>CM046031.1:19484670-19799670 GCA_025215565.1 Flaveria ramosissima | reverse complement strand
AATTACATAATCTATTAGATTATCAATAATTTGACATTATTTAATATTATTAGGTCACCAAAGTTAAACGACAACTAGTGTGTGCTCACGACACGTGTATGCAAGACTTAACGAAACTAACGGAGTTTGGTAACGGAAATTTGTAGGGGTTCCAACATGTTTATCAAAGCACATATGACTTAGATTATATATGTATATAAAAACGCAGCGGATTTAATATTTAAAACATGTTAATAATATATTTGTTAAACCCATTTAACAAGGAACCCCAACCCATGGATCTTTATACACAATACATACAAAAGAACATAAAAGGTAAGAAGTGAATACAACCTTTTGTAGTTTCCTTCAAACCCGAAGTGAGAGCTGTGGAATGTGACTTTGTGGCTGAGTTTTCAAGCTAGAAAACCTCAAGGAGTGATACCCCAAGCTTGAACAAACAACTCCCTTTTGCTAGGCTTTGAACACCAAGTGTAGTTCTCTCTTTCTTGTTTAATTTTCAGCCTTGAACCTAAGTTTTCAAGCTGAAAATTGTTCTTCAAAACCGTGAACCAAGAGGGAGAGAGAGAGGAGATTCTTTGTGTTGTGTTTTGGTTGAGTGTGTAAATGAAAAATCTGAATCAAGAGAGTGATGTGCATGTGCTTGGAACCAACAAATAAGAGGTTCCCAAGACATAAAGGGGGCGGCCGAATGGGCACCCCTTGGTCTCTCTCCAATTCAAAATTTTTATTAAAATTCCATTCATACAATCCACCCTTTTGTAAAATTAAACCAATTTAATTTTATAACACATACAACTAGTCTTTTGTTATTGTTTAACTAATTTAAACAATGCACAAGAAATCCCTCATGAACAAATTACATTATATATAATGATGTTCATCTACAAAAGTAATTATTTAGAAAATCCAATTTTCTAAATTGGTGTAACTTATTATTTGTTATGATCTTATCAACAAATAAGTTATCTTTCGGTGTTTGTTAGGCTTGTTATTGGGTATGACCCGACTTGGATCATATCACACTAGCCACATCAATTTTATATGTATCTTGGGCAGATCAAATCTTTCAATCTCCCACTTGCTCAAGATTCATAGAAGATTGATGCAAGCAGCAAATAACGCCTAGCAACGGTTTGCTACCCCTAATGTATATGACTAAGTGCCATTCAATAACATCATCCTTTTCAAGTACCTTACTTGAATATGTTTTAGGTGAACTAATCATTTATCCTTTTGTTCAGATGTCATGTTAAATCCAAGAGACACAGAATTGTCATTCTCTGATGATTTAACTTTAATAGGCCTTAGACATCTAACTCTCAACGAATAAGAGGAACAAATCCCATCTTGACTACATACGTCTCTCACAATCATTTCGTATCATACCTGAACTCAGTCTTATGTACTGCCCATATTTCAGAACAGCAAAGAACTAAGTCAAAGTATAATACTTGGTGAATATCAAGATCCAATATGTATCTCAGGTCTGAGGATATAATGATATTCGCCTTTACTCAATATCTCTTATGACTAATCACAAAGATTCCATGCAGAAATAATTGAGTGCGGGTCAGTCCAATATCTATATCCCATAGATATCAATGAACCTTGCTAGCAACCTCTTGCTCTATATTCATACCTTATGAATATCAACCAATCCAAGTTCATTATAGTCTTACATTCATAATTGTTCCCACAAGTATGATCGACTACGAACGTTTAGAATAACTTATTTATTCACGGATTTAAACATGCTAAAATAGAAGAACAAATGAATATTATAACCATGTAATTAAGTCAAATAACATAAGTTCCAATATTCAAATATAAAGTACAACATTAAACCCAGTCACTAGAATATCTAAGTCCCATGGCACAAGCATGACCTTCATGCTTTGCCTTTTCAAGGAGTTTTGTGAGTGGATCCGCAATGTTTTTATCAGTGTGGACTTTGCGAATACATATCTTTCCCTTTTCAACTTCATCCCTTATGTAGTTGAATCTCCGTTCAATGTGCCGAGTCTTTTGATGAGCACGAGGTTCCTTGATTTGAGAAATCGCACCTTCGTTGTCACAAAAGATCTCTAGGGGATCCTGAATGGAAGGGACTACCCCTAGATCGGCTATGAATTTCTTCAGCCATGCAGCTTCCTGTGCTGCCATTGAAGCGGCGACGTATTCTGACTCTGTAGTGGACAACGCTACGACTTCTTGCTTTGAGCTTTTCCAAGAAATGGCTCCGCCATTTAGAATAAAGATGTACCCTGATTGAGATCGTGAATCATCTCGATCGGTTTGGAAACTCGCATCCGTGTAACCTTTTACAACGAGTTCCTCTTCACCAGACCCGTAGATCAAGAACATGTCCTTAGTCCTCCTTAGGTATTTCAGAATGTTCTTGACAGCCATCCAATGACTATCACCAGGATTTTGCTGGCATCTACTTGTCATGCTTAAAGCGCATGACACGTCCGGTCTAGTGCATATCATTGCATACATGATGGATCCTATAGCAGATGCATATGGGATTGCCTTCATCCTATTTTGCTCCTCCTTGGAGCTTGGACATTGAGTTGTACTCAATATTGTCCCTCTTTGAATAGGTACAGTACCTTTCTTAGAGTTTTCCATCTTGAACCTTTTCAAGATTTTGTCAATGTATGCACTTTGATTCAAACCAATCAGCCGCCTTGATCTATCCCTATAGATCTTTATTCCCAGAATATAGGCGGCTTCACCAAGATCCTTGATGGAAAAACAACTTCCAAGCCAGGTTTTTACACCTTCCATGGTTGGAATGTCATTTCCAAAAAGTAGTATGTCATCAACATACAATACTAGGAAGTTTATTGTGCTCCCACAAGCCTTTTTATACACACAAGCCTCATCAGCGTTTTTGATGAAGCCAAATTTCTTTACTTCATCATCAAAACGGTGATTCCAACTTCTCGATGCTTGTTTCAATCCATAGATTGATTTCTTTAACTTGCATACTTTGTTAGGATGTTTTGGATCAACAAAACCTTCAGGCTGAACCATATAGACATCTTCCTCAAGATATCCATTTAGGAAAGCGGTTTTGACATCCATTTGCCAAATCTCATAATCATAATGAGCTGCTATGGCAAACAATATCCTTATAGACTTAAGCATTGCAACAGGTGAGAAGGTTTCATCATAATCAACCCCTTGAGTTTGAGTGAAACCCTTTGCTACAAGTCTAGCTTTGTAAGTATCCAAGTTTCCATGCATATCGGTTTTCTTCTTGAAAACCCACTTACTTCCAACTACTTTGGAATTATGAGGTGGTACAACAAGTTCCCAAACTTGATTGTCATACATGGATTGCATCTCAACGTTCATGGCCTCAAGCCATTTGTCACAATCCAAATTGGACACTGCATCATGATATGTGGTTGGTTCATCGGAGTCAACCACGTAGCATTCATCCATAAAAAATCCATATCTTTCAGGTGGATTACTTGTTCTACCACTTCTGCGAACGTTTTGTGTGTATTGATCAACCGCTTGATCATCCTCAACATCCTTATGTTGAGTGCTAGTTTCAACCAAACGTGTATTAGGCTGTGGTTCTTGTTCCTCCTCAAGATCCACTGTTCTACTACTAGCTCCTTCCATAAGGAACTTGGCTTCTAAGAACTCACCCTTTCTGGAAACAAACACCTTTTGTTCCAGTGGATCATAGAAATAATATCCCATAGAATCTCTAGGATATCCAACAAAGATACACTTGGTGGATCGGACTTCTAATTTGTTTGGGGTGGGAGTCTTAACATAAGCCTCACAACCCCAAACTCTTAAGTATGATAGGGATGGAACTCTTCCATGCCATATCTCAAAAGGTGTCCTTTCCACCTTCTTGGTTGGGGCCATATTCAGAATACGAGCCGCGGAGAGCAAAGCGAAACCCAAAATGATAGAGGCAATGTGCTTCTAGCCATCATAGATCGGACCATATCCAATAAGGTTCGATTCCTCCTCTCAGACACACCATTATGTTGTGGTGTTCCAGGTGGAGTGAGTTGTGAGACAATCCCACAACTCCTAAGATGATCTTGAAAAACATCACTTAGGTATTCGCCACCTCTATCGGTGCGGAGAATTTTAATTGACCTGTTGAGTTGGTTTTCTACTTCATTCTTGAAGATTTTGAACATTTCAAAAGCTTCATCTTTGTGCCTTAATAAGTACACATACCCATAGCGACTATAATCGTCGGTAAGGTAATGAAGTATCTCTCACCATTCCTAGTCATTGGCTTAAAAGGACCACATACATCCGAATGTATGATACCTAATAAATCTTTTGCCCTTTCGTTAGTTCCACTAAAGGGTGCCTTAGTCATTTTACCTTGTAAACAAGATTCACATACATCAAATGAATCACATTCATTTGTTTTTAAAAGACCATTCTTTTGAAGTATTTGTATACGTTTCTTGTTTATATGACCAAGACGACAATGCCAAAGGTAGGTATCACTCAAATCCAATTTAAGTTTTTTGGTGGTTGCTTGGTATATTGAGCTATCATATGTTGCGTTTTCATGAACCAATTCATAAATACCATTACAAGGTATAGCTTTAAAATAAAATACATGATTTAAAGAAACATGAATATCATTGTCAACAAACTTGAAATCATAATCATATTGTCTTAAACGGGAAACAGAAATTATGTTCCTAGTCAAACTAGGAGCATATAATACATTACTTAAAATAACTTCCAAACCATTTGGAAGTTTCAAAATGTAGTCTCCTTGGGCTTCCACATGAACCTTTGCACCATTGCCCATGAAGAGACTTATTTCCCCTTTCTCATAATGCTCATTTCTTTTGAACCCCTGCAACAAATTGCAAATGTGAGTTCCACATCCGGTATCTAATACCCATGTGTTAGAAGAAATAACATTTAATTCTATATGTATCATGTATATTATACCTGAGGTTTGCCCCGCATCCCTCTTTTCTCTCAACTCTTTGAGATAGACTGGACAATTTCTCATCCAATGCCCTATCTCACCACATTTGAAGCATGGGTCGTTTACAGCAACCTTTTGCTTCTTCTCCTTGGGCTTCGGAGGTTCCGCCCTAACAACCATCTTCCCCTTTCCTCCAATGTGCCCCTTTCCTTTGGCAACATTTGCCTTGGGAGGGGGTAGAGACCTCTTCCTTCTCCCACCTTCATTAATGGTGAGAACGGGTAAAACCCTTTTACCCATTCCCGCCTCAGCTGATTTGAGCATCGAATGAAGTTCATTTATGCTCTTGTCCCATCCGTTCATGTTGTAATTCATGACGAATGCCTCAAACCTTTTAGTTAGGCCATTAAGGATCAAATCCGTGGCCAACTCCTTTGAGACGGGACAGTTCAGCCTTTGAAGGCGGTCGATGTGGCTTTTCATCTTAAGAACATAAGATGAAACTGATTGGGATTCCTCCATCCGACATGCATGAAGCGCTCGAACCGTTTCGAAGCGCTCCACTCTAGCTTGTTGCTGGAACGTTTCCCGCAGCTGAGTGATCATGTCATAGGCTCCATGGAGCTCATACTCCTTTTGGAGTTCGGGTGTCATACTTGCTAACATTAAGCAAGAGACTTGGATGGAGTCTTCCGTATATCTAACCCAATCATTATAGGCCTCCACATCCTCCTCGTTAGGTTCATCGGGGATGGGATCATCAAGAATGTAGGCCCGCTTTTCTTGCTTGAGAACAATTCTCAAGTTGCGGTACCAATCCATGAAGTTGTTAGGTGTTAGACGATCCCTTTGAAGGATCGCCCTAAGAGATTGGTTGTTTTGGTTTGGTACATCGTTATTAGCGTTGGTGTGATCGGCCATCTACAAGATTTTACAAAGTTCCATTTTAGTAATCGTTGATATAATTATACATTTCATTTATTAATACCCTTTACGTCTCATAGACTATTAAAAAAAAATATTTTTAGAATCCAACGTTATATTTAAATATTGGTTAGGTGACCTTTATCCCATTATTTAAATAAACAAGGTAGTCATAAATGACAATTGCAACCCATTGCAACTTCTAATGGTATGGGATCATTTAAACATCTTATGTTTATAACGGCATGTTTACCCCATCAACACCTTTTATAAAACACATTTTAGGTGATCCATTCAATATATTTTATAAATCAAGTCGTCCTACTTACACACACGTGTGAGTTTACCACATAAGTGGTTAGGTGACCTTTATCCCACAAACATGGCATTATCACCTCAAGTTACAAGTTCCTCAAAGTGATTAGGTGACCTTTATCCCACTAAGAGTTTGCAAGTAACCTAAGTGTTGTGTAAAAGGATGGTGTTTAACTTGTTTTCAAAAGGGATTTATAATTTCACAATTCATGTTTTAGAAAAATCCATGTACTATATGATTGTATGCATTCAACCATATGGTACCTATTTGGTTCTTATAAATAAAACCCATTTATTTTGCAAACCATTAACTCCTTTTATAGACCCATTCTATTTTGCTTAATGATTTGAGAACCAATTTCTTGTATTAGCTTGTTCTAGGTGATGTTTGTTAGACATCCAATATCCAAAACAAAACAACATCATAAGCATTCAACCAAGCATAACCAAACAATCCATATATGCATAACAAAGCATACTAAGCATTGAGCACACTTGTTTAGCCAAAACAAGTGTGTCAAAAGGTCTTGTCCTAAGGGTTAAGAACATGACACATGGTTGACAAAAGGAACTCCCACTTGAATCCACATCTTCAAGCATCCTCTTTGTCCATTTTCTTCAAGTCTTGATCTTGAGCATCCTTACAAAATATGTATCCTAATACATTTTTCTAGTAAAGATAAACTCCTAATCTATTTATTACAAACCATATGAATGAATAGATTACAAAACAAGACTTAAAACAAAATAAATTATTACATGCCCAAATGAATACAACATGACAATCAATCATTCAATCCAAGTGGTCTAGGCTTTGTTATGCATAAACAACAACAATATATCCAAACATACATAAGAAGTCGATTTTTGGCAGCCCCTTAAAACCCATGTTTTGGCCAACATAAACCAAGAACAAATGGGTTTAGTCCAAGCAAACAATAATCTTATAAACTAGAGTTTAAAGATCCTAATATGCATAATATAGCATCTTTAAAACATCCAAAGGGGGCACCAAAATAGCCCCTTAAACCCACGGTTTGGGCTGTCCAAAAGAAAGCAAAGTGTAATACATGTATGCATATGTATAAGTGGCTCTTGATGCCATTGTAGGGGTTAACATGTTTATCAAGCACATAACTTAGATTATATATGTATATAAAAACGCAGCGGATTTAATATTTAAAACATGTTATAATAATTATGTTAAACCCATTTAACAAGGAACCCCAACCCATGGATCTTTATAACAATACATACAAAAGAACATAAAAGGTAAGAAGTGAATACAACCTTTTGTAGCTTCCTTCAAACCCGAAGTGAGAGCTGTGGAATGTGACTTTGTGGCTGAGTTTTCAAGCTAGAAAACCTCAAGGAGTGATACCCAAGCTTGAACAAAAACTCCCTTTTGCTAGGCTTTGAACACAAGTGTAGTTCTCTGTCTTTTTTTAATTTTCAGCCTGAACCTAAGTTTTCAAGCTGAAAATTGTTCTTCAAAACCGTGAACCAAGAGGGAGAGAGAGAGGAGATTATTTGTTGTGTTGTGTTTTGGTTGAGTGTTGTAAATGAAAAATCTGAATCAAGAGAGTGATGTGCATGTGCTTGGAACCAACAAATAGAGGTTCCCAAGACATAAAGGGGGCGGCCGAATGGGCACCCCTTGGTCTCTCTACAATTCAAAATTTTTATTAAAAAGTTCCATTATTACAATCCACCCTTTTGTAAAATTAAACCAATTTAATTTTATAACACATACAACTAGTCTTTTGTTATTGTTTAACTAATTTAAACAATGCACAAGAAATCCCTCATGAACAAATTACATTATATATAATGATGTTCATCTACAAAAGTAATTATTTAGAAAATCTTTCGGTGTTTGTTAGGCTTGTTATTGGGTATGACCCGACTTGGATCATATCACACTAGCCACATCAATTTTATATGTATCTTGGGCAGATCAAATCTTTCAAAATTTACCGGATGTCACATATATATATATATATGTATGTTATATATGTATGTATGTATATATATGTATGTAGGTATATATATATGTTCTAGAGATAGATATAGTATGTAGATATATAAAGAGATATGGAGAAGTATATATATATATAGAGAGAAAGGGTATATCTAGATATGATATATAAGTATATATATTGATAGGTAGTCTATAGAGATAGGAGGATCTAGATATATATATATATCTATATGTAGATCTATATATCTATTATATCTCTCTCTATATCTATTCGTATCTTTCTGCTATATATATATAGGTATCGAGGAGTATGATAGAATCTTATTCTATCTATCTATATCTATCGATATCTCTCTTCTCTGTACATCGCTATCCTCTATATACTCATCTGAGAAGTATATCTATGGACTCAAGATCTGCTCTATAGTGGTTTGTGTGTGTGAATTGTCTGGGATGGTATCACATATCATGTGTTGTATATGTATAATCATATGTATGTATATATCTCCATCTATATGTATAGGTCTATATATAGTATACTATATATATATATAAGATATCTAGATATATAGATATATATATCTATATATGTATATAAATATAGATATGCATATATATACTTCTATATGTATTACACATATATATATATATATTTATGATACTATCTGTATGTATAGACATACATATATAGAGTATACATATCGTTATGTCTATCATAGATATAGATAGACAGATCATGAGAGATATAGAGATATAGGATATATAGAGAGAGAGATCTAGATATCTCTCCATCTCTATCTACTAGACTATCGATCTAGAGATATCTGCTATTCTCTCCTCTCTATCTCTCTATCTCTCCCTCTCTCTATCTCTATCTAGAGATCTCTTCTGTCTCTCTCTCTCATCATGTCTCCTCTTCTCTTCTCCTCTCTCTCTCTGTCTCTCTCTCTCTGTCTGTATCTCATCTCCTCTCTCTCTGTATCTCTCTCTTCTCTGTGTCTCTCTCTCTATCTCTCTCGTCTCTCTCTCTCTCTCTCTCTATCCTCCTGTCTCTCGTCTGTCTATGTATGCAAACTTGTGAATCCTCCCTAGCTCATTATTAGCTGACTCGTTCTCTTACCTGATTTCACGAAATGTCCTTAGTGGACTTTTACATACTCACATTAGGACTTCGATTTATAAAAATAAAAGGATAATTACAATGTGATTTGATGTTTGATTGTATGTTTGATTGTAATATATTTGACTAGTTATTATTGATAAAATTACATTTAATATTATTCAAATTATTTAATACCATATGATATGAGCAATCCATTCATCTTCACTCGCTTTGTTGATTCCGTCATGTTGGGTGTGACATCAGGCACCCAATTCAATTTTTATTTATTTCAAAAAATATTTATTATAAAAAATACATTAGATATTATCAAAATATTCTAATTTATGTTACAACAAATTATAATTAAATCTAAAAAAGTAAAACTCTTATAAATACATTTAAATTCTAAAACGCTATTCGCATTATCTATAAAATTTGCAGAAATACAAAAAAATTCACGATAGTATAAAGATTCTGAAAAAAACGAAATAAAATTTCCGAAAAAACTATGTAAAACTAACACTAAGTATTAAAATACTCATAAAAAAAAAAGCAATATTAAAATATAAAAATATGCAGAGGCAAAAAGAGTAAAATATTAACAAAGTAAAAATAACATAAATGCATATAAATCAAGTAAAAATTGTGATAAACTAAAATTATGCAATAATTATCTTTTCTAAAATCCTGAACTTTTTATATAAAATCTCTATAAAACAAAAATGGATATTTTGAATTATTTTAGACCACATTATATTACAAATCTCTACACCCATCGTTTCATCAGTATGCATTTCTTTAAGTTTGATACATGAAATACATCATGGATTCCACTTAGCGAATCAGTAGGGCTAGACGATAGGCCACTGGACCTATTCTTTCCACTATTTCAAATGGTCCAACGTACCTCGGGTTTAGCTTCCCTCGCTTGCCAAACCGAACTACGCCTTTCCATGGTGAAACTTTCAACAAAACCTTTTCACCAACCTGAAACTCTAAAGGTTTCCGTGTCTTATCAGCATAACTCTTTTGTCGGTCTCGCGCTGCTGCCATACGGTTCCGTATCTGTACGATCTTCTCAGTTGTTTCATGAATCAACTCGGGACCAGTCAGTTGACTATCGCCAATTTCCGCCCAACAAACAGGTGATCTACATTTTCTCCCATACAAAGCCTCGAAAGGTGCTGCTTGTATGCTAGTATGATAACTGTTGTTATAAGAAAATTCCACCAATGGCAGGTGAATTTCCCAGTTATTCCCGAAATCAATTACACAAGCACGTAGCATATCTTCCAACGTCTGTATGGTACGCTCACTCTGGCCATCCGTTTGCGGGTGATAAGCAGTACTCATATCTAATCGTGTTCCCAAAGATTTCTGCAATGATTGCCAGAAGTGTGACGTGAAACGAGCGTCACGATCAGAGATAATTGAGATCGGTACACCGTGTCTGGAAACGATCTCCTTGAGGTACAGGCGGGTTAACTTCTCCATCTTGTCAGTTTCCTTTATTGCAAGAAATGAGCAGATTTTGTCAATCGATCCACAATAACCCATATGGTATCACAACCAGTACTAGTCCTGGGCAGCTTGGTAATAAATCCATGGAGATTTTTTCCCATTTCCACATCGGTATCTCTGGTTGCTGCAATAGTCCGGATGGTTTTTGATATTCCACCTTTACCTTCGAGCAGGTCAAGCACTTGCTCACATATGTAGCCACATCCGCTTTCATATTAGGCCACCAATAGTACGCCTTCAGATCATGATACATTTTATCTGATCCAGGATGTATAGAATACTTAGATTTGTGTGCCTCACTCATAACCAGGTCTCTCAGATTTCCATAAGCAGGCACCCAAAGTCTATCCATGAAATACCAAATTCCATCTTCCTTCATCACCAGCTATTTATCCATTCCTCTCAGCGACTCAGAACCAATATTTTCTGCTTTTAAAGCTTCTACCTGTGCCTCCTTAACTTGTTCAGGCAGTTGAGTACTGATAGTAAGCTGTAAAGCTCGCACCCGTCTGGGTTTAGCTGTTTCCTTCCGGCTTAAGGCATCAGCAACCACATTCGCCTTTCCCGGATGGTATTTATAGCGCAATCATAGTCGTTTAGCAGTTCCACCCAACGTCGTTATTTCAATTCCTTTTGCTCAAAGATATGTTGAAGACTCTTGTGATCGGTGTAGATAGTGCACTTGGTACCGTACAAGTAATGTCTCCAAATCTTTAAGGCAAAGACTACTGCACCCAACTCTAAAGTCATGAGTAGTATAGTTCTTCTCATGAACTTTTAATTGTCTCGAGGCGTAGGCTATCACTTTGTCTCGCTGCATTAAGACACAACCCAAGCCTTGAATGGATGCATCACAATACACCACGAAGTCATCTGTCCCCCCTGGCAGTGCTAGTATCGGCGCGGTACATAGTTTCTGCTTTAAACGATTGAAAAGCCGATTCTTGGCTTTCACCCCATTTGTATGTAGTCCCTTGTGAGTCAAAGCTGTGAGAGGTTGTGCGATCTTAGAGAATCCCTCTATGAATCGTCGATAGTAACCTGCTAATCCCAAGAATTGTCTTATTTCACTTGGCGTTTTAGGTGTGGTCCAATTCTTGATCGCCTCAATTTTGGCAGATCAACATGTATCCCTTTCTCATTAACAATATGACCTAGGAATTGTACTTCTCGTATCCAAAAGTCACACTTAGAGAATTTGGCGTACAACTGTTCCCTTTTCAGTAGCTCCAAAATCATTCGCAAATGCTCCTCATGGTCTTCCTTGGTCCTGGAATATATCAGTATATCATCGGATGAACACAATGACAAACTGATCGAGGTAGGGTTTGCACACACGGTTCATGAGGTCCATGAACACAGCAGGTGCATTTGTCAACCCAAAAGGCATGACCAAGAACTCATAATGACCGTAGCGGGTACGAAACGCGGTTTTGGAAATGTCTTCTTCGCGGACTCTGAGTTGATGATAGCCAGATCTCAAGTCAATCTTCGAATAGTAACTTGATCCCTGGAGTTGGTCAAACAAGTCATCGATACGGGGTAGAGGGTATCGGTTCTTGACTGTTACTTTATTTAGCTCCCTATAGTCAATACACATCCGAAACGTGCCATCCTTCTTCCTTAACAAACAGGACAGGGGCTCCCAGGGTGATGTACTAGGGCGAATAAAACCCTTATCTAATAGCTCCTGGAGTTGTGACGACAACTCCTGTAGTTCGTTCGGTGCTAATCGATAAGGTGCTCTAGCAATCGGGGCTGCGCCGGGAGTTAGCTCAATTTGGAATTCCACTTGACGATGAGGTGGTAATCCAGGAAGATCCTCTGGAAACACCTCTGGAAAGTCGCGCACTATGGGAATATCCTCCATTCTCCTTTCCTTCGCCTGCTTATCAGTTACAAGCGCTAGAATAGCCACACGACCCTTTCGTAGTAACTTTTGGGCTTTCATGAACGAGATGATGCCTATCACAGCACCACTTCTATCACCTCGGACTGTCAGAATTGTGTCATCAACAGGAATTCTTATGATCTTCTCATGACATATAACTTCTGCTTGCTTGCTAGAAAGCCAATCCATGCCTATCACAACATCAAAACTCCCCAGAGTAACAGGCATAAGATCTATAACGAAAGTATGACCAGCAAGCTCTATCTTACAGTCTTTAAGGATATGCGTTACGTGAATCTGTTTACCGTCAGCCAACTCTACGGTGTATTTAGATTCTAGGGCGGAGGGTATATCACTTAAAAGACTACAGAATTTTAAGGACACGAAACTCCTATCAGCTCCAGTATCGAATAGTACCGTAGCAAAGCAACCATTAACAGAGAATCTACCAGTAACAGTTGTAGGATCATTTAGAGCCTCACCTGAGCCAATGACGAAGGCTCTCCCTTTTGCTCCATCCTTATTACCGCCATTACCATTGCCATTTCCACCCGTTGTTGTTACCATTGTTGTTGTTGTTATTGTTGTTGTTGTTGTGTCCATTTCCATTGTTGCCATTTCCATTTCTCCTTAGTTGTGGGCAATTTCGCTTGTAGTGCCCCTCTTTTCCACATTCAAAACAACCCTTAGGAGTTTCCTGGGGTTGTTGTGTCCTCCTAACCAGCTCACCACGGCAATCCTTCGCGGCGTGTCCAATTTTACCACAACGCTGACATTTGAAGCTATCACATCGTCCCACGTGATGATAGTTGCACCGGTTGCACTTCGGGTGTCTTCCACCATAACCACTGGGTCCTTGATTAGTTGCAGTCGTTTGGTGGAAGTTACGATTGTTGTCGAACCTCCGTTGTTGTTGGACCGGTTGTTGTTGCTGCTGAGGTTGAGGTTGACCGCCAGAAGATGATGATGCTTTGGTGTTGCTACTACTATCCCACTTTCTTTTGTTATCGGGCACGCTTGCCACGGCGCCCCGCTTGGGTAGACGACCCTGTTCCACGCGGCTTGGTCAGTTAGCTTATGGGCTAACTGAATGGCTTGCTGTATGGTGGCTGGATTAGAAGCAGTTACCATACTCTGAATTTCGGGTACAAGTCCCCGTATGTAATGCTCGATCCTTTTGTGCATCTCATTTACCATTCCCGGGCATACGTTGCTAGCTCGTGAGTTCTAGTGGTGTAAGCCTCGATTTCTGAGCCCTGCATTTTCAGTTGCCAGAACTCTATCTCCAACTTCTGCACCTCATTGCGAGGACAGTACTCCTCGGTCATCATGGTTTTGAACTCAGCCCACGACAGTCCATTAGCCAGTGCTTGTCCCCAACATCTGGACTTGTGCATTCCACCAGGATAAGGCGGCACCTTCCAGGGTCCCGGTGGCATATTTCACCTGATCAGCAGGTGGACACAGTTGCACTTGGAGAATACGGACTCCGTCTTCTCGAACCAGCGTACTAGTCCCACAGCACCTTCAGTACCGCTGTAGGTATGGGGCTTACAGTCCATGAAGGACTTATAAGTACATGCCGGTGGTCCTACTTTACACAACAATTATTGATCAGACAACCTATACGGTTATACAAGATATTCGGTTTAATTTTTCAATCATTGTTTACCTGCTGGCTGTCCCGCTTGGGCAGCAGCCACCACCGCTGCCTGAATCAGGGCAGCTAACTCAGCAGGGGTCATATTAACGGCACCAGCGCCATGATCTCCGGCGCCATGGTCTCCGGCGCCACGTCCGCGACCGCACCCACGACCACGTCCACGACCACGTCCACGTGCGTCCATTGTTCACTTTACATCCACAAATACAATAATGAGTAACATCAAACACATTTATCTCATTGAAGTACAATAAACAATAAAGGAATAATAAATCATCACAACCACAACATTTGTAACAAAAATAATAACCAAAGTAAATAAATTGCAAATAAGTCACAATGTATTCATCAATGTCAAAATTTAAGTTTGTCGTTCGAGTGGGAAACAACCCTTCCCACATAGGTTTCAAAGAAAACACTAGTAGTCCAAGTCATGTAAGAAAATCAATCGACAATATCAGATCCATCACTCTCATCCTCCTCCTCCTCAGGTTCCTCCTCCTCAGGTTCCTCCTCCTCCTCAGGTTCCTCCTCCTCAGGTTCGACTGCAGGAGCAGGAGCTATAGCAATCTGGAGTGCTGCTAGCTGTGCCTCCAAAGTAGCAATCCTATCATCAACCACAGCATCCCTCTGCTCGCGAGCAGCCACGCGTCCACTGAGGGCTACGATCCCGTCCCTCATTTGGTAGCACCCGTCTAGGGTCTCTCCATGGTGCCCCTCAAGTTCATCCATCTTATGCCTTAGGTTGTACACCTCGGTCTGTAGTGTACAAACGTCGCTAATGAGTCGCCTGACTCGATGCTGTTCTGTATCTAATGCTGCCACCAATGCAGCAATCAACTGCTCGTTGGACTGCACCGTCCGGGGTAGTGAAGGCACTGCTTGATCAGAGCTACCTCTCGTTCTGGGTCTCGGCTCGGGCACGCGTTCCCTATACATGAGGTGATTGACAAACATAGGATAAAAACCCAGTCCCTTGGGGGTCACGCTTCATCAACGCGAAAGGTTGATCCCAGTCAAACTTCCTCGAGGATAATCTAAACGAGGCCAGTCGAGTCCATCATCAGGTACAGGTGCAGGAGGTGGGGACTCGGATCGTGCAGGTGATGCAGGTCGTTTTCCAGAAGCTCTTGATGACGATGCCATGCTGCAGATAGTGTGACGTGTATGCCAATGAGTATACAGTAGATGAAAATAACGTACAGGTAACTAACTAACTGTGTGCGGTTATAGTCTAGTGTGTATGCAACCTAGTTCCCTATAACCAATGGCTCTGATACCAATCTGTCACACCCTCAAAATCCACGTGCAGGGTTTTACCGCGAGGCGTGTGAACAAACCAGGATCACAGTCAGTAGTTACATAGAACGACTCTATATGCCACAAGTAAAAAAACCACCAAAGATTTAGTTTGAAACAGTGCGGAAGCGTTTTGAAAATAACTCAATACATAAAAGTATAAATATGGCAAAACATGTGCCAACCCAAAAGAGTAAATCATAATCGTTAAAATGCTAATGTCTTGAAAACCGAGTCTTAGTATGCAAGTGAACCGTGGAGTGCTCCTAGAGGCAAGCAGCTTAATGACCTGAGAAAAGCATACTAAAATGTCAACACATAGGTTGGTGAGTTCAAGAGTTTGAGTTCAGTAAACATATAAATTTGTGATATACATAAGCAGTGTATTGTAATAGATAGCTAGTCTATTAACAGCAAATATTAATACATAGTGATTTCGCAATTGAAGCTGACTGTGATAGTTGTTGCCTCCTGTCACGACTTACCATGTCGTGACAATGTTCAATAGGACAAATTGCACCCGGTTGACCTCGAGTCACACAGGTGGGGCTCGTCAGACCCAGTAGTACTACCCAAGTTTCCCCCGCTATTAAATATTAACAATTCGAAAGTGTGAGGACTTTTCCCATGATAAACAGCACTATATTAATATTATACACAACTTAAACATTAAAAGCGTTCGTAAAATACCAGTATGCTATCTCCCCCAAAAGAGATTAAGTAAAGTGTGGGGCATGAACTCACCTGATGTATGCAAAGAGTACTTAGGGTTTATTTGAGAAACGAGAGGATAGCCAACCTTCAAAGGTTACCTAGATCATGTGAGTACATAAGTACGTGTAAATGAAAGACATGTGAAACCCTAAGCATACCAAAACCAAAGACTCAAGCTTTCAGAAAAATAGACACGTTTGACCTAGTTGACCCGTTTGACCCGTTGGTGACATTATGAGTTATAATTCAAATAAAGCCAATGAGAACATATAACATACATGATTAACATTCAAATAGTATCATACACATGCTACATTATCCATACATAACACTTAAATCATAGCCATGCCCATAGCATTCAACATACACCATAATCATTACTCACCAAACCCAAACATGATATCCTAGCAACTAATCAACACCCACTTCATACATGATCACCAAAATCCAAATATCATCCATGATTATCCAAAACATCCCATACAACTATATCAACATGTTTCACCACCCTAGAATTCATCCATGATCATACTAACATGCTCCTAATATCCCAAACATGTTCATATCATCATACATCAAACTTTACACAAATAAAGTTTCCCTTTTGGGAAAGAACATCCCAAAATCTATCAACATCCAAAGCGTGCATGAATTCAACATAATTATACCATCTCAAGCTCCATACAATATCTACACATGATTAACATCACCTAAACACCATAATCTAACCATCTTCATAAACAAAAGTTTCTACTTTTGGCAAGCTATGAACCACACAACATGCTTCAAAGATTTCTAGCATTCATAACAACAATCTAGTATCTAATCATCATCATGACACATCCATAACATCAATCCATCACTAGATCATCATTACATGCAAAATAAAGTTACTATTATTAGTAAGTTTGAACATCAACACCAAATCATCAATTTCTTGCAAGATTCATGATTTCCTAACATTCATACACTTACTAATCATCACACATTCATCAACAATGATCATCAATACCAAATCATACCAAAATTCGAACTAGGGTTTGACTAGAATCAAATCCATGATTAAACCCTAAGAACATGTAATTCATACATAATCCACGTTAACTAACATGTAATCAACCTAACTAACATATAAACATCAACAATAGACATCAATTCGACCCCATGAAGCCAATTCACGAATTAGGGTTCGGCCCTAAACAAAAACTCACGAAAAACATGAAGAAATCTAACCTTAACACGCGTATTAACTTGCAATTGGTGATTCCTATGAGTTGTGTGCCTTGTATTCGAATCAATTAATGTTGTATTGCTTGTTCTTGGCTGATTTTCGCAAGGGAGAAGGGTGGGAGAAGCAAGTCACGGCCGCAATGGGGGGATTAGGGTTGGGATTTGTTTTGTTTAAGTTAACTTTGCATAATGACAACTTAGGCCCTTTGTTTTGTATTTTATTAAAAAGGCACTCTTTTAAACACTTTTAATTTTTTTTAACTACAATAATAAACATAAAACTCATGGTAACAAATTATATATGTTTTATCTTTATAAAACACAAACATACGAATTAATACACACATTTCCACGTTACGCGATTAATTCTCAATTAACATATAAAAACATGCAAACACATAACATAAACAATAATTACATAATCAATTAGATTATCAATAATTTGACATTATTTAATATTATTAGGTCACCAACGTTAAACGACAACTAGTGTGTGCTCACGACACGTGTATGCAAGACTTAACGAACTAACGGAGTTTGGTAACGGAATTTACCGGATGTCACATATATATATAATATATATATATTATATTATATAATATATATCTATTATATATCCTATATATATATATAATATATGTCTGTATATATATTGTATGTATATAATGTATGTATATATATATATATAATCTGTATATATATATCTGTATCTATATAGAGATCTGTATATATCTATATAGGTTATCTCTATCTCTATATATCATGTCTCTGTATCTCTATCTGTTCTCTATCTTCTTCTGTCTATATATCGCCCTCTTTCTATCTCTCTCTCTCCATATCTCTCCTCTCTCTCTATCTCTGTCTCTATTCTCCACCTCTCTCTACCTCTATCTCTATATATCTCTCTCCTCTCTCTATATCTCTCTACATATCTATATCTCTATATATTCTATCCATGTGTGTGTGTGTGTGTGTGTATGTGTATATATCTATCCCTCTATGTGTATGTCTATGTATATATACATATTATATGTATATATCTGCATATCTATATGTATCTACATATATATGTATATATATGCATATCTATATGTATATACATTATATGTATATATATATATATATATATTACACACATCTATATGTTAATATATCTATATATATATACATATGATATGTGTATATATAGATATATATCTTAGATATTATATATCTATTAATATATATATATATCATCTATATATATATATATACTATATATATATCTTATCTCTCAATATCTCTCTCTCTCTCCTCTCATTATTCTCTCCTCTCTCTATCTATATATCTGTATATACCTCTAGATATGCATATATCTACATATAATGTATATACATCTAGATATGTCATATATAAACTATCTATATGTATATACACATATATATATATATATGTATGTATACTATCTTTATGTATATACTACATATATATATATATCATATCTTTATGTATATACATATATATATATATAATATATCTATATACATATATTCTAATATATACCTATATATATATATTGATATATATATATATGTATACTTATCTCTATATATGTATACTAGTCTATATGTCTATCTATTATGTATGTTATGTATAACTATATATACATATATATGTGTATATATATCCTATATATATGTATATCTGTGTATATCTATGATTATATATCTATATCTCTATATCTTACTCTCTATATATATCTATCTCGACTATTATCTATCTATCCATATATCTATACTATTACTCTATATATCTCTCTATATCTATATATATATATATGTGTGTATATATATACATATATGTATGTATATGTATGCAAACTTGTGATTACTCACTAGCTAATTATTTAGCTGACTCGTTATCTTACACATGATTTCACGAAATGTAGCTTAGTGGACTTTTACATACTCACATTAGGACTTCGATTTATAAAAATAAAAGGATAATTACAATGTGATTTGATGTTTGATTGTATGTTTGATTGTAATGATATTTGACTAGTTATTATTGATAAAAATTACATTAATATTATTTCAACTTATTTAATACCATATGATATGAGCAATCCATTCATCTTCATTCGCTTTGTTGATTCCGTCATTGTTTGGGTGTGACATCAGGCACCCCAATTCAATTTTTATTTATTTCTAAAAAAATTTAAAAAAATTATAAAAAATAACATTATATTATTATAAAAATTATTCTATTAATTTATGTTACAACAAAAATTTATAATTAAATTCTAAAAAAGTAAAAATTTATAAATACACATTTAAATACTCTAAAAAGCTATAAAATTGTAAAATATATCAATAAAAAGGATTATAAATTAATTTCTAAATCCTGAACTTTTTATATAAAATCTCTATAAAACAAAAATGGATTATTTTGAATTATTTTAGACCAACATTATATTACAAATATTCATTTAAATAATTAATTATTTTTGATAAAATTACACACTTTATTATTTCAAGTGTTATTTATTAACCATTATAAGTTACTCATTTTAGTGATATTATTTAAATAAAATAAAATTATTACGTTTTATTTAATTATTAATCATTGTTCATCTTTAAGTCTTATTATTCATCAAGTTTATTTTATTTTAATTATTACAACATCAGATTATACATCAAAGTTAATTAAAAATTTTTAAATCAATAATTAACTAAAACACGAAATCCCTATGTGAAACCCTAGTTCCCAAAACAACCTTAGAACTTTAAAAAGTTATTAATCTAACTTAGAACGTCATTCCTTAGGTTAATTCGTGAGATCTTTGGTATCTAGTCAAACATACTATTATATCTTTATTTGCGATTAATCAAGTGAGTATTTATAGTCACTTTTCTACTTTATGACTTTCGGTAAATTAATGTGAATTCATTTCATTTAATTTGAATTGAAACCATATTCATGCATGTGCCTTATTCATTGCAACTATATCTGTAGATCGAGTAAATTCAATTATTAGGTTTGATTGTGCATTGTTTGTCTACACTTTTGCATCATAAGTCTTGACATGTCATGATAATTGAATTATTGCAATATACGTCTTGATTCTCTTAGGGTTGGAATCGAGCGTTAAGATGTATTATGGATGTATGTACGTTTGTAATTTGTGCTGACTAGGTTATCAATCTACGTCTTCATTCTCTTCATCTTATGTTTACATTTTTGTTGTTTACGTGTGATTGTGTTGACCGCACTACTTCCCAAGTTCCCATCTCAATTATATGGTGTGATGACTCAAGAGGTGTGTCTAAGACTATCCGCCAGATCTCCCATGGTCTCAAGAAAAAGGTATAATTTTTATAAAAACAAATGTTACTTATAATAGTTAGTTCAGTAAAATTAAACTAGACTATTGAATAATGTTTTTAGAACCAGAGTGAACCAGACGTCTTACTGTTTCACTGGTCAGACATGTTCAACCGGTCGGACTATATATAAGAACCGAATAAAATTATAATTTCTTTTAATAAATATATATATATAAATACTAAAAAATAAAAAATATATACATAAAACCGGTTCGACTGGTCCAACCTCCGGTTCAACCCCCGTTTCAACCGGTCCAACCCCCGGTTCATCTGATTCGACCCATGGTTCAACCGGTCCGGTTTCCGGTCCGACCACCGGTTCAATGCCAAAACGGTTTTAATCACCGAACCGGACCGTATTGAAGTCCGGTTCCTGGTCCAACCAGTCGGACCGGCCGGTCCAATTGAAAACAATGCTATTGAATTGCAGCTCCCTCACCCCACATTCAACCACCATCTCTAAAGCTACTAAAAATAGTAAAATGTCTTTAAATTTTTAGTATATAAATGTATATAAAGAAATACATTAATGTAAGGCCTCGTTCCCGGAACGCTTACAGTTGGATTCTCATCGCACATAGAACATATAATTACATTTATATTTCATAAAACGTTGCAGCGGAAACATTTAAACAAAACATTCCATTTAATAATAAAGGCTTTTGCAACTTAATACATCGTTTTCCAATTACAAAATACATGTTCCATTTCATTACAAAAGCATTATAAATATGGATGCCATCCAAAAGAGCTAAGTAACCGCCCCGTGCCATCCTCAGCAACATTACCTTCCAACTGTAAACACATAAAAAGTCAGTGTTGCTGAGTGAGTTCTAGTTTTATAATAAAACATACTTTACTTTCAATTAAAACTGTTCATTTCTTTCATGCATCACACATCATACGTACACATAGAAAATATTTATTATCTTCATCATTACATCTTTTTCTTTTTGTCAAACTATAAACTTTACCCTTCTGTTCATGGTACTAGACCTAGGCCTATCATAGACCTTCTATAACGGTGCACAGCACCTCATGGTCACAGCACCTAAGGTAATGTTTAGGTGTACTATGCAATACCTTTCTGTTCATGGTACTGGACCTAGGCCTATCATAGACCTTCTATAACGGTGCATCGCACTTCATGGCCACAGTATCTAAGGTATGGGTATAGGTGTACCATTGACATATGCAATACCTTTCTGTTCATGGTTTTGGACCTAGGCCTATCATAGACCTTCTATAACGTTGCCCCGCACCTCATGGCCACAGCACCTAAGGTGTGCAACAATGGTTCTATACAAATGGTCATTCACAAAGAAAGACCCCGATGTGCATCCTCCCGTGGTAGCGAACCCACACACCGTTGGGCTAACACCTTTTAATGGCGTGTCCCGATGTCCAATGCTTGCAAGACTTTTGTTACATTCCATTGATTATTAATGCATGCATTCATTTATCATGTTCCCCTTTTTATTATCTTCCACTTTACGTTACATAATACTTTCATTTCATTCATTAACATTCCACGTAAAGCCAAGGGAAAATATTCATACATAGCAATAAGGAACATCAACATATACAAACATCATCATCATACAGGGCAACATCATACATACATAACATACATCATGCATAAATACGTAACATCATCATCATCATGCCCAACATACCCTCTAAGGTCTCAACAGTCATCTTACATGAACTTACGGAAATTTCCATGTCAAAACTTACATCTGCACTTCCCCCGAAAGTCAGTAATTAAACTACACATTTCCCCGCGTACAACAACCCTACTTGGGCGTATGGACACCCTTCAGTCGCATGGTCTTCCAGGCGACTGAACCTCATGTGAATGGACATTAGGCGAATGGACCCAATGCGAATGGACCTATGGGCGATTGGACATCTATGCGTATGGACTCTCAATCGCATAGCTTCTATGCGTATGGCCTTCAGTCGCATGACTTCAAGCACATGGGCTTCACTCGCATACCCTTCGTGCGAATGAACCTCAGTCGCATGGCCTCCAGGCGCATGGACCTCAGTCGCATAACTTTCGTGCGAATGAACCTTAGTCGCACACTCCTTCAATCGCATGCTTTACAGGCCACTGAACTTCCAGTCGCATGACTATCATGCTTATGGACCTTCAGTCGCATGGCAATCGTGCGCATGGACCTCAATCGCACGCCAATCAGCCGTATGGCCTCCAATCGCACTCCAGTCGGTCGCCTAGCCCTAGCTGATGCAGAATGCAGTTCCAGCCGAACGCAAACTGCCCTTTTCGGCCTCCAAGCTCTTCCAAACTTGATTTTTGCCCAAATCAACCATCCTAAACCTTAGAAACACCTACTACAACACCATTCATGCATACACAAGCCCAAAATCCAACCCCAAACGCATCTAACATATACATATGTGCATAAAAACGAGTCAACACCCAACTTTTTCAAAAAAGGTTTTGATGTGTTCCAGCCCCAAAATCGTTTGAAAACATGTAAAAGAGGGGTCCTAGAACTCACACAAATGATCCCGTCGAGTAGAGCTTCGATTTGACCCGCTACCTTCGATTTCCATGCTCGAATCCACCCTAACCAAGCTTTTCTCCTCTTTTTTCTTTCTCTTCTCTTCTTTGGCTTATTTTGCAAGAATGGGGAGGGTGTGGGCTGCCCTCCCCCTTTTATACTCCCACTCATCGAAGTTTCTTCTCGTTTTGGCAAGTTTGGTCCCCCGACGTTGGACTATATTTCTTTTTCTTCTTTCGTCGGCTTCAAAGAAAATTTCCGGGTGTTACAAGTCCACCCCCCTTATTTAGGTTTCGTCCCCGAAACCTGTTATTCCTCGAACAAACGTGGATAATGCTGCCTCATCTCTTCTTCAGTCTCCCACGTTGCCTTAGATTCTTTCTTGTGCTTCCACTGTACACGCACAAGAGGAACCGTTTTATTCCTCAGCCTCTTCTCTTTTCGATGGATGATTGCCACTGGTTGCTCCACATAATTGAGCTGTTCATCTACCTCGATATCATCCAGTGGAACCATCATATCCTCATCCGCCAAACGCTTCCTCAGATGAGTTACGTGGAATGTCGGATGAATTCCTCTTACTCATCTGGTAACTCTAACCTATAAGTCACCTCTCCTACTCGATGCGGAAAGGTCCTATGTATCTCGGGCTCAATTTGCCCCGCTTCCTGAGCCGAATGATACCTTTCCAAGGTGAGACTTTCAACATAACTCTATCACCCACCTGGAATTCAATCGGTCAACGTCTGTTATCGGCATACGACTTCTTCTTGCCTTTAGGCTTTCTACCTCATGAACCTCCAACTTTCGGGTGCCTAGTCTATAACCTTCCCTCTCTGCATTAACACACACCCCAACCCCAATTAGGAAGCATCAGAATAAAACATCAGATCCTCACTTCCATCAGGTAATGACAGAACGGGAGCTTGAATCAGTCTTGCCTTCAATTCATCGAACGCCTTCTCTTGAGCTTAACCCCCATATAAGTTTCACATCTTTCCGGGTCAACTTAGTTAGTGCGGAGGCGATCTTGGAGGAGTCTTGAATGAATCTTCGGTAGTAGCCCGCCAAACCCAAGAAGCTACGAATCTCGGATGGCGTCTTAGAAAACTTCCATTGCATTACTGCCTCCACCCTTGCCGGTTCCACCACCATCCCATCGGGGTTCACTGCATGACCCAAAACTGAACCTCGCGCAACCAGAATGCGCGCTTGGAGAACTTTGGCATACAATTTCTTCCTTCTCAGCGTCTCCAACACCTCTCGAATGTGATCGTCATGTTCCTCCTCGCTCTTCGAATAAATCAGGATATTCTCAACAATCACTAATTTATCTAATATCGGCCGACACACTCGATTCATCCAACTCATAAAAGTAGTTGGCGCACTGGTCAAGCCAAAAGTCATAACGAGAAACTCGTAGTGTCCATAACGCGTGCGAAGAGCTGTTTTAGGAATATCCTACTCCTTCACCTTCAACTGATGATAACCAGATCGAAGGTCTATCCTTGAAAACCAGCTGGCACCTTGAAGCTGATCTAACAAATCATCAATTCTCGGTAAGGGGTATTAGTTCCTTATCGTCAACTTATTCAACTCAAGGTAGTCTATACACATCCTCATACTACCGTCTTTATTCTTCACAAATAAGACCGGAGCACCCCAAGGAGAGATACTCGGTCTAATGAACCCCTTATCAAACGGCTCTTGCCATTACTCCATCAACTCTTTCATCTCAGCCGGAGCCAACCAATACGGTGCCTTAGCTACTGGTTGGGCACCCGGTACCATATCAATCTGAAACTCGATCTCGTGGTCAGGTGGCACTCCTGGTAAGTCTTCGGGAAATACATCTGGAAAGTCACACACAACCGGTACATCGGATAGTTGTGGTGTTGGCGTATCCACATCCTTTACATAGGCCAAGTAGGCACTACATCCACGCCTCATACACTTTCCCGCCACCGCCATTGAGATTACCTTCGGGATCGCCGTGACCCGATCACCCTAAACCGTCACCGAACTCCTGTCAGGCGCTGTCAACCGGATCATCTTCTTGCGACACACAATGTTCGCCTCGTAATCCGTTAACCAATCCATTCCAAGAACCAAATCGACACCACCTAAGGTCACCACGAACGGTCTAACAGGAAACATATGACCTTCTAATTCCACGTCACGACCATCTATCGCATAAAAATCCTGGTCGACTTACCTATGGCAATTTCTACATCGAAGGGCTTATCAATACTTCTACTCCTTATGGGCAACTTAGCACAGAAGGCAACAGAAATGAAACTCTTACTCGCACCAAAATCAACTAACACCGAAGTTAGAGTTCGGTTTACTAGAAACGTACCTGACACAACACCGGGGTCCGTACTAGCCTTCTCTTAAGTCATCACGGAAGCTCTGCGCTCGCCCCTTGCCCTCTGGTTCTGGTCGTCTTCCTTGCTCCAGAACTCTCTGCCCTTGGTGCCTTGCAGTCCCTGCTTATGTGACCCCTTCTACTGCAGTTATAGCACCGTACCACCCCACACTCTCTTGCCACATGACCGAGCCTCCCACACTTGAAGCATAGATTTGATCCCCACCTACACTCTCCTGTATGTCTATTCCCGCAATTACCACATCTCTTTACCTCCATATTGGATGTGACCACACGTCGGTCATCCACCCTCGCAGCCTTGTTATTTGGAATGAAACCCTCACTTTCAACCCGCTTTCCCTTCCGATTCTTGTCGCTGCTACCTTTCTCGTTTACTTCAATCACGGTCGTCTCCTTCAGCGCCCTAATTACCTCAGTCACCATAAACGGCAGAATCGTCTGCATCGCTTGTTGAACTCCCGCTACCACAACCTCTTTCATTGCGGTCCTCAGGTTAGCATTATCATCACCGCCTTCCCGGTGATGGATTTCAGGTTCTTCGGGTGCCATTTCAGCAGCCCTGGTCATGCTCCTCGTGACACGCGATCCAGCACCACGTCCACCACAACCTTCACCTGACACATTCCTCGAAGATCTACCACCGGCCATCCTCACACACACTGAAAGATTCAAACACCAACACGGTCATTCAAGGGAACAGCTCAGTTTATGTCAAGTATAGTAAGTCCCTAATTACAGTGGCCAGTTGTGATTAGCCACTTACTTTACTCTTCATACCCCGAGCATTACCTATCCTGACTACATCAGTATCTAAATCTACATACAACACATAAACCACATAACATGCACACGTAATACCGGTTATTATTAAGAAAATACCTGATGGCACGCAGCTACTCAGATTGGCATCCCATTCCATTTTCGTCCCATTTTCAGTTTAAGTTAAGGTTTATTTTGAAAATTTACCCATTTCACTTAAACTTTGGCTCTGATACCAACTTGTAAGGCCCCGTTCCCGGAACGCTTACAGTTGGATTCTCATCGCACATAGAACATATAATTGCATTTATATTTTTAATAAAACGTTGCAGCGGAAACATTTAAACAAAACATTCCATTTAATAATAAAGGCTTTTGCAACTTAATACATCGTTTTCCGATTACAAAATACATGTTCCATCTCATTACAAAAGCATTATAAATATGGATGCCATCCAAAAGAGCTGAGTAATCGCCCCGTGCCATCCTCAGCAACATTATCTACCAACTGGAAACACATAAAAAGTCAGCGTTGCTGAGTGAGTTCTAGTTTTATAATAAAACATACTTTACTTTCATTAAAAACCGTTCATTTCTTTCATGCGATCACACATCATACGTACACATAGAAAATATTTATTTCTCATCATTACATCTTTTCTTTTTGTCAAACCATAAACTTTACCCTTTTGTTCATGGTACTGGACCTAGGCCTATCATAGACCTTCTATAACGGTGCACAGCACCTCATGGTCACAGCACCTAAGGTATGGGTATAGGTGTACCATTGCCATATGCAATACCTTTCTGTTCATGGTTCTGGATCTAAGCCTATCATAGACCTTCTATAACGGTGCCCCGCACATCATGGCCACAGCACCTAAGGTATGTAGCAATGGTTCTATACAAATGGTTAATCACAAAGAAAGACCCCGATGTGCATCCTCCCGGGGTAGCGAACCCACACACCGTTGGGCTAACACCTTTTAATGGCGTGTCCCGATGTCCAATGCTTGCAAGACTTTTGTTACATTCCATTGATTATTAATGTATGCATTCATTTATCATGTTCCCCTTTTTATTATCTTCCACTTTATGTTACATAATACTTTCATTTCATTCATTAACATTCCACGTAAAGCCAACGGAAAATATTCATACATAGCAATAAGGAACATCAACACATACATATACAACATCATCATCATACAGGACAACATCATACATACATAACATACATCATGCATAAATACGCAAAATCATCATCATCATGCCCAACATCCCCCTAAGGTCTCAACAGTCATCTTACATGAACTTACGGAAATTTCCATGTCAAAACTTACATCTGAACTTTCCCCTGAAAGTCAGTAATTAAACTACACATTTCCCCGGGTACAACAACCCTACTTGGGCGTATGAACACCCTTCAGTTGCATGGTCTTCCAGGCGACTGAAGCTCATGCGAATGGACATTAGGCGAATGGACCCTATACGAATGGACCTATGGGCGATTGGACATCTATGCGTATGGACTCTCAATCGCATAGCTTCTATGCGTATGGCCTTCAGTCGCATGACTTCAGGTGCATGGGCTTCAGTCGCATACCCTTCATGCGAATGAACCTCAGTCGCATGGCCTCCAGGCCCATGGACCTCAATCGCATAACCTTTGTGCGAATGAACCTCAGTCGCACACTCCTTCAATCGCATGCCTTACAGGCACATGAACTTCAGTCGCATGACTTGTCACACCCCAACCTTGACGGCAGAAACGTCGAGGAGTGAGAGTTAAGATCGTTCACAGCCACATAACGCTATTGATGATTCAAATATAATTTAAACATAAGTTTCAATTGCCACATTACATACATAAGTCTCATAAAGAATAAAAGCATAACATAGAATGTACAAATGATTCTTATTTTATTTATTTATCTAGGTCCATTCCTAGATGTACAAGCTTCAAAGAGTAGATCACACACTTGAGGTATTCCTGAAACATGTTAAAAATAAAAGGTCAACATAAAAATGTTGGTGAGCATTCCATAGTTTCAATACATAAGTATATAAAAGATGGCAATTCAAGTCATAAGTTAGTGAATAAAGTGATTAGGGATGTTATGAACAATGCAACAATCAAACCTTGACAATAGTTTTACAAGTCTCAAACGTTAAAAAGTATATACGATCAGCTAAGTGTACTTGGATCAACCAAGCAGGCTTGTCTTACCCATAGATCTATGACTTCGCTGGGCTAGCAATAGTTAATGATTGTACATATAACGCCATAACATGGTAACCACATAAGTTCAACTAACCACAACTTAACATGATGAATTTCCATAAAGTTTACAAGTCTCAAATAAGTTTACATGTGCAAAGTATAAGTTAACATGTTTCACCCCAAAGTGTGAAATTGAACAAAAGGGGGTATGGAATACTCACATTGATATAAGCATTACAAGATGATAAATAAAGATTAAAGGGTGATCCAACGTAATCCCAAGTATTCATTATAAGGCACCTAAATATGTATTACAAGATGAAAATTAATAATATGATTAACGTTCAAATGATAATTAGGGTTTCAATAGTTTTAAGGGGATTTTGATAAGTAACAATTCACAAAGTAATTATTTATATTTTTAATTCATTAGAAGAATTATATATGTAAATATTTTAGAAATGAATTTAAACATAACAAAGTTGGAGTTCAATATGTACTTGATTCTTTATAGCTTTCAAAGAATAATATTTGTAAATAATTTGTGAAATTATAAAATATATAATTTCTACAATTATCATGATGAAACTTTAATTAATATAATGCCTATTAATGTTATAAAGATTTATTGTTTCAAGTCCATAATTATATGTAGTTATTATTTTAAGAGAAAATCATTTAAATATATAAACTTAAATACACATAAAAGGATATTTAAGTTTTAAAAGAGTACATTTTGACCAATGTTTATAATTTACTTAATTATATAACTTGCAAAATAATATAAAATTATTTGACATATTAATTTATAATGTTTCATGAGATCTCTATTTAAATAACGTTATTTAAACAATGAATATTTAAAGGAAACGTTTGTACCAATTATTGAAAACATAATATATATTTTATTACAACGAATGAAACTTAAGTGATCCTTTTATAATGGTTTGTGAAATTAAAAAGATATTAAATCCTCAATTGATTTACAAAATGTAAATAAAATCATAATTAATCTATTCCTAAGGATAATATAATAACTTAGTGATTTCAACTATTTTAAGTTTGTCTTCTTTTTTTTTAATAAACCAATTGTACATTTGTTATTAGCATTTTATATTAAAAATTGTTAAGTGTTTAAAGAATAATTTACAGAAATTAATTTGATAGCTTCTAATATAATCAAAGTTTATATATCTGATTTTTTTGTAATGTTAAAAATTTTATAAAACCTAAACATTTGAAAAACATTAAATAAAAACGGGTTGGAGGTCCCTGGGTTCGAACCCGGGACCTCAACCCTCACTGCCCACACCCTTACCAACACACCAAAGGCCTCAGCCGCGTTTAAAAGCCGTTTTTAAATGATAAAATACCACAAATAAAGTTTCCCCCAATTCCTTATGAACCCTAGAACACCTTTAATCCAAATTGAAAGTTAATTTGATAGCAATTACAAAAATAAACATGGGGCTTTGATTCCCCATGTAATTTCGAGTAGATACATATGGTTAATTACCTGGTTTGAGGATGGATGGAAGATGAACAACTATGAATAGGCCGCGACCCCTCGTACAACTTGTTTGATGTTCAAACGTTAAGTGTAATCAAATTAACTTCGTGGTTAGCTTCGAATGACAGTTTAGACTATAAGCCCTTTATCAATTTCAGTGTAGACAGATCAGGAATTGGATTTCGACAAGGATGAGGTCGCGGTTTAGAGGGAATCGAACAAAATGTTTGTGTGGGTTTCAGGTGGAATTGAATGTGGCAAACGATTAGGAACAGTTAGGCAATCGTATGGGTTTTATTAATTTGATTATCATTGATCTTAAATGTGCAAACGGCTTGATAATTGAAGGTAACAATCAATCGGGTGTTTCATGTTCGTAACAGTTGTTTTAACCCGATTAACACACATGAGCAGGTTCGAAACAGACTCACGTACTAATCGAAACGGTTTAATTCCATTATTGCGATGTTTTGGTACGTTTTGGATGCTCGCCGGACTTCGGCCGGAGTGTGGCCGGAGTCCAGGCCGAAATTTCGGGAAAATGGGCGGCGGTTTGGGTTTGTTTTCAAAATTGACACAATTGATCCCTGAGGTTTCCAAGGGTTATCATTTGTGTTTTAAAGTTTTGTTTTAGTTTAAATTAAATTACATTATAGACCCTGAAGTTTAAAATGGTATTATTTTATGCTGAAACTAGTTAAATACAAGTTTTAAAATAATAGAACTTATACTATTTTTATTTATTTCAAAGGTTAACACTTATTATGATTATTATTATTAATCTTGTTGTTATTATTATTATTGTTATTAATATTAGTATCACTAATTTTATTATTATTAGTGTCATTATTATAATAATATTAATAGTGATTATTTTATTCAAGATTATCACCACTTTAATTTTATAATAATAAGCAAACATTATATCACTTATAATGTTATTATTATTATATTAATTTATTAATCACCAAATTAATTATTAAATATAACAACCCCAAAGCTTCAAAATGGCATAAAAGACCCCTTGTAAGATTTAACAAAGATAACTTCTAAGTTAATAAAATTTACGAGATGTCACAGTCTCCCAACTTAAAAGAATTTCGTCCCGAATTAAAAATGAACTTAAATGAACGGAAGGAGTTATAATGAAAAGTGAGTGTTCAACGAACAATGTTTGACGTTTGATTACAGGTGGAACGCTTCACTTTATGGAATCTTACAAAATCCATAACATAATAAACGCGAGACGTTTTGAAATGAAACGTTGAAAAACGATGACGAGCTACCGTGGTACCTTAGATTCATAAGTCACAACTTCTAGAATATATTTCGTAGTAATTTGATGTCTAGAAATCAATAAGGACCAACAATGATAAGAAAGGTTAACCGTCAGGATTTAGGAATCCCAGACGTCACTATATGAAACGATCTGAACGCATATCTTGTGAATATGTATCTCTCCTTTGACCAATCATCGGTCTAAGAATAATACGATATGCGAAGATTTTGGAATAAGTTCACGACGATGGTTAGGAACATTATATAAAAAAAACAGAAAATGAATCGATCATCCAAATTAATGATCGATGTTTAACGACGTACCACGGTATACGACTATTTGAGATAGATACGAGCCAATTTCTCGACCCGTTAACCCACATGAGTCAATATGAAATTAGTTAATCGGTCTATAATGCACCATTTGTCATCATGGCATCTAAGATAAGAGGTACTTAGTGATGAAAAGTTAAACAGGAGATTCATAGGAACACGGATGTTAGGTTTTGTCATATGTGAAAGTAAGACACTTGGACACATGCCAAGTTATGTCTTTTCCTTTATGCCACACATATGACTACAAATTACGAAATTTTATGAACCCTTATATCCACATCGCAATGAGGATATAATGAGTCTTGTTGTTCAAAACCAAGATAAAATTTCAATGATTTCCAAGGTTAAGGGTTCAAAAGTGATTCAAGAAGTAACGCAAACAATAAGACATGCATTTGTAACCATGTTTTGCAAGGTAACGAATTTCCAAATATAGATTGCATACGTAATTCATCAAACCCATAAGTACAGTCGAGAACACCCGTATGACTAGAAATACATAACCACAAGTTGATAATGTCTTTATTTAGTAGAAAGATTATTTAAGAAGACTACCATCACACAATCATGTGTTGATGATATCTCAAAATGAAAGTTGATAAGTAGGGATAAATGGTTCGATATAGCTAGATCGAGTCAAAACATGAAGATAAAGGAAAAGAAATCGATTTAAGAATTCAAATGCTCCAATCTCGGAATCAAACCAATCTAGAGTGATCGGGTCTCTTTTCAAGTTCAGAAATCATGCTTTGGCTTGATAGGTCCAACACTAATATTGGTTCACCCTTCAAGTTACTACATGTTTCTTGTCACTTGATTAAAACCTTGGTAAGTTGGAGATCAAGAAATGAGAATAGTCATCAAGGTGTGGTTATCACTCCTAACTTGATGGTGTATTCCCAAGGTATGACCGCTAACTTACTAATTAAAAAGTTCGATCCCAACTCCTTGTTGAGGATCCACAGAAATAAAATGAGATAACTCACCATTAAGGTAAGGGAAATCACTCCTATCTTAACGGTGAAGTTTTACAAAACAAAATATAACAAGATAACTTCTTCATCAAAATCCAGAATTCACTCCTACTTTGATGAAGTCGTCTCATTTGAACAAATACAATTCATAAAGATGATATTATCATCAAGGTATGATTTTCACGCCTATCTTGATGATTGAATTTCATAATAGCAAGAAAACAATCGAAGATTTTCATTCGTCACCAAAGTACGGGTTTCAATCCTATTTTGGTGAGAACATGTCATTTGTGAAATGCCATTCTAAAGAAAATAATTGAAGTCAATCCTCAAGATAAGGTAATCACCCCAATCTAGAGGGTTAAATTTCATAAAACACGCGATTGGAAACCATTTATCGAAACGAAAAGAGAATCATCAAAGTAAGGGAATCACCCTTATTTTGATGAGTTAGAATCATTTAGGAGCTACAAGTGTTCTTAGTCATAGGTTGACTTGCAAACTCTTGCATCTCTCACGGTGCAGACGGTACGGAGTTTGACTTAGCGACGAAAGGAAAATAATATCAATTAGAAATTCGGAAAATTTCAAGTTACATCAATGTAACAAAAAGAAAAATCATGCTTACAAGCTTAAAATCAAAGTTCGAAATAACAGAATTTGTTGTGATGTTCAAATCTTGGATGATTTAAATCAGGAAGGAAAATCAAGGACAAGAATGATTCGACATCATAATGAGATGCGAACATTCGATTCACAATCAAAAGGAATACATGGACTTCTCAAGATATGTGGTCAACCATAGCCTTATTGAAACACGCGTACTTATAAGTGATCACTCGTCTCAAGGGTTTCGAGTCAAGTAAATAGATTCACTGATCGAGTCAAATCACCATTTACACTTTGCCTAGACAAAGTATCTCGAGATGTAAGAATTCCACTTATAGCGTTGCATGTTCTTAGTTATGGACACATCCTTAAAAAGACTTGAGAACCATAAGTAACGGTTTAAAGTTTTTGATGACCACTCGGTTTAGATTCCCAATATCTTTGGGTATATTAAGATCCATATTCGTGTTGGTCAAGATATAGAAATAGTTATATGAAACGCTCAACGTATAACGGTGTTTAAACGTAAGAGTTGAAATGTAGGTTAGGTTCAATATTAACAGGAACATTATGTATGATAAGAACGAGAATATATTAAAACTTTGGTGATAACCAGATCAAAGAATCAAGGATTTTAAGACACAAAGAGGATGGTTCCATTTGGTAACGCATTACCTTTTGGAATCGTTGACACGTCAAGGTAAATTGACCCATTTGCCTTAGAGATTTGTGTATGTTGACCATAGTTTATCACTCATCCCAGAAATCCCCAGGTAAGCATAACTAGTCTCTCAACGAGATTTATACGATATGCTTGCCTTAGCCCGAAGGCCTTTTGCCAGGAAATCCAGAATACAGGTGTCTATGTGTCACACAAATTTCTTAGGTTCATGAAATCAAAACCTTGATGAGATTTTACATAGCTTAGACATAAGTCTAAGGATCCAAATCATAAGCAATAGTATACAATTCCACGTGTCGTCGAGAATAAGATTAAGTAGATTCATTTGTCGGGGAGAGTCAAAGAGTCAAAGTTAAGTTTAGGGAGACAAGTAACTAAGTTTAAGCATACATAAGGCAATCCTATGCTAAGGCATCAAGTCACAGTTGCACAAAAGGCATAGCATTATGTAGCATGCAAACAACATGTAAGCACAAAGGTATAAGGATCTTTCTATGAGGTTCATGCAACTATAGTCTAGGTCACCATTTCTAATAACCTAAATCCCTATAGTTATGGGCTCTGATACCAATCTGTCACACCCCAACCTTGACGGCGGAAACGTCGAGGAGTGAGAGTTAAGATCGTTCACAGCCACATAACGCTATTGATGATTCAAATATAATTTAAACATAAGTTTCAATTGCCACATTACATACATAAGTCTCATAAAGAATAAAAGCATAACATAGAATGTACAAATGATTCTTATTTTATTTATTTATCTAGGTCCATTCCTAGATGTACAAGCTTCAAAGAGTAGATCACACACTTGAGGTATTCCTGAAACATGTTAAAAATAAAAGGTCAACATAAAAATGTTGGTGAGCATTCCATAGTTTCAATACATAAGTATATAAAAGATGGCAATTCAAGTCATAAGTTAGTGAATAAAGTGATTAGGGATGTTATGAACAATGCAACAATCAAACCTTGACAATAGTTTTACAAGTCTCAAACGTTAAAAAGTATATACGATCAGCTAAGTGTACTTGGATCAACCAAGCAGGCTTGTCTTACCCATAGATCTATGACTTCGCTGGGCTAGCAATAGTTAATGATTGTACATATAACGCCATAACATGGTAACCACATAAGTTCAACTAACCACAACTTAACATGATGAATTGCCATAAAGTTTACAAGTCTCAAATAAGTTTACATGTGCAAAGTATAAGTTAACATGTTTCACCCCAAAGTGTGAAATTGAACAAAAGGGGGTATGGAATACTCACATTGATATAAGCATTACAAGATGATAAATAAAGATTAAAGGGTGATCCAACGTAATCCCAAGTATTCATTATAAGGCACCTAAATATGTATTACAAGATGAAAGTTAATAATATGATTAACGTTCAAATGATAATTAGGGTTTCAATAGTTTTAAGGGGTTTTTGATAAGTAACAATTCACAAAGTAATTATTTATATTTTTAATTCATTAGAAGAATTATATATGTAAATATTTTAGAAATGAATTTAAACATAACAAAGTTGGAGTTCAATATGTACTTGATTCTTTATAGCTTTCAAAGAATAATATTTGTAAATAATTTGTGAAATTATAAAATATATAATTTCTACAATTATCATGATGAAACTTTAATTAATATAATGCCTATTAATGTTATAAAGATTTATTGTTTCAAGTCCATAATTATATGTAGTTATTATTTTAAGAGAAAATCATTTAAATATATAAACTTAAATACACATAAAAGGATATTTAAGTTTTAAAAGAGTACATTTTGACCAATGTTTATAATTTACTTAATTATATAACTTGCAAAATAATATAAAATTATTTAACATATTAATTTATAATGTTTCATGAGATCTCTATTTAAAATAACGTTATTTAAACAATGAATATTTAAAGGAAACGTTTGTACCAATTATTGAAAACATAATATATATTTTATTACAACGAATGAAACTTAAGTGATCATTTTATAATGGTTTGTGAATTAAAAAGATATTAAATCCTCAATTGATTTACAAAATGTAAATAAAATCATAATTAATCTATTCCTAAGGATAATATAATAACTTAGTGATTTCAACTATTTTAAGTTTGTCTTCTTTTTTTAATAAACCAATTGTACATTTGTTATTAGCATTTTATATTAAAAATTGTTAAGTGTTTAAAGAATAATTTACAGAAATTAATTTGATAGCTTCTAATATAATCAAAGTTTATATATCTGATTTTTTTGTAATTTTTAAAAATTTTATAAAACCTAAACACTTGAAAATCATTAAATAAAAACGGGTTGGAGGTCCCCGGGTTCGAACCCGGGACCTCAACCCTCACTGCCCACACCCTTACCAACACACCAAAGGCCTCAGCCGCGTTTAAAAGCCGTTTATTAAATGATAAAACACCACAAATAAAGTTTCCCCCCCCCAATTCCTTATGAACCAGAACACCTTTAATCCAATTGAAAGTTAATTTGATAGCAATTACAAATAAACATGGGGCTTTGATTCCCCATGTAATTTCGAGTAGATACATATGGTTAATTACCTGGTTTGAGGATGGATGGAAGATGAACAACTATGAATAGGCCGCGACCCCTCGTACAACTTGTTTGATGTTCAACGTTAAGTGTAATCAAATTAACTTCGTGGTTAGCTTCGAATGACAGTTTAGACTATAAGCCCTTTATCAATTTCAGTGTAGACAGATCAGGAATTGGATTTCGACAAGGATGAAGGTCGCGGTTTAGAGGGATCGAACAAAATGTTTGTGTGGGTTTCAGGTGGAATTGAATGTGGCAACGATTAGGAACAGTTAGGCATCGTATGGGTTTTATTAATTTGATTATCATTGATCTTAAATGTGCAAACGGCTTGATAATTGAAGGTAACAATCAATCGGGTGTTTCATGTTCGTAACAGTTGTTTTAACCCGATTAACACACATGAGCAGGTTCGAAACAGACTCACGTACTAATCGAACGGTTTAATTCCATTATTGCGATGTTTTGGTACGTTTTGGATGCTCGCCGGACTTCGGCCGGAGTGTGGCCGGAGTCCAGGCCGAAATTTCGGGAAAATGGGCGGCGGTTTTGGGTTTGTTTTCAAATTGACACATTGATCCCTGAGGTTTCCAAGGGTTATCATTTGTGTTTTAAAGTTTTGTTTTAGTTTAAATTAATTACATTATAGACCCTGAAGTTTAAAATGTATTATTTTATGCTGAAACTAGTTAAATACACGTTTTAAAATAATAGAACTTATACTATTTTTATTTATTTCAAAGGTTAACACTTATTATGATTATTTATTAATCTTGTTGTTATTATTATTATTGTTATTAATATTAGTATCACTAATATTATTATTATTAGTGTCAGTGTCATTATTATAATAATATTAATAGTGATTATTTTATTCAAGATTATCACCACTTTAATTTTATAATAATAAGCAAACATTATATCACTTATAATGTTATTATTATTATATTAATTTATTAATCACCAAATTAATTATTAAATATAACAACCCCAAAGCTTCAAAATGGCATAAAAGACCCCTTGTAAGATTTAACAAAGATAACTTCTAAGTTAATAAAATTTACGAGATGTCACATGACTATCATACGTATGGACTTCAGTTGCATGGCAATCGTGCGTTTGGACCTCAATCGCACGCCAATCGGCCGTATGGCTCCAATCGCACTCCAGTCGGTCACCTAGCCCTAGCTGATACAGAATGCAGTTCTAGCCGAACGCAAATTGCCCTTTTCGGCCTCCAAGCTCTTCCAAACTCGATTTTTGCCCAAATCAACCATCCTAAACCTTAGAAACACCTACCACGACACCATTCATGCATACAGAAGCCCAAAATCAAACCCCAAACGCATCTAACATATACATATATGCATAAAAACGGGTCAACACCCAACTCTTTCAAAAACGGGTTTTGATGTGTTACCAGCCCCAAAATCGTTTGAAAACATGTAAAGAGGGGTCCTAGAACTCACACAAACGATCCCGTCGAGTAGAGCTTCGATTTGACCCGCTACCTTTGATTTCCACGCTCGAATCCACCCGAACCAAGCTTTTCTCCACTTTTCTCTTCTCTTCTCTTCTTTGGCTGATTTTGCAAGAATGGGGAGTGTGTGGGCTGCCCTCCCCCTTTTATACTCCCACTCATCGAAGTTTCTTCCCGTTTTGGCAAGTTTGGTCCCCCGACGTTTGACTTTATTTCTTTTTCTTCTTTCGTCGGCTTCAAGAAAATTTCCGGGTGTTACAATTAAAGTAAAATTAATTATATGAATTAGGATTTTAAAAACCTAAAACCTAAAACGAATACATAAAAAAGAAGATTCACATAAATAAATTAGATAAATTTGAAGTGTAATACTAATTCATTTGCTAATAATTAAACAAAAGAAAAATAATCAGGAAAAAATGTCTAAAACTTTTTCGATTTCATGCCCTTAAATTTTAGTTTTCAATAAATCTTTTTTTTTTTTTCTCTAAAAGGCTATAGGTAAGGTTATTATTTTCTCCTTTACTTAATTGTATGCTTTGCTGCACCCTTAAATTATTTCTTTCTTTCCCAAAATCACTATTTCTCCTCCTCCGTTCAAAAAGAAGAAACTGCTTCGAGTCACCACTTGCAATAGCTTTGATCCAACCAGTATTCTTTCATTTACGTCCAGATCCACCACCTGTGCAACTGTTTCAATACAAGTGTTTTCTTATTCAATTTTTCTCATTTATTCTTAGATTCACATCGTTCAGATTTATCACCACTTTTGTAGATCTTGATCTACTCCGGTCGGACTAAGGTTACCGACCCACTGCTAGAGTCGGCCAGTTCCTTTCAAACGGCTCAAATAAACTTGACCAGACCGCTGGTGACAAAGGTTTCTAGTCCGATCGACTCAATCTGTTGTGAAAACAGTGTTGATGTTATTCAAGGTGTAGCTTGATCACACCAACCCTGCTCCCATTAACCCACTATGACTTAACGAAAGAAAACAAAGTAAATATTTTTTTCTTTTTTTTATCTTCTTTTCTTTCTCTTTTTTTCTCTTTATTTCCTTTTGAGTTGGAATGATTGATTTAACCTTCATTTTTTTCTTTTTTCTCGTTAAGTAAACTCAAAACATAATGTTTTTGTTTTTTATATTAAAAAAAACCTCCGAAATACAACTGCCTTTTTCTTTTCAGTTATTCTTTTTCTCATTCTTAAATGAAACCAAATGGTAGGTCAACAGGATTTTGTCAACCCCAAACAAGTACAGGGGATAAACTTATAAATTTCAACATTCGATTGAATAAGAGCATTCACAACCCATTTCTTATAATTTGTGAGTGGGAGTTCTTAAATTATATGGAATGTTTTAAGTGGTTGTGCGTGGAGGAGAGAGAAAATGTTAATATTGCAGGATCGGGTTTGTCACTTAAACACTTGGATTTCTCTCAAACTCACTTATATTACACTCAAATTAGATAAAGTATAATCTCTTCTAAGAGTTGATAATAATATAATAAGTAGCAAAGAACACAAAGAAATAATTTTCAAGGCACTTGTATATATTACTTCTCAACTCAAAGTATTACAAGACTCTTACAAGCATAAAACATAAGTTACAATGAGAAACTATATATACTAGATCCTACAGCCGGATATACTTTGATACCAGCTGGAAACCTAAGACTAAAGCATATACTACAATGCTAAAGTTAAGGTATCTTAGATAAAGTATTATCTAAGATATGGTAGTCATGACATGTCCATGACTTACCTTTTATCAGTAACTAAAGTTGGCAACTATACTAACTTATAAAGGTAAACAGTGGAATAAAGTATGGTCAACTACATGGCTTTTGAGAAAACACCATGCAGTATCTCAGAGGTCTGCAGCGGAGTGTCAGGGAGACCATACTTATGTCCACTGGATAATAGTAGTGTCTTCCGAAGGTAAGTTGGCTTCGAAAGAACAAGTTCTTCCAAAGCCACTTATACTTCAGAAGAGGCTTCTGTACTTCCGAGGCTTAAGGACTTCTTTCATACTTTGGAAGTTGACTTCTGATCTTTCACTTTAAGTCTTGATCTTCGGAAGTGAATACTTTGTCTTCGGAAGTTGGAGTTTTCCTTCGGAAGTTGGTTTTACACTTTGTCTTCGGAAGAGCTCCTTTTTCCTTCGGAAGTTCCACACTTAGCTTCGGAAGTCCTTTATTAGTTGCACCAAAATAGTCTAAGTGATTTGGTTTTGGTTGCACCAGCCTTTCTAGATCCAACAAACTCCCCCTAGGCTGATGCTACCAAAACCTCACTTGTTCTGCTTCTTAAAGCTTTCAACACCAGGGACAGAAGATACTTGTCTGTTTCCTTGTTCTTCCCTGAAGTGGTGCTGAGAAGCTTGTATAAGTCATTAGTGGATAGGAGATCCAGTCTATCACTCTGAATGACATGTACCCTTTGTTATGCCCCCTGAAAAGAGTTAGTTGACGGGAGTTATAGTCATACTCCCATCTAACTATGGATTCAAGTTCAGGACCTTCAACCATTTGTAGAAAGGCTTTGCCTTTGGTTGTTGATCCTTTTCTTTTCTTCTCCTCTCTCAGTTTCAACTCTTCTTCAACCTTGGTCCTAGCAGTTAGCTCGGCCATATGAAGGCTGCCTAGATGATTTCTGATATGAGCAGCTACATTAGAGTTGGAGGGGTTGGAGAATGGCTTCTCTGCTAACTTAGCAATATCAAATCTGCTTAAGTGTAGCAGAGATGAGGCACTTATCCTGTTGAGCTCTCCATTCTCTCTTTCAACAACAAAGTTGTGAGAAGAGTCTTCGAACCTCCACTGGATGATCTTCTTCCTAGGCACAAGAGTTTGTCTTGGCACCCGGTCACCTTCACCAGCCTTTTTCCTTAGCTTCTTTTCTTTCTCATTCAAAGTATCTGAATTGAGGCCAAGGAGACTTGTAGCTTGGTCCAATGTTCCTCTAGGCAGATCAAGAAATTGATCTCTAGTGAGGGAACATGAGGATCCATCAACATAAGTCAATTTGACTAAATCCTCCTCACAGAAGATATCGCTCAGGGTTGTGCAATTGATGTGCTTTGTCTTGATTGCCTTGAACTCCTCTAAGGGGAGATGTTTAGAAGGCTGAGGGGATGGTTTGAGAGGTTGTTGGGTAGGTTGAGGTGTTTGGGTTCTGGCTAGTGTTTTGGGTTGGAGGATGGGTAGTTTAGGTGGTTGAGGTGAAGAGTTGGTAATGGTGATGGTGTAGGTTCAGGGGTGTATGGTTCATGGTTGGTTCAGTTTTGATGGGGAATGGAAAGGGAATTAGTTCAGGTTGTGGTTGGGTTTGAGGTTGGGTTTGAGTAGTTGATTTGAAGATCATCCCTGCCCCTTCTGTACATCTCCTTCCTCTTTCCCGAGCGAATGTCACCTTTATGTCACTGACATGTCGCTGGAGGGTCTTTTGAGACATAGGACCCACCTGTCTGCCAGAGAAGCCATGAGCCCAGAGATAGTTTTTCATCCAGGCGTTCTCACCTATCTTCTTGGCAGCAGCTAGTCCTGCTTCTTCTTCCTTCTTCTTCTTCAGCATCAGCTTTTCCTTGGCAGCTTTCTTTCTCTCTTTCTCCATTTGATCTTGCTCTTTGTTGAAGAGCCATAAGATCGTATCATTGTTGTGTGGAGATAATTCTTCTAGAGAGAAACCCTGGAGGTTAGGAAAGTTATCCTTTCCCTCCTGAGCTGCTGATCAGCTTCTCTTTCTTTCCTCTTCTTTTCTCCTCTAAGGCCAACCTTGCTGCTTCTTCTTTGATCTGTTTTTTGCAGCAAAGTTGCCTTTTCCAGCTTAACTAACTCCTCTAGTGGTAGAAGGAGTACATCTTCGCTCACAGCTCATAGACTGACAAGTCTATCAATGATTTCTACTCTTCTTCTATTGTTGACTGCCTCCTGGTTGGCTGCAGCTGCTTTGCTACGGCAGCTAGCAGTTTTCAAGTTGGAAGTCTACCTTTTCTTTTGAATTTTTTTAACCTTTCTTCCTCCTGAATCTCTTCCTTAGTCATCTTCCTCTTTCCTTTGATGTCTTCGGAAGTGCTAGACTTTGGGGGTTCTTGGATGGAAGGTTCAGGTTGAGTAGTAGAAATGGAAGCTGGAGTTAATGCTGATGTTTGAGCTAGGGTTGGGTGAGAAAATCCTCCCTATTAACCTCAGATGCAAGTTCTAGGATTGCATCTGTGACTATTAGATCATCAGATAAGGAGAATAGTCCTTCCACAGCTGCAATCTCATCTTCGGAAGATTGAAATTGTTCTTCTGAGGCTTTGACTGGTGCTTCGGAAGTCTGTGAGAATGCACTATCTATCCCAACTGTCTCAGTTGCTGGGCCATCAGTCCTTGTTTCCCCTTCAAAGTTAATCTCAGGTTCCACTTGGACCTTAGGTTGACCAACCTCCTCAATAGTTGTAGAAGGTGCATTTAACCTCTGAAGCTCTTGAGCTCCGAAGTAGATCACAGACAGATCAGGACTTGGCTGTTCAATAAGAGATTCCAACAGGAACTTGTTGAAGAACCTGTTGAGATCTTGGAGCATCCTTTGATCCACTTGAATTACAACTGGAGGAGGCTCAGGAAAACTAAAGCTTGTTGCATAGGGTATTTTGAGCTTAGGAAAGTGAGAGCTTGACGTTGTGGTTCCTCTTGTCTTTGGCTTTGTCCCTGAACACTCTCCTCCTTTTTGGTAGCATCATCTTCACCGCTTGATGAGCTAGAGGAAGAGGTCAATGAGACCTGAATTGGTACGTGCCTATCAGACCTCTCAATCTGTTTCTCAGCTAGTTTGGCCTTGAGATTTTCAATCTCAAGTTGCTGAGTGGCAGACCTATCCTTTAAAGTCCTAACCTTAGATTCAAGATTTGAGACTTTAGAAAGTAGGTCTGTAATAGTGAGTTGCAGTCTTCCCTCATCTTCTTTTGAAGAATCACGGGGAGATGAGGTAACATACCTAGTATGTTCATCCTCACCACCAGATGTGGTTTCTTGGCGCCTGGTTTCCTTGCTCAATGATGTCTCTTTTAGAGTCATCAAAGGGCATGGTTGCCGTAGATTTAGTCTCAGTAATGTTACCACTGTCCTGAGGATCCATTGAGGCTCCTTCAGTAGTGGCAGCTGAATCTACATGAGTCCCCTCCACATCAGTGGGACTTTAACTCCAGGATAAACAAACTTGAATCAAATCATGAAGAATTAGATCAAAATATGATGAACACAATGAAAACCCCTTTGATCTCTCTTGATTGCTAATAATATTGTTTACAAATGATCCCTCAATCAATTGGTCATGCAACCATTAACCAAAACCTAATGACAATTAACCTATTTATAGTCTAGACTAAGATTCACTAATTGCACTTAACTCCCTAGACTTAGGCTAATTAATACAAAATTACATATTAAGCATAAAAATGACTAAAAACAAGATAAAATATATTTTGTTCACACAAAATATATTTATTACAATAAAACTCCTAGTCATTTAAATCTTCAACGTCTTGTCTCGGTTCCTCGTCTCGAGCGTGTCGGGTTTGACCTTTGTTGACTTTGACCATGACGTTGACTTTTGTTGACTTTCATTGTGTTGATAATATAGACTATCTTTTCCAGCTCCAACAATACTCCCTTAGTCTATCATTATCAACGTCTTCATACGAATTCAGCCCCGAGAAATCAACTGTAGAAAGATCTTCAAATTAAAGCTTTTTGAATTTGATGAGAAAAGTTATTCATCTCATAAGCTCCCCCTATTTATATGCTCCCCCTTTTTGAGTGCAAGCTTTACAAAGATATTGGAACAGGTTTCTCAAATCTCTAATCTTGAGTGCTTCAGAAGATGTAAGAGGAGGATTCCTAGCTCGGTATCTTTTGCAAACTTGAGGAACAGGTTCTCTGATCAGGTACACTGCTCAACTGATGATCGGCCATTACTTACAGCAAAAACCTGAAACACATTCACAAACACAATCTCGACATTTCTAATTAGATCATTTCATTTTAACAAAATAAACCCGTGTTTATCTCTGTTTGAAAAAAGCGATCCCGTGTTTGTTTGTGCTCAATTTCTATGAAATGCATGAAAATAATAAAATGTAATCAACATAATATGGAAGACCTAAGAGAAATTAAAATGAAATTTAATATAATTTTTTTATATATTATATACATTTATTATAACATATTTTTATATATATATATTTTTTGTGTTTTTGTATTTGTTTTTAATTTTTTTTGTTTTTTTTTTTAACCGAGAACTGAATCGATCATGAGATCATATCCTCAAGATATACTTTAGCACAAAGATGAATTTAAACATCGACAAGCAATGAGATCACACTGATAACTGAATCTAATCACAGTCTTTAAATGATTTTGAAATTCTCAAACAGATCAATAGCAATTGCTGATATGTTTGTCCACTTAAACTCATGCCCTATCTTTTTCCAAGCAGTAAATGATTCGTTAAGGTTCGATTAAATGCTTTAGAATGCTAGGACCCCAAATCATTTGGCAAAAACCCTCACCCAACCTCAGGATTTCTTGAATTTCGTAACGATCTTTACAGAGCAAGGCTTGTGCATTAGTGTGCAAGTGATTATCGACAGAATATTGCATTCTGTGATGAATTCATCGTTTAGATGATTTGACATAACTTAGACCAAAATGGTGAGAGCTCCAGGTCTATACTCACGTATAACAAAGGAGATGACCATTTAATCATGTGCCGATGAGAGCTCCAGGTCAGTACTATCGTACAGCAGAGGAGATCATCACTCCAGGTCAGTACTTCCGTACAGCAGAGAAGATTAGCACAAACACAACACATAAATACACCAGACATGACTCAAAGATATGACATATATGATTTGTATCATGGTGGGTGAAAGATCAATTCTCAATCCAATTTTTGTCGGGACTCAGTTTTTGTGCAGGCCAAAATGATTGCGTAAATCCAGACATCCTTAAGCATGATGTTTTAATTTAAATCATTATGCTGCTGTCTACTTTATTCTTCAGGCTGAGTCTACCAAGCATATCATTAAAGAATCTGTTTTTTTTTTATTTGTAATAAAAATAAGATGTAAATCAGATAACAGCATCAGTTACTATCATTTCTCATTTTAAAACGCAAGTCATGCAAACAAGCATTTCAAGATGATATATAATCATTTCTCAGTCATCTCGAATCAAGTTCTCCGTTTTTTTTTATTTTTCTCCCAGTTCTCTTTTCATTTTTTTTATTTACTACACTCTCCCCCTAAATTTTTATTTCTGCAAATTTTTTTTTTTATTATTTTTTTTTTTTATTTTTTTTATTTTTTATAAAACTGTACAAAAATAAAATTTTATCAAAGAAGATCTTCCAAACTACACTGATTATCAAGATTAGAAATGAATTGTCAAGAAATATGCAGTGATTGTGAAGTGAGAACTGTGATAATGCAGATAAAAATCCAGATTGTGGATATAATACCATGACCTTAACCTGTTTGTTCCGCCTCAAAATTTGAATTAGGAACAATCCCTGTCAGTAAACCGGATTACTAACAGTCCTCCTGAATTGTTCCTGCACTCATAAACAGATTAGTTTGAAAGGGGAACCCAGGCCATCGTAGTCCTGGAAGTTCCTTTTTCATCAATAAGTAACAAGCTTCTGCACACAACCGTTTAAACAATCGGGGATTGCTGTATCCTTCTTTTTAATTTGCCAAATTTGTTTCGGTTCAATTAACTTGGATTTGAATGAATTAAATTTGGAAATCATTTTCTGTTTAAGAGCAGAAGGAAAATAATTTCGTATTAAACCTTTGATCATTTTCATCTTTGAATCATGTGAAACCGGCTTCACAGGAAAAGGTTTAGATGGAGGGTTTTTCATCCAATCATTCAAAGATGTGTGCTTTTTACCTCTTGATCCAGAGAAGCAACCCGTGTTGCCTTTACCGTCTGGAACATTCTTTGTAGACTTACATTTGGAGAAGCAATCCGGTTTGCCTTTACCATCCGAAACAAGTCTTTGAGGACATTTCTTTACCACATGACCTTCTTTTCCACACTCAAAACAAGCCTTGAAAGGCTTTTGATTCTTTGTAGTCCCGTGTGATGCAGGTGCTGAGAAGGATTGCTTTGAGCTTGTAGCAGATTCTTGCTTGTTTTGGCATTTGCTATGCTGAACAGGGAATGAGATCTTCACTGATTGATTGGGTTGCTTTGCGATTGGAGAAGAGATCCGTATTGGTCTTGATTCAGCTTTTGGAAGCTTTTGTGACTTGACAATGTTAGGAGACATCTTGATCTGTGAGGAACCAACACGCACCTCTGTGATGGATTCATCATCTGAGCTTGTCCAGTCTCGTATACACAGATCTGCTTCCAAAGGATCTTGATTGACATCTCCTATTGTGTTGGCTTCGCTTATAGGATTTTGATTGCCTGATGATTCAACAATGTTCCTTCTTTGACAAACCTGACGGGAACAAACGAGGGAATGTTACCTGATTTGAATTTGTTGAAGAAAGTTGGAGAAGCAACTGAAATTCGTGTTGGAGCATCAGAAGTGGGATCGGCATTAATCTTCTTATCAGACCCTTGCCTAAGGAATCCCAAACCTACAGGAGAATCCTGCACCTCTAACCTCTTTAAGATTAACGTTGCTTAAACCTGCATTTAAACTATTAGTTTCTGCAGCTTCAATCAAATCATTAGATGGATGAGGTTGAGGCATAGGAGAGTAACAATAGGTGCTAGGAGGAGGATAGACGTATGGATTTTCACCACAACCGACTCCCGTTTTAATCCTAGCTCCCCTCTGTTTACACAGTAGCTCTTCCTGTTTCATTCCAGATATGGTCCATCTATCAAGCTTTGTTTTAAGCTTGTTTGTTTCAAATTCAGCCAAAGTGACTCTTTCGTTTAAATGATTAATTTCAACATTTCTTTCAAGAAGAGTTCTTTTTAAATGATCATTTTCTTTTAAAGCTTCATTTAATTTGATGAAATACTTGGCTTCATTCTTTTTAAGTTCTGCGTTTATGGTGGTTAACTCCTTTTGATTATCTAAAAGTAACCTATTAGCTTTATACACACCAAATAAACGAATTTTACAAGCAGAAGAACACATATCCTGAATTGTCTCGTATGGAAGATCCAAGATGACTCTTTCAGCAGTAAGAACCTTCTCGCAGTTGCAAACTCTAGTATTTCGCTTCCATTCATCTTCCTTCTCAGCATCACAAACTTCAGCTTTCAACTCAGCTCCACCTTTACCCATTGATGTCTGCTTAAGCTCTTCTTGTACCTCTTCAGTTTCAGGTTTCGGTAAACCGTCGGAATTGGTGTCAGAATCTGATCTCTCTTCTGGTTTCTCTTTGGAGTTTGAAGTGATCTTTGGAGTTAGATATGTTGCTTCATAGTACTCACGACGTTTGATATCCAACTCAATCTCTTTCAGTTTGTTGATCACCTCCATCAGTTTGTAATCCCGAAAGCCTCTATCTCGTTGAATCGACTTGCCGTGTGAGCTCCATTCTGATGAGAGGGAATCAAGCAATCTTAGAACTTGTTCATGATTTCCCAGTTGGGCATCAAACTTCTTCAGATTACTTGCCACCAACATAAAACGATCAACAAAATCAGGCATCGTTTCATTCTTTAAAGCTGCAAAATTATCAAACCGACATTGTGCAATTGTGAGATCATCAGATTCGAAGGATTTAATCAGTTCTGCAAAAGTCATTTTTATTTTTATTTTGTTTAAACAATTAAACGCCCTAAAAATATTTTTCCCAAAAAATTTAGAATAATTCTCCCCCGGGAAAAATATTATTTTATAAATCTTGCAAAATCGATGAAAATTTCTTTATCAGGATGAACTCAATTAATCCCAACTAGGGGGAAAAAGTAATCTTTGACATTCTAGTTTCGCTGAAACAAAATGATAATTTCGCCGAAATTGTAGTTTCGCAGAGCTAGTTTCGCAGAAAAATCTAGTTTCGCTGAGCCGACAGTAGTTTCGCTGGCAATTTCGGCAGCAGTTTCGCTAACCAAATGCTTGAGACGCTTAGTTTCGCCGACAATTTCGCACAAAACAAGCTTGAACTTTCGTTCAAAGATACTTTCGGCAGCAATTTCGCTTGTAAATCAACCACAATCACTGTTGAACTTTCTTTCAATGAAACTAGTTTCGCAGGACAGCAGAAAACAACTTTAATGAGGATAACCGATGTAGTTTCGCTGGAAGAACTCGTAGTTTCGCTGGATGAACTGGTAATTTCGCTGAACGAAGCTGAAAAACTTTTTCAACACGAAATCAATCTGAAAACGCCCAAATCTCAATGGATTTGATACCTGATGATTAACAGAGCTTTCCCAACCAATAACAATCAAACTTCAATCAATTTCCATATCAATAACACTCAAATTGATCCGAAATTGATGAAAACTTGATATTGAACAAAAACAACCAAAACCTCAACTTCTCTCTTTAAAATCTTCAAATCTTCAGTGAATTTGATCCAAAATGGCTCTGATACCAAATTGTAACTCCAGGATGATCAAACTTGAATCAAATCATGAAGAATTAGATCAAAATATGATAATCACAATCAAAACCCCTTTGATCTTCAATTAGATTGCAAAATATGTGTTTACAAATAATCCCTCAATCTATTGGTCATTCAACCATATCCCAAAACCTAATAACAATTAACCTATTTATAGTCTAGACTAAGATTCACTAATTGCACTTAACTCCCTAGACTTAGGCTAATTAATACAAAATTACATATTAAGCATAAAATGACTAAAAACAAGATAAAATATATTTTGTTCACACAAAATATATTTATTACAATAAAACTCCTAGTCATTTAAATCTTCAACGTCTTGTCTCGGTTCCTCGTCTCGAGCGTGTCGGGTTTGACTTTTGTTGACTTTGACCATGACGTTGACTTTTGTTGACTTTCATTGTGTTGATAATATAGACTATCTTTTCCAGCTCCAACAGGGACTCACCTTAGTAAAGGCTTGCTGATGGGGGCTAGAGATAAGAGATCTCTCTGGGCTCTGTTGATCCTTGAGAGGGTGTTGTGGATTAACTTCATTGCCCTGAAGAGACATAATCTCTTCATCAGCTCCTATTAGTAGGCCAGTAAAGGATGTGGAAGTAAAGCCTAGTGACCCGAGACTTTGATCAATGTCTAAAGGCATTGAGCCTGTGGTGGGGTTGTCCTTTTTGGCTGCTCAAGGGAGTATAACGACTCTCCCTGAGGGTTTTCAGCTTAGGTTTCGGGCTCATGGGTCTTGGACTGAGGAGATTCAAGACCCATATTGAGGTCAATTGTGAAGGATGGTTGGACCTCAAGCTGAGTAGGAGCCTATTGTTCCACTCTAGCCTTTTGGTAGAACAAGAAGAGCGTGTTCAATCAGAGAAGATTGAACAAGGGTTTGTTTGGGGCGTCTTTGATAAGCTTTTGATAGTGATGGTGAATGGGGGGAGGGGTAGATTCTAATGGGTTATTAAGAAACAAGAGAGATGATAGAGGCTTGGATATCAAGACCAAAACAAGACTGGTGGTTCAAGGATACACTCAAGAGGAGGGAATCGAGTACTGATGTCTTTGCACCTGTTGCAAGACTTGAGGCAGTTAGGATCTTCCTTGCTTATGCTGCATCCAAGAATTTCACTGTCTACCAGCTTGATGTCAAGTGTGCCTTTCTATATGGATATATAGATAGGGAAGTCTATGTATGCCAACCTCCGGGATTTGAAGACCCACAGCATTCCAACTATGTGTGCAAATTGGATAAAGTTCTATATGTGCTGCACCAAGCATCTAGGCTGTGGTATGAGACATTGTCTCAATTTTTCTTGAAGAATGGTTACACTAGAGGTACCATTGATAAGACTCTTTTCATAAGGAAGTCTGGGAAAGAATCTTGCTCGTTCAAGTCTATGTTGATGACATCATATTTGGTTCCTCAAATGACCAAATGTATAAAGACTTTGAGAGCATCATGAAGAAGAAGTTTGAGATGAGTTCCAAGGGAAAAATGGACTTTTTCCTTGGAATCATTGAGGTGAAGCAAATGAAGGAAGGGTTTTTCATCAGTCAATCTAAGTATGTCAATGACATCTTAGAAAGATTTGATATGAAAGATTGTAAGGCAGCAAAAACACCTATACCTAGAAACCACAATCTCTGCCCTGACTCTGAGGGGGAGGATACTGATCAACATCAGTATAGAGCAATTATTGGCTCTCTGATGTATCTCACAGCAAGTAGACCTGATATCATGTTTGCAACTTGTATTTGTGCAAGATATCAGGCTGCTCAAAGGTGTCTCACCTACTTGCTGCCAAGAGAATCCTCAGATACCTTAAAGGAGCACCTAAACTAGGTCTCTGGTATCCAAGAAATAGTGATTTCAATCTCTATGGTTATTCTACAGTGATTATGGTGTGGCTGCAATATCAACAAGAAATCAACATCCGGTGGATGTCAATTTCTTGGTGGAAGGATCATCTCATGGCAAGCAATGAAGAAGCAATCTTGTGTCTCTACATCAACTGCTGAAGCTGAATACATTGCTGCTGCTAGTTGCTGTGCTCAGCTGCTGTGGATTCAGAACCAAATGATAGATTATGGATTCAACTTCATGAGCACTCCTATCCACATTGACAACAACAGTGCTATCTCCATTACTGAAAATCCAGTGAAGCACTCCAAGACTAAGCACATTGATATTAGGTATCATTTCATTAGAGATATTCATGAGAAAAATCTTATCAGGCTAATCAAAGTTGATCCAATGAACAATATGCTGACTTATTCACCAAAGCCTTTGATGAACAAAGATTCAAATATCTCATTACAACTATTGGGATGATAAACCTTGATTAGTCTATCTCATTTGAAAACCTTTTAATGTGTAAAGTTTTATGTCAAAACAATCTAAGCCCTGCTACCAAAAGGTCTTTCTCTATAATTTTATTTAAGTATAAATTCTTCCGAAGAGGAATTAATCCTCGGAATATAATTTACATATCTTCCGAAACAAATTCCTCCCAGGATAATTTCTTCTCGGAAGAGTTGTTAAGTCTCGGAAGAAGAAATGATTGATTTCATATCAGATCTACTTCCGAAGCTTGTAACACTCTCCATTCGGAAAGCAACATATACTCTCGGAAGTAAAAAACTTTACCTTCTGAAGTAAATTTGCCTTCGGAAGAACATTACCTTCGGAAATGCCTTATACTCGGAAGAAAGATTTTACTGTGTAACGGAAATCTTTTGGGCTCCACTCTGTAAAAAGTAAAGATTTTGTTAATGATGTCGGATTATTTAAATGGACTAACCTTACCACCCCTGTCACATCATCCACTGAAACATCCCATCATCTTATCCAAAGCCCTTTTAAACCGCCATTTCACTCGTTTAAATAACTCCGGCTAATCACTTTCATTCTTTTTACCAAAAATTACTGCCCTAATAGCTTCTTCATCTCTATTTCACCCAATTCCAAACTATCCTCCTGCAACTTTCTCAAATGGCACTAAACCCTCAGCACAACCAAGTCGCACTCCTTGATTCTTCAAGGGATGCCGACTTCTCAGATATCATCTCCTTTCTAACCCAATCTTCTTATTACACTGCCCTGACTGTTAACCCCACGTTTTACTCAAATCATATGTCTGAATTTTGGGCAAATGGTCAGATTGAAACCCTAAATGGGGTTCGTGTCATATGATCGAGCATCTATGGCCAGGAGTTGGTCATTTCTGAACAACTCATCAGGGAGCATCTAAAGCTTCATGATGAGGGCGCTCCTACTGAGTTCCCCAAAGCAGATTTGGACAACACTTATATCCAAATGGGATATGGTGGAGATGTTAGCAGGTCAACAGTTTACAAGTTCAACTTCTCTTACAACTGGAAGTTCCTGCTGCATGTAGTTCTTCATTTCTTGTCCAACAAATCTGGGGGATGGGATCAAATCTCATATGAACTTGGGTGCCTAGTTCATGGTTTGGTGAGAAGCCTCCGCTTCAACTACTCAAGATTTGTGCTGACCAATCTTATGGGAAACCTTCAACGAGACACATTCTTCATGTATCCCAGGTTTCTTCAGCACATAATCAATTGTGAGCTGGACCAGAGTAAGCTTGTCTGTGCAGCTGCTCTGATTGTTCCTCAAATGAGGCCGACCATCTTCAAAACTTTGAAGAGAGTGTCCACCAACTTCACTGGAAGATATACTGCACTTCTTCTAGGTATGACTGAGCCAATGGCTCCCTGGTGACATCCTGTTAACCCCACAGGTGATGAACTCACACCAGCAGCAACTACCCTCACATTGCCAATCTACCCTCTCCCCCATCACCATCACTTATCAAAGACGCCCCAAACAAACCTTGTTCAATCTTCTCTGATTGAACACGCTCTTCTTGTTCTACCCAAAAAGGCTAGAGTGGAACAATAGGCTCCCACTCAGCTTGAGGTCCAACCATCCTTCACAATTGACCTCAATATGGGTCTTGAGTCTCCTCAGTCCAAGACCCATGAGCCCGAAACCTAAGCTGAAAACCCTCAGGGGAGAGTTTATACTCCCTTGAGCAGCCAAAAAGGGACAACCCCACCACAGGCTCAATGCCTTTAGACATTGATCAAAGTCTCGGGTCACTAGGCTTTACTTCCACATCCTTTACTGGCCTACTAATAGGAGCTGATGAAGAGATTATGTCTCTTCAGGGCAATGAATTAATCCACAACACCCTCTCAGGATCAACAGAGCCCAGAGAGATCTCTTATCTCTAGCCCCCATCAGCAAGCCTTTACTAAGGTGAGTCCCTGTTGGAGCTGGAAAAGATAGTCTATATTATCAACACAATGAAAGTCAACAAAAGTCAACGTCATGGTCAAAGTCAACAAAAGTCAAACCCGACACGCTCGAGACGAGGAACCGAGACAAGACGTTGAAGATTTAAATGACTAGGAGTTTATTGTAATAAATATATTTTGTGTGAACAAAATATATTTTATCTTGTTTTTAGTCATTTTTATGCTTAATATGTAATTTTGTATTAATTAGCCTAAGTCTAGGGAGTTAAGTGCAATTAGTGAATCTTAGTCTAGACTATAAATAGGTTAATTGTTATTAGGTTTTGGGATATGGTTGAATGACCAATAGATTGAGGGATTATTTGTAAACACATATTTTGCAATCTAATTGAAGATCAAAGGGGTTTTGATTGTGATTATCATATTTTGATCTAATTCTTCATGATTTGATTCAAGTTTGATCATCCTGGAGTTACAATTTGATATCAGAGCCATTTTGGATCAAATTCACTAAAGATTTGAAGATTTTAAAGAGAGAAGTTGAGGTTTTGGTTGTTTTTGTTCAATATCAAGTTTTCATCAATTTCGGATCAATTTGAGTGTTATTGATATGGAAATTGATTGAAGTTTGATTGTTATTGGTTGGGAAAGCTCTGTTAATCATCAGGTATCAAATCCATTGAGATTTGGGCGTTTTCAGATTTGATTTCGTGTTGAAAAAGTTTTTCAGCTTCGTTCAGCGAAATTACCAGTTCATCCAGCGAAACTACGAGTTCTTCCAGCGAAACTACATCGGTTATCCTCATTAAAGTTGTTTTCTGCTGTCCTGCGAAACTAGTTTCATTGAACGAAAGTTCAACAGTGATTGTGGTTGATTTACAAGCGAAATTGCTGCCGAAAGTATCTTTGAACGAAAGTTCAAGCTTGTTTTGTGCGAAATTGTCAGCGAAACTAAGCGTCTCAAGCATTGGTTAGCGAAACTGCTGCCGAAATTGCCAGCGAAACTACTGTCGGCTCAGCGAAACTAGATTTTTCTGCGAAACTAGCTCTGCGAAACTACAATTTCGGCGAAATTATCATTTTGTTTCAGCGAAACTAGAATGTCAAAGATTACTTTTTCCCCTAGTTGGGATTAATTGAGTTCATCCTGATAAAGAAATTTTCATCGATTTTGCAAGATTTATAAAAAATATTTTTAAAAAGAATATATTTTTCCCGGGGGAGAATTATTCTAAATTTTTTTGGGAAAAAATATTTTTAGGGCGTTTTATTGTTTAAACAAAATAAAAATAAAAATGACTTTTGCAGAACTGATTAAATCCTTCGAATCTGATGATCTCACAATTGCACAATGTCGGTTTGATAATTTTGCAGCTTTAAAGAATGAAACGATGCCTGATTTTGTTGATCGTTTTATGTTGGTGGCAAGTAATCTGAAGAAGTTTGATGCCCAACTGGGAAATCATGAACAAGTTCTAAGATTGCTTGATTCCCTCTCATCAGAATGGAGCTCACACGGCAAGTCGATTCAACGAGATAGAGGCTTTCGGGATTACAAACTGATGGAGGTGATCAACAAACTGAAAGAGATTGAGTTGGATATCAAACGTCGTGAGTACTATGAAGCAACATATCTAACTCCAAAGATCACTTCAAACTCCAAAGAGAAACCAGAAGAGAGATCAGATTCTGACACCAATTCCGACGGTTTACCGAAACCTGAAACTGAAGAGGTACAAGAAGATCTTAAGCAGACATCAATGGGTAAAGGTGGAGCTGAGTTGAAAGCTGAAGTTTGTGATGCTGAGAAGGAAGATGAATGGAAGCGAAATACTAGAGTTTGCAACTGCGAGAATGTTCTTACTACTGAAAGAGTCATCTTGGATCTTCCATACGAGACAATTCAGGATATGTTTTCTTCTGCTTGTAAAATTCGTTTATTTGGTGTGTATAAAGCTAATAGGTTACTTTTAGATAATCAAAAGGAGTTAACCACCATAAACGCAGAACTTAAAAAGAATGAAGCAAGTATTTCATCAAATTAAATGAAGCTTTAAAAGAAAATGATCATTTAAAATAACTCTTCTTGAAAGAAATGTTGAAATTAATCATTTAAACGAAAGAGTCACTTTGGCTAAATTTGAAACAAACAAGCTTAAAACAAAGCTTGATAGATGGACCATATCTGGAATGAAACAGGAAGAGCTACTGTGTAAACAGAGGGGAGCTAGGATTAAAACGGGAGTCGGTTGTGGTGAAAATCCATACGTCTATCCTCCTCCTAGCACCTATTGTTACTCTCCTATGCCTCAACCTCATCCATCTAATGATTTGATTGAAGCTGCAGAAACTAATAGTTTAAATGCAAGTTTAAGCAACGTTAATCTTAAAGAGGTTAGAGGTGCAGGATTCTCCTGTAGGTTTGGGATTCCTTAGGCAAGGGTCTGATAAGAAGATTAATGCCGATCCCACTTCTGATGCTCCAACACGAATTTCAGTTGCTTCTCCAACTTTCTTCAACAAATTCAAATCAGGTAACATTCCCTCGTTTGTTCCCGTCAGGTTTGTCAAAGAAGGAACAATTGTTGAATCATCAGGCAATCAAAATCCTATAAGCGAAGCCAACACAATAGAAGATGTCAATCAAGATCCTTTGGAAGCAGATCTGTGTATACGAGACTGGACAAGCTCAGATGATGAATCCATCACAGAGGTGCGTGTTGGTTCCTCACAGATCAAGATGTCTCCTAACATTGTCAAGTCACAAAAGCTTCCAAAAGCTGAATCAAGACCAATACGGATCTCTTCTCCAATCGCAAAGCAACCCACCCAATCAATCAGTGAAGATCTCATTCCCTGTTCAGCATAGCAAATACCAAAACAAGCAAGAATATGCTACAAGCTCAAAGCAATCCTTCTCAGCCTGCATCACACGGGACTACAAAGAATCAAAAGCCTTTCAAGGCTTGTTTTGAGTGTGGAAAGAAGGTCATGTGGTAAAGAAATGTCCTCAAAGACTTGTTTCGGATGGTAAAGGCAAACCGGATTGCTTCTCCAAATGTAAGTCTACAAAGAATGTTCCAGACGGTAAAGGCAACACGGGTTGCTTCTCTGGATCAAGAGGTAAAAAGCACACATCTTTGAATGATTGGATGAAAAACCCTCCATCTAAATCTTTTCCTGTGAAGCCGTTTCACATGATTCAAAGATGAAAATGATCAAAGGTTTAATACGAAATTATTTTCCTTCTGCTCTTAAACAGAAAATGATTTCCAAATTTAATTCATTCAAATCCAAGTTAATTGAACCGAAACAAATTTGGCAAATTAAAAAGAAGGATACAGCAATCCCCGATTGTTTGAACGGTTGTGTGCAGAAGCTTGTTACTTATCTTGATGAAAAAGGAACTTCCAGGACTACGATGGCCTGGGTTCCCCTTTCAAACTAATCTGTTTATGAGTGCAGGAACAATTCAGGAGGACTGTTAGTAATCCGGTTTACTGACAGGGATTGTTCCTAATTCAAATTTTGAGGCGGAACAAACAGGTTAAGGTCATGGTATTATATCCACAATCTGGATTTTTATCTGCATTATCACAGTTCTCACTTCACAATCACTGCATATTTCTTGACAATTCATTTCTAATCTTGATAATCAGTGTAGTTTGGAAGATCTTCTTTGATAAAATTTTATTTTTGTACAGTTTTATAAAAAAATAAAAAAAAATAAAAAAAAAAAAAAAAATAAAAAAAATTTGCAAAAATAAAAATTTAGGGGGAGAGTGTAGTAAATAAAAAAAATGAAAAGAGAACTGGGAGAAAAATAAAAAAAAACGGGGAACTTGATTCGAGATGACTGAGAAATGATTATATATCATCTTGAAATGCTTGTTTCTGCATGACTTGCGTTTTTAAAATGAGAAATGATAGTAACTGATGCTGTTATCTGATTTACATCTTATTTTTTATTACAAATAATAAAAAAAAACAGATTCTTTAATGATATGCTTGGTAGACTCAGCCTGAAGAATAAAGTAGACAGCAGCATAATGATTTAAATTAAAACATCATGCTTAAGGATGTCTGGATTTACGCAATCATTTTGGCCTGCACAAAAACTGAGTCCCGACAAAAATTGGATTGAGAATTGATCTTTCACCCACCATGATACAAATCATATATGTCATATCTTTGAGTCATGTCTGGTGTATTTATGTGTCTTGTGTTTGTGCTAATCTTCTCTGCTGTACGGAAGTACTGACCTGGAGTGATGATCTCCTCTGCTGTACGATAGTATTGACCTGGAGCTCTCATCGGCACATGATTAAATGGTCATCTCCTTTGTTATACGTGAGTATAGACTTGGAGCTCTCACCATTTTGGTCTAAGTTATGTCAAATCATCTAAACGATGAATTCATCACAGAATGCAATATTCTGTCGATAATCACTTGCACACTAATGCACAAGCCTTGCTCTGTAAAGATCGTTACGAAATTCAAGAATTGGGTTGGGTGAGGGTTTTTGCCAAATGATTGTGGGGTCCTAGCATTCTAAAGCATTTAATCGAACCTTAACGAATCATTTACTGCTTGTTGAAAAAGATAGGGCATGAGTTTAAGTGGACAAACATATCAGCAATTGCTATTGATCTGTTTGAGAATTTCAAAATCATTTAAAGACTGTGATTAGATTCAGTTATCAGTGTGATCTCATTGCTTGTCGATGATTAAATTCATCTTTGTGCTAAAGTATATCTTGAGGATATGATCTCATGATCGATTCAGTTCTCGGTTTAAAAAAAAAAAAAAAAAAATTAAAAACAAATACAAAAACACAAAAATTATATAATAGATATAAAATATGTTATAATAAATGTATATAATATATAAAAAAATTATAATTAAAATTTCATTTTAATTTCTCTTAGGTCTTCCATATTATGTTGATTACATTTTATTATTTTTCATGCATTTCATAGAAATTGAGCACAAACAAACACGGGATCGCTTGTTTTCAAACAGAGATAAACACGGGTTTATTTTGTTAAAATGAAATGATCTAATTAGAAATGTCAGATGAATGTGTGTTTCTTGTGTGAATGTTAGTGGTAAGATATGGGATATGCATTGAGCAGTGTACCTGATCAGAGAACCTGTTCCTCAAGTTTGCAAAAGATCCCGAGCTAGGAATCCTCCTCTTACATCTTCTGAAGCACTCAAGATTAGAGATTTGAGAAACCTGTTCAAATATCTTTGTAAAGCTTGCACTCAAAAAGGGGGAGCATATAAATAGGGGGAGCTTATGAGATGAATAACTTTTCTCATCAAATTCAAAAAGCTTTAATTTGAAGATCTTTCTACAGTTGATTTCTCGGGGCTGAATTCGTATGAAGACGTTGATAATGATAGACTAAGGGGAGTATTGTTGGAGCTGGAAAAGATAGTCTATATTATCAACACAATGAAAGTCAACAAAAGTCAACGTCATGGTCAAAGTCAACAAAGGTCAAACCCGACACGCTCGAGACGAGGAACCGAGACAAGACGTTGAAGATTTAAATGACTAGAGTTTTATTGTAATAAATATATTTTGTGTGAACAAAATATATTTTATCTTGTTTTTATCATTTTTATGCTTAATATGTAATTTTGTATTAATTCGCCTAAGTCTAGGGAGTTAAGTGCAATTAGTGAATCTTAGTCTAGATTATAAATAGGTTAATTGTCATTAGGTTTTGGTTAATGGTTGCATGACCAATTGATTGAGGGATCATTTGTAAACAATATTATTAGCAATCAAGAGAGATCAAAGGGGTTTTCATTGTGTTCATCATATTTTGATCTAATTCTTCATGATTTGATTCAAGTTTGTTTATCCTGGAGTTATAGTCCCACTGATGTGGAGGGGACTCATGTAGATTCAGCTGCCACTACTGAAGGAGCCTCAATGGATCCTCAGGACAGTGGTAACATTACTGAGACTAAATCTACGGCAACCATGCCCTTTGATGACTCTAAAAGAGACATCATTGAGCAAGGGAAACCAGGGCGCCAAGAAACCACATCTGGTGGTGAGGATGAACATACTAGGTATGTTACCTCATCTCCCCGTGATTCTTCAAAAGAAGATGAGGGAAGACTGCAACTCACTATTACAGACCTACTTTCTAAAGTCTCAAATCTTGAATCTAAGGTTAGGACTTTAAAGGATAGGTCTGCCACTCAGCAACTTGAGATTGAAAATCTCAAGGCCAAACTAGCTGAGAAACAGATTGAGAGGTCTGATAGGCACGTACCAATTCAGGTCTCATTGACCTCTTCCTCTAGCTCATCAAGCGGTGAAGATGATGCTACCAAAAAGGAGGAGAGTGTTCAGGGACAAAGCCAAAGACAAGAGGAACCACAACGTCAAGCTCTCACTTTCCTAAGCTCAAAATACCCTATGCAACAAGCTTTAGTTTTTCCTGAGCCTCCTCCAGTTGTAATTCAAGTGGATCAAAGGATGCTCCAAGATCTCAACAGGTTCTTCAACAAGTTCCTGTTGGAATCTCTTATTGAACAGCCAAGTCCTGATCTGTCTGTGATCTACTTCGGAGCTCAAGAGCTTCAGAGGTTAAATGCACCTTCTACAACTATTGAGGAGGTTGGTCAACCTAAGGTCCAAGTGGAACCTGAGATTAACTTTGAAGGGGAAACAAGGACTGATGGCCCAGCAACTGAGACAGTTGGGATAGATAGTGCATTCTCACAGACTTCCGAAGCACCAGTCAAAGCCTCAGAAGAACAATTTCAATCTTCCGAAGATGAGATTGCAGCTGTGGAAGGACTATTCTCCTTATCTGATGATCTAATAGTCACAGATGCAATCCTAGAACTTGCATCTGAGGTTAATAGGGAGGATTTTCTCACCCAACCCTAGCTCAAACATCAGCATTAACTCCAGCTTCCATTTCTACTACTCAACCTGAACCTTCCATCCAAGAACCCCCAAAGTCTAGCACTTCCGAAGACATCAAAGGAAAGAGGAAGATGACTAAGGAAGAGATTCAGGAGGAAGAAAGGTTAAAAAAATTCAAAAGAAAAGGTAGACTTCCAACTTGAAAACTGCTAGCTGCCGTAGCAAAGCAGCTGCAGCCAACCAGGAGGCAGTAACAATAGAAGAAGAGTAGAAATCATTGATAGACTTGTCAGTCTATGAGCTGTGAGCGAAGATGTACTCCTTCTACCACAGAGGAGTTAGTTAAGCTGGAAAAGGCAACTTTGCTGCAAAAAACAGATCAAAGAAGAAGCAGCAAGGTTGGCCTTAGAGGAAGAAAAGAAGAGGAAAGAAAGAGAAGCTGATCAGCAGCTCAGGAGGGAAATGATAACTTTCCTAACCTCCAGGGGTTTCTCTCTAGAAGAATTATCTCCACACAACAATGATACGATCTTATGGCTCTTCAACAAAGAGCAAGATCAAATGGAGAAAAAGAGAAAGAAAGCTGCCAAGGAAAAGAAAAGCTGATGCTGAAGAAGAAGAAGGAAGAAGAAGCAGGACTAGCTGCTGCCAAGAAGATAGGTGAGAACGCCTGGATGAAAAACTATCTCTGGGCTCATGGCTTCTCTGGCAGACAGGTGGGTCCTATGTCTCAAAAGACCCTCCAGCGACATGTCAGTGACATAAAGGCTGACATTCGCTCGGGAAAGAGGAAGGAGATGTACAGAAGGGGCAGGGATGATCTTCAAATCAACTACTCAAACCCAACCTCAAACCCAACCACAACCTGAACTAATTCCCTTTCCATTCCCCATCAAAACTGAACCAACCATGAACCATACACCCCTGAACCTACACCATCACCATTACCAACTCTTCACCTCAACCACCTACCCATTCAACTCCTTCACCTAAACACCTACAACTACCCATCCTCCAACCCAAAACACTAGCCAGAACCCAAACACCTCAACCTACCCAACAACCTCTCAAACCATTCCCCTCAGCTTCTAAACATCTCACCTTAGAGGAGTTCAAGGCAATCAAGACAAAGCACATCAATTGCACACCCTGAGCGATATCTTCTGTGAGGAGGATTTAGTCAAATTGACTTATGTTGATGGATCCTCATGTTCCCTCACTAGAGATCAATTTCTTGATCTGCCTAGAGGAACATTGGACCAAGCTACAAGTCTCCTTGGCCTCAATTCAGATACTTTGAATGAGAAAGAAAAGAAGCTAAGGAAAAGGCTGGTGAAGGTGACCGGGTGCCAAGACAAACTCTTGTGCCTAGGAAGAAGATCATCCAGTGGAGGTTTGAAGACTCTTCTCACAACTTTGTTGTTGAAAGAGAGAATGGAGAGCTCAACAGGATAAGTGCCTCATCTCTGCTACACTTAAGCAGATTTGATATTGCTAAGTTAGCAGAGAAGCCATTCTCCAACCCCTCCAACTCTAATGTAGCTGCTCATATCAGAAATCATCTAGGCAGCCTTCATATGGCCGAGCTAACTGCTAGGACCAAGGTTGAAGAAGAGTTTGAAACTGAGAGAGGAGAAGAAAAGAAAAGGATCAACAACCAAAGGCAAAGCCTTCTACAAATGGTTGAAGGTCCTGAACTTGAATCCATAGTTAGATGGGAGTATGACTATAACTCCCGTCAACTAACTCTTTTCAGGGGGCATAACAAAGGGTACATGTCATTCAGAGTGATAGACTGGATCTCCTATCCACTAATGACTTATACAAGCTTCTCAGCACCACTTCAGGGAAGAACAAGGAAACAGACAAGTATCTTCTGTCCCTGGTGTTGAAAGCTTTAAGAAGCAGAACAAGTGAGGTTTTGGTAGCATCAGCCTAGGGGGAGTTTGTTGGATCTAGAAAGGCTGGTGCAACCAAAACCAAATCACTTAGACTATTTTGGTGCAACTAATAAAGGACTTCCGAAGCTAAGTGTGGAACTTCCGAAGGAAAAAGGAGCTCTTCCGAAGACAAAGTGTAAAACCAACTTCCGAAGGAAAACTCCAACTTCCGAAGACAAAGTATTCACTTCCGAAGATCAAGACTTAAAGTGAAAGATCAGAAGTCAACTTCCAAAGTATGAAAGAAGTCCTTAAGCCTCGGAAGTACAGAAGCCTCTTCTGAAGTATAAGTGGCTTTGAAGAACTTGTTATTTCGAAGCCAACTTACCTTCGGAAGACACTACTATTATCCAGTGGACATAAGTATGGTCTCCCTGACACTCCTGCAGACATCTGAGATACTGCATGGTGTTTTCTCAAAAGATGTAGTTGACCATACTTTATTCCACTGTTTACCTTTATAAGTTAGTATAGTTGCCAACTTTAGTTACTGATAAAAGTAAGTCATGGACAAGTCATGACTACCATATCTTAGATAATACTTTATCTAAGATACCTTAACTTTAGCATTGTAGTATATGCTTTAGTCTTAGGTTTCCAGCTAGTATCAAAGTATATCGGTGTAGGATCTAGGAGTAGATAGTATATATAGTTTCTCATTGTAACTTATGTTTTATGCTTGTAAGAGTCTTGTAATACTTTGAGTTGAGAAGTAATATATACAAGTGCCTTGAAAATTATTTCTTTGTGTTCTTTGCTACTTATTATATTATTATCAACTCTTAGAAGAGATTATACTTTATCTAATTTGAGTGTAATATAAGTGAGTTTGAGAGAAATCCAAGTGTTTAAGTGACAAACCGATCCTGCAATATTAACATTTTCTCTCTCCTCCACGCACAACCACTTAAAACATTCCATATAATTTAAGAACTCCCACTCACAAATTATAAGAAATGGGTTGTGAATGCTCTTATTCAATCGAATGTTGAAATTTATAAGTTTATCCCCTGTACTTGTTTGGGGTTGACAAAATCCTGTTGACCTACCATTTGGTTTCATTTAAGAATGAGAAAAAGAATAACTGAAAAGGAAAAGGCAGTTGTATTTTGGAGGTTTTTTTAATATAAAAAAAAACATTATGTTTTTGAGTTTACTTAACGAGAAAAAGAAAAAAATGAAGGTTAAATCAATCATTCCAACTCAAAAGGAAATAAAGAGAAAAAAGAGAAAGAAAGAAGATAAAAAAAAGAAAAAAATATTTACTTTGTTTTCTTTCGTTAAGTCATAGTGGGTTAATGGGAGCAGGTTGGTGTGATCAAGCTACACCTTGAATAACATCAGCACTGTTTTCACAACAGATTGAGTCGATCGGACTAGAAACCTTTGTCACCAGCGGTCTGGTCAAGTTTATTTGAGCCGTTTGAAAGGAACTGGCCGACTCTAGCAGTGGGTCGGTAACCTTAGTCCGACCGGAGTAGATCAAGATCTACAAAAGTGGTGATAAATCTGAACGATGTGAATCTAAGAATAAATGAGAAAAATTGAATAAGAAAACACTTGTATTGAAACAGTTGCACAGGTGGTGGATCTGGACGTAAATGGAAAGAATACTGGTTGGATCAAAGCTATTGCAAGTGGTGACTCGAAGCAGTTTCTTCTTTTTGAACGGAGGAGGAGAAATAGTGATTTTGGGAAAGAAAGAAATAATTTAAGGGTGCAGCAAAGCATACAATTAAGTAAAGGAGAAAATAATAACCTTACCTATAGCCTTTTAGAGAAAATAAAAAAAAAGATTTATTGAAAACTAAAATTTAAGGGCATGAAATCGAAAAAGTTTTAGACATTTTTCCTGATTATTTTTCTTTTGTTTAATTATTAGCAAATGAATTAGTATTTACACTTCAAATTTATCTAATTTATTTATGTGAATCTTCTTTTTTATGTATTCGTTTTAGGTTTTAGGTTTTTAAAATCCTAATTCATATAATTAATTTACTTTAATTGTAACACCCGGAAATTTTCTTTGAAGCCGACGAAAGAAGAAAAAGAAATAAAGTCAAACGTCGGGGGACCAAACTTGCCAAAACGGGAAGAAACTTCGATGAGTGGGAGTATAAAGGGGGGAGGGCAGCCCACACACTCCCCATTCTTGCAAAATCAGCCAAAGAAGAGAAGAGAAAGAGAAAAAGTGGAGAAAAGCTTGGTTCGGGTGGATTCGAGCGTGGAAATCAAAGGTAGCGGGTCAAATCGAAGCTCTACTCGACGGGATCGTTTGTGTGAGTTCTAGGACCCCTCTTTTACATGTTTTCAAACGATTTTGGGGCTGTAACACATCAAAACCCGTTTTTGAAAGAGTTGGGTGTTGACCCGTTTTTATGCATATATGTATATGTTAGATGCGTTTGGGGTTTGATTTTGGGCTTCTGTATGCATGAATGGTGTCGTGGTAGGTGTTTCTAAGGTTTAGGATGGTTGATTTGGGCAAAAATCGAGTTTGGAAGAGCTTGGAGGCCGAAAAGGGCAATTTGCGTTCGGCTAGAACTGCATTCTGTATCAGCTAGGGCTAGGTGACCGACTGGAGTGCGATTGGAGCCATACGGCCGATTGGCGTGCGATTGAGGTCCAAACGCACGATTGCCATGCAACTGAAGTCCATACGTATGATAGTCATGTGACATCTCGTAAATTTTATTAACTTAGAAGTTATCTTTGTTAAATCTTACAAGGGGTCTTTTATGCCATTTTGAAGCTTTGGGGGTTGTTATATTTAATAATTAATTTGGTGATTAATAAATTAATATAATAATAATAACATTATAAGTGATATAATGTTTGCTTATTATTATAAAATTTAAAGTGGTGATAATCTTGAATAAAATAATCACTATTAATATTATTATAATAATGACACTAATAATAATAATATTAGTGATACTAATATTAATAACAATAATAATAATAACAACAAGATTAATAATAATAATCATAATAAGTGTTAACCTTTGAAATAAATAAAAATAGTATAAGTTCTATTATTTTAAAACGTGTATTTAACTAGTTTCAGCATAAAATAATACCATTTTAAACTTCAGGGTCTATAATGTAATTTAATTTAAACTAAAACAAAACTTTAAAACACAAATGATAACCCTTGGAAACCTCAGGGATCAATGTGTCAATTTTGAAAACAAACCCAAACCGCCGCCCATTTTCCCGAAATTTCGGCCTGGACTCCGGCCACACTCCGGCCGAAGTCCGGCGAGCATCCAAAACGTACCAAAACATCGCAATAATGGAATTAAACCGTTTCGATTAGTACGTGAGTCTGTTTCGAACCTGCTCATGTGTGTTAATCGGGTTAAAACAACTGTTACGAACATGAAACACCCGATTGATTGTTACCTTCAATTATCAAGCCGTTTGCACATTTAAGATCAATGATAATCAAATAATAAAACCCATACGATTGCCTAACTGTTCCTAATCGTTTGCCACATTCAATTCCACCTGAAACCCACACAAACATTTTGTTCGATTCCTCTAAACCGCGACCTTCATCCTTGTCGAAATCCAATTCCTGATCTGTCTACACTGAAATTGATAAAGGGCTTATAGTCTAAACTGTCATTCGAAGCTAACCACGAAGTTAATTTGATTACACTTAACGTTTGAACATCAAACAAGTTGTACGAGGGGTCGCGGCCTATTCATAGTTGTTCATCTTCCATCCATCCTCAAACCAGGTAATTAACCATATGTATCTACTCGAAATTACATGGGGAATCAAAGCCCCATGTTTATTTTTGTAATTGCTATCAAATTAACTTTCAATTTGGATTAAAGGTGTTCTAGGGTTCATAAGGAATTGGGGGAAACTTTATTTGTGGTGTTTTATCATTTAAAAACGGCTTTTAAACGCGGCTGAGGCCTTTGGTGTGTTGGTAAGGGTGTGGGCAGTGAGGGTTGAGGTCCCGGGTTCGAACCCGGGGACCTCCAACCCCCGTTTTTATTTAATGATTTCAAGTGTTTAGGTTTTATAAAATTTTTAAAAATTACAAAAAAATCAGATATATAAACTTTGATTATATTAGAAGCTATCAAATTAATTTCTGTAAATTATTCTTTAAACACTTAACAATTTTAATATAAAATGCTAATAACAAATGTACAATTGGTTTATTAAAAAAAAGAAGACAAACTTAAAATAGTTGAAATCACTAAGTTATTATATTATCCTTAGGAATAGATTAATTATGATTTATTTACATTTTGTAAATCAATTGAGGATTTAATATCTTTTTAATTTCACAAACCATTATAAAATGATCACTTAAGTTTCATTCGTTGTAATAAAATATATATTATGTTTTCAATAATTGGTACAAACGTTTCCTTTAAATATTCATTGTTTAAATAACGTTATTTTAAATAGAGATCTCATGAAAACTTATAAATTAATATGTTAAATAATTTTATATTATTTTGCAAGTTATATAATTAAGTAAATTATAAACATTGGTCAAAATGTACTCTTTTAAAACTTAAATATCCTTTTATGTGTATTTAAGTTTATATATTTAAATGATTTTCTCTTAAAATAATAACTACATATAATTATGGACTTGAAACAATAAATCTTTATAACATTAATAGGCATTATATTAATTAAAGTTTCATCATGATAATTGTAGAAATTATATATTTTATAATTTCACAAATTATTTACAAATATTATTCTTTGAAAGCTATAAAGAATCAAGTACATATTGAACTCCAACTTGTTATGTTTAAATTCATTTCTAAAATATTTACATATATAATTCTTCTAATGAATTAAAATATAAATAATTACTTTGTGAATTGTTACTTATCAAAAACCCCTTAAAACTATTGAAACCCTAATTATCATTTGAACGTTAATCATATTATTAACTTTCATCTTGTAATACATTTAGGTGCCTTATAATGAATACTTGGGATTACGTTGGATCACCCTTAATCTTTATTTATCATCTTGTAATGCTTATATCAATGTGAGTATTCCATACCCCTTTTTGTTCAATTTCACACTTTGGGGTGAAACATGTTAACTTATACTTTGCACATGTAAACTTATTTGAGACTTGTAAACTTTATGGCAATCATCATGTTAAGTTGTGGTTAGTGAACTTATGTGGTTACCATGTTATGGCGTTATATGTACAATCATTAACTATTGCTAGCCCAGCGAAGTCATAGATCTATGGGTAAGACAAGCCTGCTTGGTTGATCCAAGTACACTTAGCTGATCGTATATACTTTTTAACGTTTGAGACTTGTAAAACTATTGTCAAGGTTTGATTGTTGCATTGTTCATAACATCCCTAATCACTTTATTCACTAACTTATGACTTGAATTGCCATCTTTTATATACTTATGTATTGAAAATATGGAATGCTCACCAACATTTTTATGTTGACCTTTTATTTTTAACATGTTTCAGGAATACCTCAAGTGTGTGATCTACTCTTTGAAGCTTGTACATCTAGGAATGGACCTAGATAAATAAATAAAATAAGAATCATTTGTACATTCTATGTTATGCTTTTATTCTTTATGAGACTTATGTATGTAATGTGGCAATTGAAACTTATGTTTAAATTATATTGGAATCATAATAGCGTTATGTGGCTGTGAACGATCTTAACTCTCACTCCTCGACGTTTCCGCCGTCAAGGTTGGGGTGTGACAGATTGGTATCAGAGCCCATAACTATAGGGATTTAGGTTATTAGAAATGGTGACCTAGACTATAGTTGCATGAACCTCATAGAAAGATCCTTATACCTTTGTGCTTACATGTGTTTGCATGCTACATAATGCTATGCCTTTTGTGCAACTTGATGCCTTAGCATAGGATTGCCTTATGTATGCTTAAACTTAGTTACTTGTCTCCCTAAACTTAACTTGACTCTTTGACTCTCCCGACAAATGAATCTACTTAATCTTATTCTCGACGACACGTGGAATTGTATACTATTGCTTATGATTTGGATCCTTAGACTTATGTCTAAGCTATGTAAAATCTCATCAAGGTTTTGATTTCATGAACCTAAGAAATTTGTGTGACACATAGACACCTGTATTCTGGATTTCCTGGCAAAAGGCCTTCGGGCTAAGGCAAGCATATCGTATAAATCTCGTTGAGAGACTAGTTATGCTTACCTGGGGATTTCTGGGATGAGTGATAAACTATGGTCAACATACACAAATCTCTAAGGCAAATGGGTCAATTTACCTTGACGTGTCAACGATTCCAAAAGGTAATGCGTTACCAAATGGAACCATCCTCTTTGTGTCTTAAAAATCCTTGATTCTTGAATCTGGTTATCACCAAAGTTTTAATATATTCTCGTTCTTATCATACATAATGTTCCTGTTAATATTGAACCTAACCTACATTTCAACTCTTACGTTTAAACACCGTTATACGTTGAGCGTTTCATATAACTATTTCTATATCTTGACCAACACGAATATGGATCTTAATATACCCAAAGATATTGGGAATCTAAACCGAGTGGTCATCAAAAACTTTAAACCGTTACTTATGGTTCTCAAGTCTTTTAAGGATGTGTCCCATAACTAAGAACATGCAACGCTATAAGGAATTCTTACATCTCGAGATACTTTGTCTAGGCAAAGTGTAAATGGTGATTTGACTCGATCAGTGAATCTATTTACTTGACTCGAAACCCTTGAGACGAGTGATCACTTATAAGTACGCGTGTTTCAATAAGGCTATGGTTGACCACATATCTTGAGAAGTCCATGTATTCCTTTTGATTGTGAATCGAATGTTCGCATCTCATTATGATGTCGAATCATTCTTGTCTTGATTTTTCCTTCCTGATTTAAATCATCCAAGATTTGAACATCACAACAAATTCTGTTATTTCGAACTTTGATTTTAAGCTGTAAGCATGATTTTCTTTTTGTTACATTGATGTAACTTGAAATTTTCCGAATTTCTAATTGATATTATTTTCCTTTCGTCGCTAAGTCAAACTCCGTACCGTCTGCACCGTGAGAGATGCAAGAGTTTGCAAGTCAACCTATGACTAAGAACACTTGTAGCTCCTAAATGATTCTAACTCATCAAAATAAGGGTGATTCCCTTACTTTGATGATTCTCTTTTCGTTTCGATAAATGGTTTCCAATCGCGTGTTTTATGAAATTTAACCCTCTAGATTGGGGTGATTACCTTATCTTGAGGATTGACTTCAATTATTTTCTTTAGAATGGCATTTCACAAATGACATGTTCTCACCAAAATAGGATTGAAACCCGTACTTTGGTGACGAATGAAAATCTTCGATTGTTTTCTTGCTATTTGAAATTCAATCATCAAGATAGGCGTGAAAATCATACCTTGATGATAATATCATCTTTATGAATTGTATTTGTTCAAATGAGACGACTTCATCAAAGTAGGAGTGAATTCTGGATTTTGATGAAGAAGTTATCTTGTTATATTTTGTTTTGTAAAACTTCACCGTTAAGATAGGAGTGATTTCCCTTACCTTAATGGTGAGTTATCTCATTTTATTTCTGTGGATCCTCAACAAGGAGTTGGGATCGAACTTTTTAATTAGTAAGTTAGCGGTCATACCTTGGGAATACACCATCAAGTTAGGAGTGATAACCACACCTTGATGACTATTCTCATTTCTTGATCTCCAACTTACCAAGGTTTTAATCAAGTGACAAGAAACATGTAGTAACTTGAAGGGTGAACCAATATTAGTGTTTGGACCTATCAAGCCAAAGCATGATTTCTGAACTTGAAAAGAGACCCGATCACTCTAGATTGGTTTGATTCCGAGATTGGAGCATTTGAATTCTTAAATCGATTTCTTCCTTTATCTTCATGTTTTGACTCGATCTAGCTATATCGAACCATTTATTCCCTACTTATCAACTTTCATTTTGAGATATCATCAACACATGATTGTGTGATGGTAGTCTTCTTAAATAATCTTTCTACTAAATAAAGACATTATCAACTTGTGGTTATGTATTCTAGTCATACGGGGTTCTCGACTGTACTTATGGGTTTGATGAATTACGTATGCAATCTATATTTGGAAATTCGTTACCTTGCAAAACATGGTTACAAATGCATGTCTTATTGTTTGCGTTACTTCTTGAATCACTTTTGAACCCTTAACCTTGGAAATCATTGAAATTTTATCTTGGTTTTGAACAACAAGACTCATTATTATCCTCATTGCGATGTGGATATAAGGGTTCATAAAATTTCGTAATTTGTAGTCATATGTGTGGCATAAAGGAAAAGACATAACTTGGCATGTGTCCAAGTGTCTTACTTTCACATATGACAAAACCTAACATCCGTGTTCCTATGAATCTCCTGTTTAACTTTTCATCACTAAGTACCTCTTATCTTAGATGCCATGATGACAAATGGTGCATTATAGACCGATTAACTAATTTCATATTGACTCATGTGGGTTAACGGGTCGAGAAATTGGCTCGTATCTATCTCAAATAGTCGTATACCGTGGTACGTCGTTAAACATCGATCATTAATTTGGATGATCGATTCATTTTCTGTTTTTTTATATAATGTTCCTAACCATCGTCGTGAACTTATTCCAAAATCTTCGCATATCGTATTATTCTTAGACCGATGATTGGTCAAAGGAGAGATACATATTCACAAGATATGCGTTCAGATCGTTTCATATAGTGACGTCTGGGATTCCTAAATCCTGACGGTTAACCTTTCTTATCATTGTTGGTCCTTATTGATTTCTAGACATCAAATTACTACGAAATATATTCTAGAAGTTGTGACTTATGAATTAAGGTACCACGGTAGCTCGTCATCGTTTTTCAACGTTTCATTTCAAAACGTCTCGCGTTTATTATGTTATGGATTTGTAAGATTCCATAAAGTGAAGCGTTCCACCTGTAATCAAACGTCAAACATTGTTCGTTGAACACTCACTTTTCATTATAACTCCTTCCGTTCATTTAAGTTCATTTTTAATTTCGGGACGAAATTCTTTTAAGTTGGGGAGACTGTGACATCTCGTAAATTTTATTAACTTAGAAGTTATCTTTGTTAAATCTTACAAGGGTCTTTATGCCATTTTGAAGCTTGGGGTTGTTATATTTAATAATTAATTTGGTGATTAATAAATTAATATAATAATAATAACATTATAAGTGATATAATGTTTGCTTATTATTATAAAATTTAAAGTGGTGATAATCTTGAATAAAATAATCACTATTAATATTATTATAATAATGACACTAATAATAATAAATTAGTGATACTAATATTAATAACAATAATAATAATAACAACAAGATTAATAATAATAATCATAATAAGTGTTAACCTTTGAAATAAATAAAAAAGTATAAGTTCTATTATTTTAAAACTTGTATTTAACTAGTTTCAGCATAAAATAATACCATTTTAAACTTCAGGGTCTATAATGTAATTTAATTTAAACTAAAACAAAACTTTAAAACACAAATGATAACCCTTGGAAACCTCAGGGATCAATTGTGTCAATTTTGAAAACAAACCCAAACCGCCGCCCATTTTCCGAAATTTCGGCCTGGACTCCGGCCACACTCCGGCCGAAGTCCGGCGAGCATCCAAAACGTACCAAAAATCGCAATAATGGAATTAAACCGTTTCGATTAGTACGTGAGTCTGTTTCGAACCTGCTCATGTGTGTTAATCGGGTTAAAAACAAGTTACGAACATGAAACACCCGATTGATTGTTACCTTCAATTATCAAGCCGTTTGCACATTTAAGATCAATGATAATCAAATAATAAAACCCATACGATTGCCTAACTGTTCCTAATCGTTTGCCACATTCAATTCAACCTGAAACCCACACAAACATTTTGTTCGATTCCCTCTAAACCGCGACCTTCATCCTTGTCGAAATCCAATTCCTGATCTGTCTACACTGAAATTGATAAAGGGCTTATAGTCTAAACTGTCATTCGAAGCTAACCACGAAGTTAATTTGATTACACTTAACGTTTGAACATCAAACAAGTGTACGAGGGGTCGCGGCCTATTCATAGTTGTTCATCTTCCATCCATCCTCAAACCAGGTAATTAACCATATGTATCTACTCGAAATTACATGGGGAATCAAAGCCCCATGTTATTTTTGTAATTGCTATCAAATTAACTTTCAATTTGGATTAAAGGTGTTCTAGGGTTCATAAGGAATTGGGGGAAACTTTATTTGTGGTATTTTATCATTTAAAAACGGCTTTTAAACGCGGCTGAGGCCTTTGGTGTGTTGGTAAGGGGTGGGCAGTGAGGGTTGAGGTCCCGGGTTCGAACCCAGGGACCTCCAACCCGTTTTTATTTAATGTTTTTCAAGTGTTTAGGTTTTATAAAATTTTTAAAAATTACAAAAAAATCAGATATATAAACTTTGATTATATTAGAAGCTATCAAATTAATTTCTGTAAATTATTCTTTAAACACTTAACAATTTTTATATAAAATGCTAATAACAAATGTACAATTGGTTTATTAAAAAAAAAGAAGACAAACTTAAAATAGTTGAAATCACTAAGTTATTATATTATCCTTAGGAATAGATTAATTATGATTTTATTTACATTTTGTAAATCAATTGAGGATTTAATATCTTTTTAATTTCACAAACCATTATAAAAGGATCACTTAAGTTTCATTCGTTGTAATAAAATATATATTATGTTTTCAATAATTGGTACAAACGTTTCCTTTAAATATTCATTGTTAAATAACGTTATTTTAAATAGAGATCTCATGAAACATTATAAATTAATATGTCAAATAATTTTATATTTTTGCAAGTTATATAATTAAGTTAAATTTAAACATTGGTCAAAATGTACTCTTTTAAAACTTAAATATCCTTTATGTGTATTTAGTTTATATATTTAAATGATTTTCTCTTAAAATAATAACTACATATAATTATGGACTTGAAACAATAAAATATTTATAACATTAATAGGCCATTATATTAATTAAAGTTTCATCATGATAATTGTAGAAATTATATATTTTATAATCACAAATTATTTACAAATATTATTCTTTGAAAGCTATAAAGAATCAAGTACATATTGAACTCCCAACTTTGTTATGTTTAAATTCATTCTAAAATATTTACATATATAATTCTTCTAATGAATAAAAATATAAATAATTACTTTGTGAATTGTTACTTATCAAAATCCCCTTAAAAACTATTGAAACCCTATATTTCATTTGAACGTAATCATATTATTAATTTTCATCTTGTAATACATATTTAGGTGCCTTATAATGAATACTTGGGATTACGTTGGATCACCCTTTAATCTTTATTTATCATCTTGTAATGCTTATATCAATGTGAGTATTCCATACCCCCTTTTTGTTCAATTTCACACTTTGGGGTGAAACATGTTAACTTATACTTTGCACATGTAAACTTATTTGAGACTGTAAACTTTATGGAAATTCATCATGTTAAGTTGTGGTTAGTGAACTTATGTGGTTACCATGTTATGGCGTTATATGTACAATCATTAACTATTGCTAGCCCAGCGAAGTCATAGATCTATGGGTAAGACAAGCCTGCTTGGTTGATCCAAGTACACTTAGCTGATCGTATATACTTTTTAACGTTTGAGACTTGTAAAACTATTGTCAAGGTTTGATTGTTGCATTGTTCATAACATCCCTAATCACTTTATTCACTAACTTATGACTTGAATTGCCATCTTTTATATACTTATGTATTGAAACTATGGAATGCTCACCAACATTTTATGTTGACCTTTTATTTTTAACATGTTTCAGGAATACCTCAAGTGTGTGATCTACTCTTTGAAGCTTGTACATCTAGGAATGGACCTAGATAAATAAATAAAATAAGAATCATTTGTACATTCTATGTTATGCTTTTATTCTTTATGAGACTTATGTATGTAATGTGGCAATGAAACTTATGTTTAAATTATATTTGAATCATCAATAGCGTTATGTGGCTGTGAACGATCTTAATCTCACTCCTCGACGTTTCTGCCGTCAAGGTTGGGTGTGACAAGTCATGCGACTGAAGTTCATGTGCCTGTAAGGCATGCGATTGAAGGAGTGTGCGACTGAGGTTCATTCGCACAAAGGTTATGCGATTGAGGTCCATGGGCCTGGAGGCCATGCGACTGAGGTTCATTCGCATGAAGGGTATGCGACTGAAGCCCATGCACCTGAAGTCATGCGACTGAAGGCCATACGCATAGAAGCTATGCGATGAGAGTCCATACGCATAGATGTCCAATCGCCCATAGGTCCATTCGTATAGGGTCCATTCGCCTAATGTCCATTCGCATGAGCTTCAGTCGCCTGGAAGACCATGCAACTGAAGGGTGTCATACGCCAAGTAGGGTTGTTGTTACCCGGGGAAATGTGTAGTTTATTACTGACTTTCAGGGGAAAGTTCAGATGTAAGTTTTGACATGGAAATTTCCGTAAGTTCATGTAAGATGACTGTTGAGACCTTAGGGGGATGTTGGGCATGATGATGATGATTTTGCGTATTTATGCATGATGTATGTTATGTATGTATGATGTTGTCCGTATGATGATGATGTTGTATATGTTGATGTTCCTTATTGCTAGTATGAATATTTTCCGTTGGCTTTACGTGGAATGTTAATGAATGAAATGAAAGTATTATGTAACATAAAATGGAAGATAATAAAAGGGTACATGATAAATGAATGCATACATTAATAATCAATGAATGTAACAAAAGTCTTGCAAGCATTGGACATCGGGACACACCATTAAAAGGTGTTAGCCCAACGGTGTTTGGGTTCGCTACCCCGGGAGGATGCACATCGGGGTCTTTCTTTGTGATTAACCATTTGTATAGAACCATTGCTACATACCTTAGGTGTTGTGGCCATGATGTGCGGGGCACCGTTATAGAAGGGTCTATGATAGGCTTAGATCCAGAACCATGAACAGAAAGGTATTGCATATGGCAATGGTACACCTATACCCATACCTTAGGTGCTGTGACCAGAGGTGCTGTGCACCGTTATAGAAGGTCTATGATAGGCCTAGGTCCAGTACCATGAAAAAAAGGGTAAAGTTTATGGTTTGACAAAAAGAAAAGATGTAATGATGAAGATAATAAAAATTTTCTATGTGTACGTATGATGTGTGATCGCATGAAAGAAATGAACGGTTTTTAATGAAAGTAAAGTATGTTTTATTATAAAACTAGAACTCACTCAGCAACGCTGACTTTTATGTGTTTCCAGTTGGTAGATAATGTTGCTGAGGATGGCACGGGGCGATTACTCAGCTCTTTTGGATGGCATCCATATTTATAATGCTTTTGTAATGAGATTAGAAACATGTATTTTGTAATCGGAAACGATGTATTAAGTTGCAAAAGTCTTTATTATTAAATGGAATTTTGTTTAAATGTTTCAGTTGCAAGGTTTATTAAAATATAAATTTCAATTAATGTTCTATGTGCTCTGAGAACCAACTGTAAGCGTTCCGGGAACGCTTACAGTTGGATTCTCATCGCACATAGAACATATAATTGCATTTATATTTTTAATAAAACGTTGCAGCGGAAACATTTAAACAAAACATTCCATTTAATAATAAAGGCTTTTGCAACTTAATACATCGTTTTCCGATTACAAAATACATGTTCCATCTCATTACAAAAGCATTATAAATATGGATGCCATCCAAAAGAGCTGAGTAATCGCCCCGTGCCATCCTCAGCAACATTATCTACCAACTGGAAACACATAAAAAGTCAGCGTTGCTGAGTGAGTTCTAGTTTTATAATAAAACATACTTTACTTTCATTAAAAACCGTTCATTTCTTTCATGCGATCACACATCATACGTACACATAGAAAATATTTATTATCTTCATCATTACATCTTTTCCTTTTTGTCAAACCATAAACTTTACCCTTTTGTTCATGGTACTGGACCTAGGCCTATCATAGACCTTCTATAACGGTGCACAGCACCTCATGGTCACAGCACCTAAGGTATGGGTATAGGTGTACCATTGCCATATGCAATACCTTTCTGTTCATGGTTCTGGATCTAAGCCTATCATAGACCTTCTATAACGGTGCCCCGCACATCATGGCCACAACACCTAAGGTATGTAGCAATGGTTCTATACAAATGGTTAATCACAAAGAAAGACCCCGATGTGCATCCTCCCGGGGTAGCGAACCCACACACCGTTGGGCTAACACCTTTTAATGGCGTGTCCCGATGTCCAATGCTTGCAAGACTTTTGTTACATTCCATTGATTATTATGTATGCATTCATTTATCATGTTCCCCTTTTTATTATCTTCCACTTTATGTTACATAATACTTTCATTTCATTCATTAACATTCCACGTAAAGCCAACGGAAAATATTCATACATAGCAATAAGGAACATCAACATATACAAACATCATCATCATACAGGGCAACATCATACATACATAACATACATCATGCATAAATACGCAAAATCATCATCATCATGCCCAACATCCCCCTAAGGTCTCAACAGTCATCTTACATGAACTTACGGAAATTTCCATGTCAAAACTTACATCTGAACTTTCCCCTGAAAGTCAGTAATTAAACTACACATTTCCCCGGGTACAACAACCCTACTTGGGCGTATGAACACCCTTCAGTTGCATGGTCTTCCAGGCGACTGAAGCTCATGCGAATGGACATTAGGCGAATGGACCCTATACGAATGGACCTATGGGCGATTGGACATCTATGCGTATGGACTCTCAGTCGCATAGCTTCTATGCGTATGGCCTTCAGTCGCATGACTTCAGGCGCATGGGCTTCAGTCGCATACCCTTCGTGCGAATGAACCTCAGTCGCATGGCCTCCAGGCCCATGGACCTCAATCGCATAACCTTTGTGCGAATGAACCTCAGTCGCACACTCCTTCAATCGCATGCCTTACAGGCACATGAACTTCAGTCGCATGACTTGTCACACCCAACCTTGACGGCAGAAACGTCGAGGAGGAGTGAGAGTTAAGATCGTTCACAGCCACATAACGCTATTGATGATTCAAATATAATTTAAACATAAGTTTCAATTGCCACATTACATACATAAGTCTCATAAAGAATAAAAGCATAACATAGAATGTACAAATGATTCTTATTTTATTTATTTATCTAGGTCCATTCCTAGATGTACAAGCTTCAAAGAGTAGATCACACACTTGAGGTATTCCTGAAACATGTTAAAAATAAAAGGTCAACATAAAAATGTTGGTGAGCATTCCATAGTTTCAATACATAAGTATATAAAAGATGGCAATTCAAGTCATAAGTTAGTGAATAAAGTGATTAGGGATGTTATGAACAATGCAACAATCAAACCTTGACAATAGTTTTACAAGTCTCAAACGTTAAAAAGTATATACGATCAGCTAAGTGTACTTGGATCAACCAAGCAGGCTTGTCTTACCCATAGATCTATGACTTCGCTGGGCTAGCAATAGTTAATGATTGTACATATAACGCCATAACATGGTAACCACATAAGTTCAACTAACCACAACTTAACATGATGAATTTCCATAAAGTTTACAAGTCTCAAATAAGTTTACATGTGCAAAGTATAAGTTAACATGTTTCACCCCAAAGTGTGAAATTGAACAAAAGGGGGTATGGAATACTCACATTGATATAAGCATTACAAGATGATAAATAAAGATTAAAGGGTGATCCAACGTAATCCCAAGTATTCATTATAAGGCACCTAAATATGTATTACAAGATGAAAATTAATAATATGATTAACGTTCAAATGATAATTAGGGTTTCAATAGTTTTAAGGGGATTTTGATAAGTAACAATTCACAAAGTAATTATTTATATTTTTAATTCATTAGAAGAATTATATATGTAAATATTTTAGAAATGAATTTAAACATAACAAAGTTGGAGTTCAATATGTACTTGATTCTTTATAGCTTTCAAAGAATAATATTTGTAAATAATTTGTGAAATTATAAAATATATAATTTCTACAATTATCATGATGAAACTTTAATTAATATAATGCCTATTAATGTTATAAAGATTTATTGTTTCAAGTCCATAATTATATGTAGTTATTATTTTAAGAGAAAATCATTTAAATATATAAACTTAAATACACATAAAAGGATATTTAAGTTTTAAAAGAGTACATTTTGACCAATGTTTATAATTTACTTAATTATATAACTTGCAAAATAATATAAAATTATTTGACATATTAATTTATAATGTTTCATGAGATCTCTATTTAAAATAACGTTATTTAAACAATGAATATTTAAAGGAAACGTTTGTACCAATTATTGAAAAATAATATATATTTTATTACAACGAATGAAACTTAAGTGATCCTTTTATAATGGTTTGTGAAATTAAAAAGATATTAAATCCTCAATTGATTTACAAAATGTAAATAAAATCATAATTAATCTATTCCTAAGGATAATATAATAACTTAGTGATTTCAACTATTTTAAGTTTGTCTTCTTTTTTTTAATAAACCAATTGTACATTTGTTATTAGCATTTTATATTAAAAATTGTTAAGTGTTTAAAGAATAATTTACAGAATTAATTTGATAGCTTCTAATATAATCAAAGTTTATATATCTGATTTTTTGTAATTTTTAAAAATTTTATAAAACCTAAACACTTGAAAAACATTAAATAAAAACGGGTTGGAGGTCCCTGGGTTCGAACCCGGGACCTCAACCCTCACTGCCCACACCCTTACCAACACACCAAAGCCTCAGCCGCGTTTAAAAGCCGTTTTTAAATGATAAAATACCACAAATAAAGTTTCCCCCAATTCCTTATGAACCCTAGAACACCTTTAATCCAAATTGAAAGTTAATTTGATAGCAATTACAAAATAAACATGGGGCTTTGATTCCCCATGTAATTTCGAGTAGATACATATGGTTAATTACCTGGTTTGAGGATGGATGGAAGATGAACAACTATGAATAGGCCGCGACCCCTCGTACAACTTGTTTGATGTTCAAACGTTAAGTGTAATCAAATTAACTTCGTGGTTAGCTTCGAATGACAGTTTAGACTATAAGCCCTTTATCAATTTCAGTGTAGACAGATCAGGAATTGGATTTCGACAAGGATGAAGGTCGCGGTTTAGAGGGAATCGAACAAAATGTTTGTGTGGGTTTCAGGTGGAATTGAATGTGGCAAACGATTAGGAACAGTTAGGCAATCGTATGGGTTTTATTAATTTGATTATCATTGATCTTAAATGTGCAAACGGCTTGATAATTGAAGGTAACAATCAATCGGGTGTTTCATGTTCGTAACAGTTGTTTAACCCGATTAACACACATGAGCAGGTTCGAAACAGACTCACGTACTAATCGAAACGGTTTAATTCCATTATTGCGATGTTTTGGTACGTTTTGGATGCTCGCCGGACTTCGGCCGGAGTGTGGCCGGAGTCCAGGCCGAAATTTCGGGAAAATGGGCGGCGGTTTGGGTTTGTTTTCAAAATTGACACAATTGATCCCTGAGGTTTCCAAGGGTTATCATTTGTGTTTTAAAGTTTTGTTTTAGTTTAAATTAAATTACATTATAGACCCTGAAGTTTAAAATGGTATTATTTTATGCTGAAACTAGTTAAATACAAGTTTTAAAATAATAGAACTTATACTATTTTTATTTATTTCAAAGGTTAACACTTATTATGATTATTATTATTAATCTTGTTGTTATTATTATTATTGTTATTAATATTAGTATCACTAATTTTATTATTATTAGTGTCATTATTATAATAATATTAATAGTGATTATTTTATTCAAGATTATCACCACTTTAAATTTTATAATAATAAGCAAACATTATATCACTTATAATGTTATTATTATTATATTAATTTATTAATCACCAAATTAATTATTAAATATAACAACCCCAAAGCTTCAAAATGGCATAAAAGACCCCTTGTAAGATTTAACAAAGATAACTTCTAAGTTAATAAAATTTACGAGATGTCACAGTCTCCCCAACTTAAAAGAATTTCGTCCCGAAATTAAAAATGAACTTAAATGAACGGAAGGAGTTATAATGAAAAGTGAGTGTTCAACGAACAATGTTTGACGTTTGATTACAGGTGGAACGCTTCACTTTATGGAATCTTACAAAATCCATAACATAATAAACGCGAGACGTTTTGAAATGAAACGTTGAAAAACGATGACGAGCTACCGTGGTACCTTAGATTCATAAGTCACAACTTCTAGAATATATTTCGTAGTAATTTGATGTCTAGAAATCAATAAGGACCAACAATGATAAGAAAGGTTAACCGTCAGGATTTAGGAATCCCAGACGTCACTATATGAAACGATCTGAACGCATATCTTGTGAATATGTATCTCTCCTTTGACCAATCATCGGTCTAAGAATAATACGATATGCGAAGATTTTGGAATAAGTTCACGACGATGGTTAGGAACATTATATAAAAAAAACAGAAAATGAATCGATCATCCAAATTAATGATCGATGTTTAACGACGTACCACGGTATACGACTATTTGAGATAGATACGAGCCAATTTCTCGACCCGTTAACCCACATGAGTCAATATGAAATTAGTTAATCGGTCTATAATGCACCATTTGTCATCATGGCATCTAAGATAAGAGGTACTTAGTGATGAAAAGTTAAACAGGAGATTCATAGGAACACGGATGTTAGGTTTTGTCATATGTGAAAGTAAGACACTTGGACACATGCCAAGTTATGTCTTTTCCTTTATGCCACACATATGACTACAAATTACGAAATTTTATGAACCCTTATATCCACATCGCAATGAGGATAATAATGAGTCTTGTTGTTCAAAACCAAGATAAAATTTCAATGATTTCCAAGGTTAAGGGTTCAAAAGTGATTCAAGAAGTAACGCAAACAATAAGACATGCATTTGTAACCATGTTTTGCAAGGTAACGAATTTCCAAATATAGATTGCATACGTAATTCATCAAACCCATAAGTACAGTCGAGAACACCCGTATGACTAGAAAGACATAACCACAAGTTGATAATGTCTTTATTTAGTAGAAAGATTATTTAAGAAGACTACCATCACACAATCATGTGTTGATGATATCTCAAAATGAAAGTTGATAAGTAGGGAATAAATGGTTCGATATAGCTAGATCGAGTCAAAACATGAAGATAAAGGAAAAGAAATCGATTTAAGAATTCAAATGCTCCAATCTCGGAATCAAAATCAATCTAGAGTGATCGGGTCTCTTTTCAAGTTCAGAAATCATGCTTTGGCTTGATAGGTCCAAACACTAACATTGGTTCACCCTTCAAGTTACTACATGTTTCTTGTCACTTGATTAAAACCTTGGTAAGTTGGAGATCAAGAAATGAGAATAGTCATCAAGGTGTGGTTATCACTCCTAACTTGATGGTGTATTCCCAAGGTATGACCGCTAACTTACTAATTAAAAAGTTCGATCCCAACTCCTTGTTGAGGATCCACAGAAATAAAATGAGATAACTCACCATTAAGGTAAGGGAAATCACTCCTATCTTAACGGTGAAGTTTTACAAAAACAAAATATAACAAGATAAACTTCTTCATCAAAATCCAGAATTCACTCCTACTTTGATGAAGTCGTCTCATTTGAACAAATACAATTCATAAAGATGATATTATCATCAAGGTATGATTTTCACGCCTATCTTGATGATTGAATTTCATAATAGCAAGAAAACAATCGAAGATTTACATTCGTCACCAAAGTACGGGTTTCAATCCTATTTTGGTGAGAACATGTCATTTGTGAAATGCCATTCTAAAGAAAATAATTGAAGTCAATCCTCAAGATAAGGTAATCACCCCAATCCAGAGGGTTAAATTTCATAAAACACGCGATTGGAAACCATTTATCGAAACGAATAGAGAATCATCAAAGTAAGGGAATCACCCTTATTTTGATGAGTTAGAATCATTTAGGAGATACAGGTGTTCTTAGTCATAGGTTGACTTGCAAACTCTTGCATCTCTCACGGTGCAGACGGTACGGAGTTTGACTTAGCGACGAAAGGAAAATAATATCAATTAGAAATTCGGAAAATTTCAAGTTACATCAATGTAACAAAAGGAAAAATCATGCTTACAAGCTTAAAATCAAAGTTCGAGATAACAGAATTTGTTGTGATGTTCAAATCTTGGATGATTTAAATCAGGAAGGAAAAATCAAGGACAAGAATGATTCGACATCATAATGAGATGCGAACATTCGATTCACAATCGAAAGGAATACATGGACTTCTCAAGATATGTGGTCAACCATAGCCTTATTGAAAACACGCGTACTTATAAGTGATCACTCATCTCAAGGGTTTCGAGTCAAGTAAATAGATTCACTGATCGAGTCAAATCACCATTTACACTTTGCCTAGACAAAGTATCTCGAGATGTAAGAATTCCACTTATAGCGTTGCATGTTCTTAGTTACGGGACACATCCTTAAGAAGACTTGAGAACCATAAGTAACGGTTTAAAGTTTTTGATGACCACTCGGTTTAGATTCCCAATATCTTTGGGTATATTAAGATCCATGTTCGCGTTGGTCAAGATATAGAAATAGTTATATGAAACGCTCAACGTATAACGGTGTTTAAACGTAAGAGTTGAAATGTAGGTTAGGTTCAATATTAACAGGAACATTATGTATGATAAGAACGAGAATATATTAAAACTTTGGTGATAACCAGATCAAAGAATCAAGGATTTTTAAGACACAAAGAGGATGGTTCCATTTGGTAACGCATTACCTTTTGGAATCGTTGACACGTCAAGGTAAATTGACCCATTTGCCTTAGAGATTTGTGTATGTTGACCATAGTTTATCACTCATCCCAGAAATCCCCAGGTAAGCATAACTAGTCTCTCAACGAGATTTATACGATATGCTTGCCTTAGCCCGAAGGCCTTTTGCCAGGAAATCCAGAATACAGGTGTCTATGTGTCACACAAATTTCTTAGGTTCATGAAATCAAAACCTTGATGAGATTTTACATAGATTAGACATAAGTCTAAGGATCCAAATCATAAGCAATAGTATACAATTCCACGTGTCGTCGAGAATAAGATTAAGTAGATTCATTTGTCGGGGAGAGTCAAAGAGTCAAAGTTAAGTTTAGGGAGACAAGTAACTAAGTTTAAGCATACATAAGGCAATCCTATGCTAAGGCATCAAGTTGCACAAAAGGCATAGCATTATGTAGCATGCAAACAACATGTAAGCACAAAGGTATAAGGATCTTTCTATGAGGTTCATGCAACTATAGTCTAGGTCACCATTTCTAATAACCTAAATCCCTATAGTTATGGGCTCTGATACCAATCTGTCACACCCCAACCTTGACGGCGGAAACGTCGAGGAGTGAGAGTTAAGATCGTTCACAGCCACATAACGCTATTGATGATTCAAATATAATTTAAACATAAGTTTCAATTGCCACATTACATACATAAGTCTCATAAAGAATAAAAGCATAACATAGAATGTACAAATGATTCTTATTTTATTTATTTATCTAGGTCCATTCCTAGATGTACAAGCTTCAAAGAGTAGATCACACACTTGAGGTATTCCTGAAACATGTTAAAAATAAAAGGTCAACATAAAAATGTTGGTGAGCATTCCATAGTTTCAATACATAAGTATATAAAAGATGGCAATTCAAGTCATAAGTTAGTGAATAAAGTGATTAGGGATGTTATGAACAATGCAACAATCAAACCTTGACAATAGTTTTACAAGTCTCAAACGTTAAAAGTATATACGATCAGCTAAGTGTACTTGGATCAACCAAGCAGGCTTGTCTTACCCATAGATCTATGACTTCGCTGGGCTAGCAATAGTTAATGATTGTACATATAACGCCATAACATGGTAACCACATAAGTTCAACTAACCACAACTTAACATGATGAATTGCCATAAAGTTTACAAGTCTCAAATAAGTTTACATGTGCAAAGTATAAGTTAACATGTTTCACCCCAAAGTGTGAAATTGAACAAAAAGGGGTATGGAATACTCACATTGATATAAGCATTACAAGATGATAAATAAAGATTAAAGGGTGATCCAACGTAATCCCAAGTATTCATTATAAGGCACCTAAATATGTATTACAAGATGAAAGTTAATAATATGATTAACGTTCAAATGATAATTAGGGTTTCAATAGTTTTAAGGGGTTTTTGATAAGTAACAATTCACAAAGTAATTATTTATATTTTTAATTCATTAGAAGAATTATATATGTAAATATTTTAGAAATGAATTTAAACATAACAAAGTTGGAGTTCAATATGTACTTGATTCTTTATAGCTTTCAAAGAATAATATTTGTAAATAATTTGTGAAATTATAAAATATATAATTTCTACAATTATCATGATGAAACTTTAATTAATATAATGCCTATTAATGTTATAAAGATTTATTGTTTCAAGTCCATAATTATATGTAGTTATTATTTTAAGAGAAAATCATTTAAATATATAAACTTAAATACACATAAAAGGATATTTAAGTTTTAAAAGAGTACATTTTGACCAATGTTTATAATTTACTTAATTATATAACTTGCAAAATAATATAAAATTATTTAACATATTAATTTATAATGTTTCATGAGATCTCTATTTAAAATAACGTTATTTAAACGATGAATATTTAAAGGAAACGTTTGTACCAATTATTGAAAACATAATATATATTTTATTACAACGAATGAAACTTAAGTGATCATTTTATAATGGTTTGTGAAATTAAAAAGATATTAAATCCTCAATTGATTTACAAAATGTAAATAAAATCATAATTAATCTATTCCTAAGGATAATATAATAACTTAGTGATTTCAACTATTTTAAGTTTGTCTTCTTTTTTTTAATAAACCAATTGTACATTTGTTATTAGCATTTTATATTAAAAATTGTTAAGTGTTTAAAGAATAATTTACAGAAATTAATTTGATAGCTTCTAATATAATCAAAGTTTATATATCTGATTTTTTTGTAATTTTTAAAAATTTTATAAAACCTAAACACTTGAAAATCATTAAATAAAAACGGGTTGGAGGTCCCCGGGTTCGAACCCGGGACCTCAACCCTCACTGCCCACACCCTTACCAACACACCAAAGGCCTCAGCCGCGTTTAAAAGCCGTTTTTAAATGATAAAACACCACAAATAAAGTTTCCCCCAATTCCTTATGAACCCTAGAACACCTTTAATCCAAATTGAAAGTTAATTTGATAGCAATTACAAAAATAAACATGGGGCTTTGATTCCCCATGTAATTTCGAGTAGATACATATGGTTAATTACCTGGTTTGAGGATGGATGGAAGATGAACAACTATGAATAGGCCGCGACCCCTCGTACAACTTGTTTGATGTTCAAACGTTAAGTGTAATCAAATTAACTTCGTGGTTAGCTTCGAATGACAGTTTAGACTATAAGCCCTTTATCAATTTCAGTGTAGACAGATCAGGAATTGGATTTCGACAAGGATGAAGGTCGCGGTTTAGAGGGAATCGAACAAAATGTTTGTGTGGGTTTCAGGTGGAATTGAATGTGGCAAACGATTAGGAACAGTTAGGCAATCGTATGGGTTTTATTAATTTGATTATCATTGATCTTAAATGTGCAAACGGCTTGATAATTGAAGGTAACAATCAATCGGGTGTTTCATGTTCGTAACAGTTGTTTTAACCCGATTAACACACATGAGCAGGTTCGAAACAGACTCACGTACTAATCGAAACGGTTTAATTCCATTATTGCGATGTTTTGGTACGTTTTGGATGCTCGCCGGACTTCGGCCGGAGTGTGGCCGGAGTCCAGGCCGAAATTTCGGGAAAATGGGCGGCGGTTTGGGTTTGTTTTCAAATTGACACATTGATCCCTGAGGTTTCCAAGGGTTATCATTTGTGTTTTAAAGTTTTGTTTTAGTTTAAATTAAATTACATTATAGACCCTGAAGTTTAAAATGGTATTATTTTATGCTGAAACTAGTTAAATACACGTTTTAAAATAATAGAACTTATACTATTTTTATTTATTTCAAAGGTTAACACTTATTATGATTATTATTATTAATCTTGTTGTTATTATTATTATTGTTATTAATATTAGTATCACTAATATTATTATTATTAGTGTCATTATTATAATAATATTAATAGTGATTATTTTATTCAAGATTATCACCACTTTAATTTTATAATAATAAGCAAACATTATATCACTTATAATGTTATTATTATTATATTAATTTATTAATCACCAAATTAATTATTAAATATAACAACCCCAAAGCTTCAAAATGGCATAAAAGACCCCTTGTAAGATTTAACAAAGATAACTTCTAAGTTAATAAAATTTACGAGATGTCACATGACTATCATACGTATGGACTTCAGTTGCATGGCAATCGTGCGTTTGGACCTCAATCGCACGCCAATCGGCCGTATGGCCTCCAATCGCACTCCAGTCGGTCACCTAGCCCTAGCTGATGCAGAATGCAGTTCTAGCCGAACGCAAACTGCCCTTTTCGGCCTCCAAGCTCTTCCAAACTCGATTTTTGCCCAAATCAACCATCCTAAACCTTAGAAACACCTACCACAACACCATTCATGCGTACAGAAGCCCAAAATCCAACCCCAAACGCATCTAACATATACATATATGCATAAAAACGGGTCAACACCCAACTTTTTCAAAAACGGGTTTTGATGTGTTACAGCCCCAAAATCGTTTGAAAACATGTAAAAGAGGGGTCCTAGAACTCACACAAACGATCCCGTCGAGTAGAGCTTCGATTTGACCCGCTACCTTTGATTTCCACGCTCGAATCCACCCGAACCAAGCTTTTCTCCACTTTTCTCTTTCTCTTCTCTTCTTTGGCTGATTTTGCAAGAATGGGGAGTGTGTGGGCTGCCCTCCCCCTTTTATACTCCCACTCATCGAAGTTTCTTCCCGTTTTGGCAAGTTTGGTCTCCCGACGTTTGACTTTATTTCTTTTTCTTCTTTCGTCGGCTTCAAAGAAAATTTCCGGGTGTTACAATTAAAGTAAAATTAATTATATGAATTAGGATTTTAAAAACCTAAAACCTAAAACGAATACATAAAAAAGAAGATTCACATAAATAAATTAGATAAATTTGAAGTGTAAATACTAATTCATTTGCTAATAATTAAACAAAAGAAAAATAATCAGGAAAAAATGTCTAAAACTTTTTCGATTTCATGCCCTTAAATTTTAGTTTTCAATAAATCTTTTTTTTTATTTTTCTCTAAAAGGCTATAGGTAAGGTTATTATTTTCTCCTTTACTTAATTGTATGCTTTGCTGCACCCTTAAATTATTTCTTTCTTTCCCAAAATCACTATTTCTCCTCCTCCGTTCAAAAAGAAGAAACTGCTTCGAGTCACCACTTGCAATAGCTTTGATCCAACCAGTATTCTTTCCATTTACGTCCAGATCCACCACCTGTGCAACTGTTTCAATACAAGTGTTTTCTTATTCAATTTTTCTCATTTATTCTTAGATTCACATCGTTCAGATTTATCATCACTTTTGTAGATCTTGATCTAATCCGGTCGGACCAAGGTTACCGACCCACTGCTAGAGTCGGCCAGTTCCTTTCAAACGGCTCAAATAAACTTGACCAGACCGCTGGTGACAAAGGTTTCTAGTCCGATCGACTCAATCTGTTGTGAAAACAGTGTTGATGTTATTCAAGGTGTAGCTTGATCACACCAACCCTGCTCCCATTAACCCACTATGACTTAACGAAAGAAAACAAAGTAAATATTTTTTTCTTTTTTTTATCTTCTTTTCTTTCTCTTTTTTCTCTTTATTTCCTTTTGAGTTGGAATGATTGATTTAACCTTCATTTTTTTCTTTTTTCTCGTTAAGTAAACTCAAAAACATAATGTTTTTGTTTTTTATATTAAAAAAAACCTCCGAAATACAACTGCCTTTTTCTTTTCAGTTATTCTTTTTCTCATTCTTAAATGAAACCAAATGGTAGGTCAACAGGATTTGTCAACCACCCCAAACAAGTACAGGGGATAACTTATAAATTTCAACATTCGATTGAATAAGAGCATTCACAACCCATTTCTTATAATTTGTGAGTGGGAGTTCTTAAATTATATGGAATGTTTTAAGGTTGTGCGTGGAGGAGAGAGAAAAATGTTAATATTGCAGGATCGGGTTTGTCACTTAACACTTGGATTTCTCTCAAACTCACTTATATTACACTAAATTAGATAAAGTATAATCTCTTCTAAGAGTTGATAATATAATAAGTAGCAAAGAACACAAAGAAATAATTTTCAAGGCACTTGTATATATTCTTCTCAACTCAAAGTATTACAAGACTCTTACAAGCATAAAACATAGTTACAATGAGAAACTATATATACTAGATCCTACACCGGATATACTTTGATACTAGCTGGAACCTAAGACTAAAGCATATACTACAATGCTAAAGTTAAGGTATCTTAGATAAAGTATTATCTAAGATATGGTAGTCATGACTTGTCCATGACTTACCTTTTATCAGTAACTAAAGTTGGCAACTATACTAACTTAAAGGTAAACAGTGGAATAAAGTATGGTCAACTACATGGCTTTTGAGAAAACACCATGCAGTATCTCAGATGTCTGCAGCGGAGTGTCAGGGAGACCATACTTATGTCCACTGGATAATAGTAGTGTCTTCCGAAGGTAAGTTGGCTTCGAAAGAACAAGTTCTTCAAAGCCACTTATACTTCAGAAGAGGCTTCTGTACTTCCGAGGCTTAAAGACTTCTTTCATACTTTGGAAGTTGACTTCTGATCTTTCACTTTAAGTCTTGATCTTCGGAAGTGAATACTTTGTCTTCGGAAGTTGGAGTTTTCCTTCGGAATTGGTTTTACACTTTGTCTTCGGAAGAGCTCCTTTTTCCTTCGGAAGTTCCACACTTAGCTTCGGAAGTCCTTTATTAGTTGCACCCAAAATAGTCTAAGTGATTTGGTTTTGGTTGCACCAGCCTTTCTAGATCCAACAACTCCCCCTAGGCTGATGCTACCAAAACCTCACTTGTTCTGCTTCTTAAGCTTTCAACACCAGGGACAGAAGATACTTGTCTGTTCCTTGTTCTTCCCTGAAGTGGTGCTGAGAAGCTTGTATAAGTCATTAGTGGATAGGAGATCCAGTCTATCACTCTGAATGACATGTACCCTTTGTTGTGCCCCTGAAAAGAGTTAGTTGACGGAGTTATAGTCATACTCCCATCTAACTATGGATTCAAGTTCGGGACCTTCAACCATTTGTAGAAAGGCTTTGCCTTTGGTTGTTGATCCTTTTCTTTTCTTCTCCTCTCTCAGTTTCAACTCTTCTTCAACCTTGGTCCTAGCAGTTAGCTCGGCCATATGAAGGCTGCCTAGATGATTTCTGATATGAGCAGCTACATTAGAGTTGGAGGGGTTGGAGAATGGCTTCTCTGCTAACTTAGCAATATCAAATCTGCTTAAGTGTAGCAGAGATGAGGCACTTATCCTGTTGAGCTCTCCATTCTCTCTTTCAACAACAAAGTTGTGAGAAGAGTCTTCGAACCTTCACTGGATGATCTTCTTCCTAGGCACAAGAGTTTGTCTTGGCACCCGGTCACCTTTCTTGGTATCCAGCAGAGTCACCAGCCTTTTCCTTAGCTTCTTTTCTTTCTCATTCAAAGTATCTGAATTGAGGCCAAGGAGATTTGTAGCTTGGTCCAATGTTCCTCTAGGCAGATCAAGAAATTGATCTCTAGTGAGGGAACATGAGGATCCATCAACATAAGTCAATTTGACTAAATCCTCCTCACAGAAGATATCGCTCAGGGTGTGTGCAATGATTGCTTTGTCTTGATTGCCTTGAACTCCTCTAAGGGAGATGTTTAGAAGGCTGAGGGGATGGTTTGAGAGGTTGTTGGGTAGGTTGAGGTGTTTGGGTTCTGGCTAGTGTTTTGGGTTGGAGGATGGGTAGTTTAGGTGGTTGAGGTGAAGAGTTGGTAAGGGTGATGGTATAGGTTCAGGGGTGTATGGTTCATGGTTGGTTCAGTTTTGATGGGGAATGGAAAGGGAGTTAGTTCAGGTTGTGGTTGGGTTTGAGGTTGGGTTTGAGTAGTTGATTTGAAGATCATCCCTGCCCCTTCTGTACATCTCCTTCCTCTTTCCCGAGCGAATGTCACCCTTTATGTCACTGACATGTCGCTGGAGGGTCTTTTGAGACATAGGACCCACCTGTCTGCCAGAGAAGCCATGAGCCCAGAGATAGTTTTTCATCCAGGCGTTCTCACCTATCTTCTTGGCAGCAGCTAGTCCTGCTTCTGCTTCCTTCTTCTTCTTCAGCATCAGCTTTTCCTTGGCAGCTTTCTTTCTCTCTTTCTCCATTTGATCTTGCTCTTTGTTGAAGAGCCATAAGATCGTATCATTGTTGTGTGGAGATAATTCTTCTAGAGAGAAACCCTTGGAGGTTAGGAAAGTTATCCTTTCCCTCCTGAGCTGCTGATCAGCTTCTCTTTCTTTCCTCTTCTTTTCTTTCTCTAAGGCCAACCTTGCTGCTTCTTCTTTGATCTGTTTTTTGCAGCAAAGTTGCCTTTTCCAGCTTAACTAACTCCTCTCGTGGTAGAAGGAGTACATCTTCGCTCACAGCTCATAGACTGACAAGTCTATCAATGATTTCTACACTTCTTCTATTGTTGGCTGCCTCCTGGTTGGCTGCAGCTGCTTTGCTACGGCAGCTAGCAGTTTTGAAGTTGGAAGTCTACCTTTTCTTTTGAATTTTTTTAACCTTTCTTCCTCCTGAATCTCTTCCTTAGTCATCTTCCTCTTTCCTTTGATGTCTTCGAAAGTGCTAGACTTTGGGGGTTCTTGGATGGAAGGTTCAGGTTGAGTAGTAGAAATGGAAGCTGGAGTTAATGCTGATGTTTGAGCTAGGGTTGGGTGAGAAAATCCTCCCTATTAACCTCAGATGCAAGTTCTAGGATTGCATCTGTGACTATTAGATCATCAGATAAGGAGAATAGTCCTTCCACAGCTGCAATCTCAGCTTCGGAAGATTGAAATTGTTCTTCCGAGGCTTTGACTGGTGCTTCGGAAGTCTGTGAGAATGCACTATCTATCCCAACTGTCTCAGTTGCTGGGCCATCAGTCCTTGTTTCCCCTTCAAAGTTAATCTCAGGTTCCACTTGGACCATAGGTTGACCAACCTCCTCAATAGTTGTAGAAGGTGCATTTAACCTTTGAAGCTCTTGAGCTCCGAAGTAGATCACAGACAGATTAGGACTTGGCTGTTCAATAAGAGATTCCAACAGGAACTTGTTGAAGAACCTGTTGAGATCTTGGAGCATCCTTTGATCCACTTGAATTACAACTGGAGGAGGCTCAGGAAAAACTAAAGCTTGTTGCATAGGGTATTTTGAGCTTAGGAAAGTGAGAGCTTGACGTTGTGGTTCCTCTTGTCTTTGGCTTTGTCCCTGAACACTCTCCCCCTTTTTGGTAGCATCATCTTCACCGCTTGATGAGCTAGAGGAAGAGGTCAATGAGACCTGAATTGGTACGTGCCTATCAGACCTCTCAATCTGTTTCTCAGCTAGTTTGGCCTTGAGATTTTCAATCTCAAGTTGCTGAGTGGTAGACCTATCCTTTAAAGTCCTAACCTAAATTCAAGATTTGAGACTTTAGAAAGTAGGTCTGTAATAGTGAGTTGCAGTCTTCCCTCATCTTCTTTTGAAGAATCACGGGGAGATGAGGTAACATACCTAGTATGTTCATCCACACCACCAGATGTGGTTCTTTTGGCGCCTGGTTTCCCCTGCTCAATGATGTCTCTTTTAGAGTCATCAAAGGCATGGTTGCCGTAGATTTAGTCTCAGTAATTTACCACTGTCCTGAGGATCCATTGAGGCTCCTTCAGTAGTGGTAGCTGAATCTATATGAGTCCCCTCCACATCAGTGGGACTATAACTCCAGGATAAACAAACTTGAATCAAATCATGAAGAATTAGATCAAAATATGATGAACACAATGAAACCCCTTTGATCTCTCTTGATTGCTAATAATATTGTTTACAAATGATCCCTCAATCAATTGGTCATGCAACCATTAACCAAAACCTAATGACAATTAACCTATTTATAGTCTAGACTAAGATTCACTAATTGCACTTAACTCCCTAGACTTAGGCTAATTAATACAAAATTACATATTAAGCATAATGACTAAAAACAGTTAAAATATATTTTGTTCACACAAAATATTTTATTACAATAAAACTCCTAGTCATTTAAATCTTCAACGTCTTGTCTCGGTTCCTCGTCTCGAGCGTGTCGGGTTTGACTTTGTTGACTTTGACCATGACGTTGACTTTTGTTGACTTTCATTGTGTTGATAATATAGACTATCTTTTCCAGCTCCAACAATACTCCCCCTTAGTCTATCATTATCAACGTCTTCATACGAATTCAGCCCCGAGAAATCAACTGTAGAAAGATCTTCAAATTAAAGCTTTTTGAATTTGATGAGAAAAGTTATTCATCTCATAAGCTCCCCCTATTTATATGCTCCCCCTTTTTGAGTGCAAGCTTTACAAAGATATTTGAACAGGTTTCTCAAATCTCTAATCTTGAGTGCTTCAGAAGATGTAAGAGGAGGATTCCTAGCTCGGTATCTTTTGCAAACTTGAGGAACAGGTTCTCTGATCAGGTACACTGCTCAACTGATGATCGGCCATTACTTACAGCAAAAACCTGAAACACATTCACAAACACAATCTCGACATTTCTAATTAGATCATTTCATTTTAACAAAATAAACCTGTGTTTATCTCTGTTTGAAAACAAGCGATCCCGTGTTTGTTTGTGCTCAATTTCTATGAAATGCATGAAAAATAATAAAATGTAATCAACATAATATGGAAGACCTAAGAAAATTAAAATGAAATTTTATTATAATTTTTTTATATATTATATACATTCATTATAACATATTTTATATCTATTATATAATTATTGTGTTTTTGTATTTGTTTTTAATTTTTTTATGTTTTTTTTTAACCGAGAACTGAATCGATCATGAGATCATATCCTCAAGATATACTTTAGCACAAAGATGAATTTAATCATCGACAAGCAATGAGATCACACTGATAACTGAATCTAATCACAGTCTTTAAATGATTTTGAAATTCTCAAACAGATCAATAGCAATTGCTGATATGTTTGTCCACTTAAACTCATGCCCTATCTTTTTCAAAAGTCAGTAAATGATTCGTTAAGGTTCGATTAAATGCTTTAGAATGCTAGGACCCCACAATCATTTGGCAAAAACCCTCACCCAACCTCAGGATTTCTTGAATTTCGTAACGATCTTTACAGAGCAAGGCTTGTGCATTAGTGTGCAAGTGATTATCGACAGAATATTGCATTCTGTGATGAATTCATCGTTTAGATGATTTGACACAACTTAGACCAAAATGGTGAGAGCTCCAGGTCTATACTCACGTATAACAAAGGAGATGACCATTTAATCATGTGCCGATGAGAGCTCCAGGTCAGTACTATCGTACAGCAGAGGAGATCATCACTCCAGGTCAGTACTTCCGTACAGCAGAGAAGATTAGCACAAACACAAGACACATAAATACACCAGACATGACTCAAATATGACATATATGATTTGTATCATGGTGGGTGAAAGATCAATTCTCAATCCAATTTTTTTCGGACTCAGTTTTTGTGCAGGCCAAAATGATTGCGTAAATCCAGACATCCTTAAGCATGATGTTTTAATTTAAATCATTATGCTGCTGTCTACTTTATTCTTCAGGCTGAGTCTACCAAGCATATCATTAAAGAATCTGTTTGTTTTTTTTATTATTTGTAATAAAAAATAAGATGTAATCAGATAACGCATCAGAAACAAGCATTTCAAGATGATATATAATCATTTCTCAGTCATCTCGAATCAAGTTCCAGTTTTTTTTTTATTTTCTCCCAGTTCTCTTTTCATTTTTTTTATTTACTACACTCTCCCCCTAATTTTTATTTTGCAATTTTTTTATTTTTTTTATTTTTTTATTTTTTTTTATTTTTTTATAAAACTGTACAAAAATAAAATTTTATCAAAGAAGATCTTCCAAACTACACTGATTATCAAGATTAGAAATGAATTGTCAAGAAATATGCAGTGATTGTGAAGTGAGAACTGTGATAATGCAGATAAAAATCCAGATTGTGGATATAATACCATGACCTTAACCTGTTTGTTCCGCCTCAAAATTTGAATTAGGAACAATCCTTGTCAGTAAACCGGATTACTAACAGTCCTCCTGAATTGTTCCTGCACTCATAAACAGATTAGTTTGAAAGGGGAACCCAGGCCATCGTAGTCCTGGAAGTTCCTTTTTCATCAAGATAAGTAACAAGCTTCTGCACACAACCGTTTAAACAATCGGGGATTGCTGTATCCTTCTTTTTAATTTGCCAAATTTGTTTCGGTTCAATTAACTTGGATTTGAATGAATTAAATTTGGAAATCATTTTCTGTTTAAGAGCAGAAGGAAAATAATTTCGTATTAAACCTTTGATCATTTTCATCTTTGAATCATGTGAAACCGGCTTCACAGGAAAAGGTTTAGATGGAGGGTTTTTCATCCAATCATTCAAAGATGTGTGCTTTTTACCTCTTGATCCAGAGAAGCAACCCGTGTTGCCTTTACCGTCTGGAACATTCTTTGTAGACTTACATTTGGAGAAGCAATTCGGTTTGCCTTTACCATCCGAAACAAGTCTTTGAGGACATTTCTTTACCACATGACCTTCTTTTCCACACTCAAAACAAGCCTTGAAAGGCTTTTGATTCTTTGTAGTCCCGTGTGATGCAGTGCTGAGAAGGATTGCTTTGAGCTTGTAGCAGATTCTTGCTTGTTTTGGCATTTGCTATGCTGAACAGGGAATGAGATCTTCACTGATTGATTGGGTTGCTTTGCAATTGGAGAAGAGATCCGTATTGGTCTTGATTCAGCTTTTGGAAGCTTTTGTGACTTGACAATGTTAGGAGACATCTTGATCTGTGAGGAACCAACACGCACCTCTGTGATGGATTCATCATCTGAGCTTGTCCAGTCTCGTATACACAGATCTGCTTCCAAAGGATCTTGATTGACATCTCCTATTGTGTTGGCTTCGCTTATAGGATTTTGATTGCCTGATGATTCAACAATTGTTCCTTCTTTGACAAACCTGACGGGAACAAACGAGGGAATGTTACCTGATTTGAATTTGTTGAAGAAAGTTAGAGAAGCAACTGAAATTCGTGTTGGAGCATCAGATGGGATCGGCATTAATCTTCTTATCAGACCCTTGCCTAAGGAATCCCAAACCTACAGGAGAATCCTGCACATCTCTAACCTCTTTAAGATTAACGTTGCTTAAACCTGCATTTAAACTATTAGTTTCTGCAGCTTCAATCAAATCATTAGATGGATGAGGTTGAGGCATAGGAGAGTAACAATAGGTGCTAGGAGGAGGATAGACGTATGGATTTTCACCACAACCGACTCCCGTTTTAATCCTAGCTCCCCTCTGTTTACACAGTAGCTCTTCCTGTTTCATTCCAGATATGGTCCATCTATCAAGCTTTGTTTTAAGCTTGCTTGTTTCAAATTCAGCCAAAGTGACTCTTTCGTTTAAATGATTAATTTCAACATTTCTTTCAAGAAGAGTTCGTTTTAAATGATCATTTTCTTTTAAAGCTTCATTTAATTTGATGAAATACTTGGCTTCATTCTTTTTAAGTTCTGCGTTTATGGTGGTTAACTCCTTTTGATTATCTAAAAGTAACCTATTAGCTTTATACACACCAAATAAACGAATTTTACAAGCAGAAGAACACATATCCTGAATTGTCTCGTATGGAAGATCCAAGATGACTCTTTCAGCAGTAAGACCTTCTCGCAGTTGCAAACTCTAGTATTTCGCTTCCATTCATCTTCCTTCTCAGCATCACAAACTTCAGCTTTCAACTCAGCTCCACCTTTACCCATTGATGTCTGCTTAAGCTCTTCTTGTACCTCTTCAGTTTCAGGTTTCGGTAAACCGTCGGAATTGGTGTCAGAATCTGATCTCTCTTCTGGTTTCTCTTTGGAGTTTGAAGTGATCTTTGGAGTTAGATATGTTGCTTCATAGTACTCACGACGTTTGATATCCAACTCAATCTCTTTCAGTTTGTTGATCACCTCCATCAGTTTGTAATCCCGAAAGCCTCTATCTCGTTGAATCGACTTGCCGTGTGAGCTCCATTCTGATGAGAGGGAATCAAGCAATCTTAGAACTTGTTCATGATTTCCCAGTTGGGCATCAAACTTCTTCAGATTACTTGCCACCAACATAAAACGATCAACAAAATCAGGCATCGTTTCATTCTTTAAAGCTGCAAAATTATCAAACCGACATTGTGCAAGTGTGAGATCATCAGATTCGAAGGATTTAATCAGTCCTGCAAAAGCATTTTTATTTTTATTTTGTTTAAACAATAAACGCCCTAAAATATTTTTTTCCCAAAAAATTTAGAATAATTCTCCCCGGGAAAAATATATTCTTTTTAAAAATATTTTTTATAAATCTTGCAAAATCGATGAAAATTTCTTTATCAGGATGAACTCAATTAATCCCAACTAGGGGGAAAAAGTAATCTTTGACATTCTAGTTTCGCTGAAACAAAATGATAATTTCGCCGAAATTGTAGTTTCGCAGAGCTAGTTTCGCAGAAAAATCTAGTTTCGCTGAGCCGACAGTAGTTTCGCTGGCAATTTCGGCAGCAGTTTCGCTAACCAAATGCTTGAGACGCTTACTTTCGGCAGCAATTTCGCTTGTAAATCAACCACAATCACTGTTGAACTTTCGTTCAATGAAACTAGTTTCGCAGGACAGCAGAAAACAACTTTAATGAGGATAACCGATGTAGTTTCGCTGGAAGAACTCGTAGTTTCGCTGGATGAACTGGTAATTTCGCTGAACGAAGCTGAAAAACTTTTTCAACACGAAATCAATCTGAAAACGCCCAAATCTCAATGGATTTGAAACCTGATGATTAACAGAGCTTTCCCAACCAATAACAATCAAACTTCAATCAATTTCCATATCAATAACACTCAAATTGATCCGAAATTGATGAAAACTTGATATTGAACAAAAACAACCAAAACCTCAACTTCTCTCTTTAAAATCTTCACATCTTCAGTGAATTTGATCCAAAATGGCTCTGATATCAAATTGTAACTCCAGGATGATCAAACTTGAATCAAATCATGAAGAATTAGATCAAAATATGATAATCACAATCAAAAACCCTTTGATCTTCAATTAGATTGCAAAATATGTGTTTACAAATAATCCCTCAATCTATTGGTCATTCAACCATATCCCAAAACCTAATGACAATTAACCTATTTATAGTCTAGACTAAGATTCACTAATTGCACTTAACTCCCTAGACTTAGGCTAATTAATACAAAATTACATATTAAGCATAAAAATGACTAAAAACAAGATAAAATATATTTTGTTCACACAAAATATATTTATTACAATAAAACTCCTAGTCATTTAAATCTTCAACGTCTTGTCTCGGTTCCTCGTCTCGAGCGTGTCGGGTTTGACTTTTGTTGACTTTGACCATGACGTTGACTTTTGTTGACTTTCATTGTGTTGATAATATAGACTATCTTTTCCAGCTCCAACAGGGACTCACCTCAGTAAAGGCTTGCTGATGGGGGCTAGAGATAAGAGATCTCTCTGGGCTCTGTTGATCCTTGAGAGGGTGTTGTGGATCAACTTCATTGCCCTGAAGAGACATAATCTCTTCATCAGCTCCTATTAGTAGGTCAGTAAAGGATGTGGAAGTAAAGCCTAGTGACCCGGGACTTTGATCAATGTCTAAAGGCATTGAGCCTGTGGTGGGGCTGTCCCTTTTTGGCTGCTCAAGGGAGTATAAAGACTCTCCCTGAGGGTTTTCAGCTTAGGTTTTGGGCTCATGGGTCTGAGACTGAGGAGACTCAAGACCCATATTGAGGTCAATTGTGAAGGATGGTTGGACCTCAGGCTGAGTGGGAGCCTATTGTTCCACTCTAGCCTTTTTGGGTAGAACAAGAAGAGCTTGTTCAATCAGAGAAGATTGAACAAGGTTTTGTTTGGGGCGTCTTTGATAAGTGATGGTGATGGGGGGAGAGGGTAGATTTGGCAATGTGAGGGTAGTTGCTGGTGTGGGTTCATCACCTGTGGGGTTAACAGGGATGTCACCAGGAGCCATTGGCTCAGTCATACCTAGAAGAAGTGCAGTATATCTTCCAGTGAAGTTGGTGGACACTCTCTTCAAAGTCTTGAAGATGGTCGGCCTCATTTGAGGAACAATCAGAGCAGCTGCACAGACAAGCTTACTCTGGTCCAGCTCACAATTGATTATGTGCTGAAGAAACCTGGGATACATGAAGAATGTGTCTCGTTGAAGGTTTCCCATAAGATTGGTCAGCACAAATCTTGAGTAGTTGAAGCGGAGGCTTCTCACCAAACCATGAACTAGGCACCCAAGTTCATATGAGATTTGATCCCATCCCCCAGATTTGTTGGACAAGCAATGAAGAACTACATGCAGCAGGAACTTCCAGTTGTAAGAGAAGTTGAACTTGTAAACTGTTGACCTGCTAACATCTCCACCATATCCCATTTGGATATAAGTGTTGTCCAAATCTGCTTTGGGGAACTCAGTAGGAGCGCCCTCATCATGAAGCTCTAGATGCTCCCTGATGAGTTGTTCAGAAATGACCAACTCCTGGCCATAGATGCTCGATCATATGACACGAACCCCATTTAGGTTTCAATCTGACCATTTGCCCAAAATTCAGACATATGATTTGAGTAAAACGTGGGTTAACAGTCAGGGCAGTGTAATAAGAAGATTGGGTTAGAAAGGAGATGATATCTGAGAAGTCGGCATCCCTTGAAGAATCAAGGAGTGCGACTTGGTTGTGCTGAGGGTTTAGTGCCATTTGAGAAAGTTGCAGGAGGATAGTTTGGAATTGGGTGAAATGGAGATGAAGAAAGCTATTAGGGCAGTAATTTTTGGTAAAAAGAATGAAAGTGATTAGCCGGAGTTATTTAAACGGGTGAAATGGCGGTTTAAAAGGGCTTTGGATAAGATGATGGGATGTTTCAGTGGATGATGTGACAGGGGCGGTAAGGTTAGTCCATTTAAATAATCCGACATCATTAACAAAATCTTTACTTTTTACAGAGTGGGGCCCAAAAGATTTCCGTTACACAGTAAAATCTTTCTTCCGAGTATAAGGCATTTCCGAAGGTAATGTTCTTCCGAAGGCAAATTTACTTCCGAAGGTAAAGTTTTTTACTTCCGAGAGTATATGTTGCTTTCCGAATGGAGAGTGTTACAAGCTTCGGAAGTAGATCTGATATGAAATCAATCGCTTCTTCCGAGACTTAACAACTCTTCCGAGAAGAAAATTATCCTGGGAGGAATTTGCTTCGGAAGATATGTAAAATATATTCCGAGGATTAATTCCTCTTCGGAAGAATTTATACTTAGATAAAATTTTAGAGAAAGACCTTTTGGTAGCAAGGCTTAGATTGTTTTGACATAAAACTTTACACATTAAAAGGTTTTCAAATGAGATAGACTAATCAAGGTTTATCATCCCAATAGTTGTAATGAGATATTTGAATCTTTGTTCATCAAAGGCTTTGGTGAATAAGTCAGCATATTGTTCATTTGAATCAACTTTGATTAGCCTGATAAGATTTTTCTCATGAATATCTCTAATGAAATGATACCTAATATCAATGTGCTTAGTCTTGGAGTGCTTCACTGGATTTTCAGTAATGGAGATAGCATTGTTGTTGTCAATATGGATAGGAGTGCTCATGAAGTTGAATCCGTAATCTATCATTTGGTTCTGTCCACAGCAGCTGAGCACAGCAACTAGCAGCAGCAATGTATTCAGCTTCAGCAGTTGATGTAGAGACACAAGATTGCTTCTTGCATTGCCATGAGATGATCCTTCCACCAAGAAATTGACATCCACCGGATGTTGATTTCTTGTTGATATTGCAGCCACCATAATCACTGTCAGAATAACCATAGAGATTGAAATCACTATTTCTTGGATACCAGAGACCTAGTTTAGGTGCTCCTTTAAGGTATCTGAGGATTCTCTTGGCAGCAACTAGGTGAGACACCTTTGGAGCAGCCTGATATCTTGCACAAATACAAGTTGCAAACATGATATCAGGTCTACTTGCTGTGAGATACATCAGAGAGCCAATAATTGCTCTATACTGATGTTGATCAGTATCCTCCCCCTCAGAGTCAGGGCAGAGATTGTGGTTTCTAGGTATAGGTGTTTTTGCTGCCTTATAATCTTTCATATCAAATCTTTCTAAGATGTCATTGACATACTTAGATTGACTGATGAAAAACCCTTCCTTCATTTGCTTCACCTGAATTCCAAGGAAAAAGTCCATTTTTCCCTTGGAACTCATCTCAAACTTCTTCTTCATGATGCTCTCAAAGTCTTTATACATTTGGTCATTTGAGGAACCAAATATGATGTCATCAACATAGACTTGAACGAGCAAGATGTCTTTCCCAGACTTCCTTATGAAAAGAGTCTTATCAATGGTACCTCTAGTGTAACCATTCTTCAAGAAAAATTGAGACAATGTCTCATACCACAGCCTAGATGCTTGGTGCAGCACATATAGAGCTTTATCCAATTTGCACACATAGTTGGAATGCTGTGGGTCTTCAAATCCCGGAGGTTGGCATACATAGACTTCCCTATCTATATCCCCATATAGAAAGGCACACTTGACATCAAGCTGGTAGACAGTGAAATTCTTGGATGCAGCATAAGCAAGGAAGATCCTAACTGCCTCAAGTCTTGCAACAGGTGCAAAGACATCAGTATAATCGATTCCCTCCTCTTGAGTGTATCCTTGAACCACCAGTCTTGTTTTGTTCTTGATAATCAAGCCTCTATCATCTCTCTTGTTTCTTAAAACCCATTTAGTGCCTATAGGTACTTGACCAGATGGTAGCGGACATAGGTTCCAAACCTTTTGTCTTTCGAATTGAAGCAGCTCCTCTTGCATTGATTAAACCCAGCTACTATATTTCAAGGCATCTTCCACCTTCTTGGGTTCCATTTAGGATAAAAAGCATGAGTACAAGCAGGCATTCCCATTGTGAGTTTGTCCTCTTGTTCTCATGCCTTCAGAGACTTCCCCTATGATGTTCTCAGCTGGATGAGTGTTGTGAATCCTAAGTCTAGGAATTACCTCTAGTTGCAAAGATAGATCCAAATTGGACATATTTTGCTTAGGAGCTTGAACACTTGGTCCAGCTGTTGTTTCACACTCATTCAATGAGGACTGATTGAATGAATGAGAAACATCATCATCATTTGTTTGCTGTGAAGTAGCATTAATAGTTGCCTGTTCCTTCAAGATGTTACTTCCATCAGCTTGGTTGTGACATCCGTCACCAAAAGGTCCGTCAATTAACGTGGACTTCGTTAACTTTGCTTCGCTCGTTCATCCCTCATCTTTATAAACTATTCGTGTGGATATTATACTTGCTTTATCGTCTTTATTCTTGTGATCTCGTCATAAATGTATGCTAACTTTAAAACAGTTACAATTATCGTCATCGTTATCATTAAATATATCATTTTTATATAATATTATTGTCACTAATAAAACCATTTTTTTAAGTTACAAATATCATTAAATACATTTTTATCATTAATATAACTAACCTAATAAAGTCATTGTCAACCGAAACAAATTTGGAAAATTCGGGGATTTAAGTGCAGGGACTATATGTGCCATTTTCCAAACTTGGGTTGGGTATATAAACCCATTTTTCCAGCCCTAGCCCCCATTCTTCTTCTTCTTCTTCTTCATTCTCTTCTTCACTTTCATCTTCTTCCTGTCACCAAAACTGCCCCGTTTGGTCACGTGTTTGTCATCTAGACTTCGTCTACAACCGAGTTTACTCCATTCTTGCAGGTAGCAACCTTGGTTGTCCCTTTCTTGCTCGTTTTTCTACTGTCCATTTTAGGATTTCGGGTGTTCGGGTTCAACCCGAACACATGAGGTCGTGTGGGTGCGTGTGATATCCTTCTGCGTGTGCTTCTTGTTTGTGGGTGTTTGTAGTGTATTTCTGGAAGTCTTGGTTGTGTAAAACTCGTGCTCGGAGCAGCATGAAGCTGCTCTGCACATCTGCAGTCGCGAACCTACTGTTCAGGCGACTGGGTCGACCATGAGACTGAGCCGTGCGACTGGGTGAGTCGTGCGACTGAGCCATGCGTCTGAGTCAATCGTGCGACTGAGTTGTGCGATTGGGTGTGTCGTGCGACTGTGTGTATGTGTGCGATTGAGTCATGCGACCGAATGAATGGGTGCAATTGTGCGTGTATCGAACGACTGAATGCCAGTCGCACGAATGAAGGTTCAATCGTACGAATGAAGCTGATTTGTATGAATGAAGGTTGATTCGTGCGTATGGATGTTGAATCGTGCGATTGTTGTGTGGTACGACTGAATGCCAGTCGTACAAATGAAGGTTCAATCGTACGAATGAAGCTGATTCGTACGAATGAGGGTTGATTCATGCGAATGGAGTGTTGAGTCGTGCGTCTAGTCCGGTCGTGCGACTGAAGTTGTTGTGTGTGAGTCTCTTGTGTGTGGTGTGTATGTCGTGTGATGTTAAGGTGACATCGACACGGTTGCCATTGCTAATGACAATATTTAAGTTAACGCTATCAAACTTACTAATGTTATTCCAAACCAAATCAACTTAACATTTTACAATTATCAACAACCGATTTGTAACTACTAATATTTACCAAATACTCCTTTAACAATAATGAAACTTTTACACAAATATCATCAACAATGGCGACGATATATAGTACTTGGATCTACATAAGATCTAATACGTGTGTCTGTTGTGTGTGTTACACGCGACCAAACGATACAACCCGAACCGACCGAACATTACTATTTACTTTATACATATCATTAATGCTCAACAATAACTGTCAATAGGTGTTTGACCGTGCATTATATACAACATTTGGAAACTTTGATCATTCATACTTACCACCTAACAAGTGAGTTTCGTGGCCCCTTTTTATGCTTATACAACATTTCAATCATTTACAAACATGGGGGAAAAGTATCCTCACCCATTTTTAATGCTGTACAATTTACATACAATTTACATACTTGGAATCAATGTGTTACTGTTTTGTGAGTACTTATCTGATACATGCTTGATTTTGTTGTGTGGTACTTTCTTTGCAACTATTTAATTCCAGTGTGGGAACCGACGGATAGGTATTGGTAGTACTACTGGGTTGACACCCCCACCCTTGTTTGTTGGTATACTAGTTAGTATCATCAGTGGCCAGGAACGGGCCCTTGGGTGAATATATTCCGACAAGATCTGTGTGTACGTCATTAGGTTTGGTTGCAAAGCTCATTGTCATGTGATTGTACTTACTTATAACTGTATTCATGGTATTCCACATCATTTACTATACAGCATCAATTACTATTTTCTATTTAAACCTACGAGCTCACCAACAATTTTGTTGACCATTTTGAGCATATTTTTTCAGGTGACAATGCTAACTGAAGATCTAGGTGTGCTGCCTTATTGGAGACCCTAGGATGCATTTTTGAGACTAAACATACTTGACAAACAATCATTTTGAAACAATGTTGTAGTCTGATTAAACAATTTCATTCTTTTGATACTTGTTCCCGGGTTGTGGGAATTTACATTACAATTGTTACTACTTGTCCATGTGAATCATTTATCTTGTTATGCTTATGGCTATGTTGTCGTGAATATTGACTAAACACGACACAAGTCTCCATTTGTGTCGGGTGTCGTCATGACATGCTTTATCATCATTTATTAATTGCATCTCTATTGCTTACCATGTGTTATGACGATCCCGTCTCGTTACATCCCCGTGTTTCCGCTTTTAGCAGGGGTGTGACATTGGTGTTGTGCAGTGTCACCTGATGAAGTTTGAGAGTCAACAGGTGAACCGCTGGTTGAAGCTCCACTATCCCTTGAGATAGTTATACTATCAGATCTGCCAATAGTGGAAACTTGATTTGTTGTAGCTCTTGGAGAACATGGAATAGGTCTGGGAAGCTCAAACAGTTGGTCATCATCAGAATCACTTTGAGCACCTGTTCCAGCTGAAACATTCTCACAAGATGGTTTAGAATAGTTTGGAAACAATTCTAAATCAAAGATTTGATCAGGACCATTCCCCCTAACACAAGGAGTGTGCTCATTAACTACAATGTTGAAATATTCCTAAAATTGTTTATTTTTAATGTTATAAACTCTATAAGCTTTAGAGGTAGAGGAATATCCAATAAAGATGGCATCATCCGACTTTTCAGCAAATTTTGCCAAATTGTCTTTTGTGTTAAGTATGGTACACCTGCTGCCAAAGGACCTTAGAAAGCCAATGAACGGTAGCCTCTTGTTCCATAGCTCATAAGGGGTTTTTCCATGTGGCTTAACTACAAGGACCCTCAGCAACACCATTTTGTTGAAGAATTCTAGGGGCACTATATTGTCTGGCAATCCCTTTTGAGTTACAGAATGAGTCAAGAACGTGGTTCTTAAACTCAGTCCCTTGATCACTTCTAATTATTTTAACCTTGTGATCAATTTGATTTTCTATTTTAAGAATAAAAGATTTTAAAGTTTCAGCAGTTTCATCTTTGGTTCTTAAAAAGAATACCCATGTAAATCTAGTAAAATCATCAACAATCACAAGGCAATATGATTTCCTTCCAATTCTCATTATACTTGTGGGACCAAATAGATCCATGTGCAATAAGTGTAATGGAGTGGTGATAGAGTTAACAACTTTGGAATTATGAGATGCCATGTGTTGCTTTCCTTTCAGGCATGCAACACAGTTATCTTTGCAGAAAAATTCCTTTTTAGGCAAATCATGTACCAAGTTATTTTTAAACAACGTATTCATTGTCTTAAATTTACATGACACATTCGTTTATGCCATAGTGTTGACTCATCACCATCAGCTTTGGAAAGAAAGCATGATACTTCTCCCATTGGGGAAGCATTGTTCATATCCAGCTTGTACATATCCCCTTTCCTAGGTGATCTAAAAAGCACCAATTCCTGAGGAATTGTCATCCCGGGTTTGAGGATTATGCACTCATGTTCTGTGAAGAGCATTTGATGCTTTTGATCACAAAACTGAGAAACACTTAACAGGTTGTGTTCAAGCTGTTTGACAAAGTTAACTTTATCAACCTTTAATTTTCCGTTGGATATACTTCCTCTGCCAGAAATATATACCCCGGCCTCACCTCCAAAGTGGACAGGACCTCCATCGTAATGTTGAAATTTTTGAAGGAGAGATCTGTTCCCTGTCATGTGCCTAGAGCATCCACTATCCACAATCCAAACATTGTTATTCTTGTCATATGGATGTCCTTGCACATAAGATGAGATGATTAGTTTTGATTGGAAACCCAAGCCTTGTTTGTCTTGGGTTCTTCCAATGATAGTGACATAATTGAACCAAAATTTATGCATGGGGGTTCAATGGATGTCTTTGAAGAAGAGGTTTGGGCTGTAGCATCTTCCTTGATCTTCCATTCCATCCCTTGGTTGATCATGGAGGATGAGCTTGTTGAAGCTTTTGCAGCTTGGCATTCTTTCGAGGCTTCTTTCTTTTCGAAAGAAGCCTTCACCACCTTTTCTTCCGAAGCAGTCTTCTTCTGGGATGGTCTCAAGGGGACTCTTTTATTCTTTTGAGTCTTGACAGCTTTAGCTTCCGAAGACTTTTTCCCTTCGGAAGAAGGACCTTCTTCCGAAAGCAATCTTGCTTCAGAAACAAGCTTTCCCTTTTTCATCACTTGAACCATTTGATATGGTCCAAATGAGAAACCTTCCCTGATTCCGTCCTTTTTAACATTATTTGCATAATGTGTGCTAGCAGGATTGTAGTAACAATCTTTGGCCATGTGGTTTTGCAGACCACACATTATGCATGCTATGTTAATCTTTTGGGAATTTGAGGATTGTTGTTTCTTGTTCTTTTTTTCTTCATCAGCAACCTTTCCCTTTAACTTCTGATCCTTTGGTAGGACAGGAGTGCTGGTACTACACTTCTTTTCTGAATTAGAGTTTCCTACCACCTGGAATCCAGCCGAGATGAATACACCCTTTTGTTTTGGGTTTATCTTCAGCTTAGACTCAGCCACTTTCTTGGCAGTTTTCTGGCTGCCTTAGCTCTGCTTCTTCTGGCTTTGGTGGTCAGGGGTTGATCATCACCGATAGGAGAGGGTATAATTACCTGGTTCTTCCTGTGATGGTCTCCATGGTTGCATCCGTCTTTGACTCATGAGAAGGTGGGTCAGCAGATGGAACCTCTTGCTCTTCAGTACCACACCTTGGTTGTCTTATAGACTCATAGGAGTATGGTGGAGCAACTTCATTGGTTCCTAACCCACCTTTGTTTTAGTAACAAAGTTTTGAGTGAGAGGATGATGCAAGAATGGCTTGGAAGTTTTGCTCAGAAATAGCATACTTCCTAGCTTGAGCCTCAGCTGTGACAAGCTGTGCTTGAGCCTCAGCTGTGACAAGCTGTGCTTGAGCCTCAGACAATTTGGATATTAAATCCTTTATTTGAGTCTTATAGTTAGTGTGTTCATGTTTTAATAGGGACACAGTTTTCTCTAACTCCTCAATTTTTCTTTGATAGTCAGATTCAGCCCTTTTAAAATCAGATTTTAAAACATTTAAAGAGTCAATATCGAATTTAATCTCCATATTGTAGTCCTGATATAATTTAACCTTAGCAATACAGGCAGGAGTACAGAGATGTTCATATACCTTATTCTCATATGTTCTGGCCATGAGTGCTTGAGTAGGAGTCACATCCTGTACCATAAAGCTCCAGTCAACTTCTTGAGCCATTATGTTGACTTTCCAGTGGGCTTTGGTGTAGAGGGATGTGTGGAGGCCTGTGGGGTTCCCGGATTCGACTTGGGATCCTTGCATTCCCTTGCAAAATGATCAAGTTGGTTACAGTTGTAACATTTGGCCTTGGTTTTGTCAAACCCAAATTTGCTGTTGATTGGGTTTTGGGGAAATTGCCTTCCAGTTCTCTTGAAGAACTTCTTTGCTCTATAGGTTAATAGAGCCATTTGTTGGACTATGTCCACGTATTCCACGTCATCTGGGCTGAAGCACTCTAGATCATCAAAGCAATATTGATAATCATTAGAGTGTCCACTTCCTGAGACAAAAGCACAACTGTCCTGAAAGGAACTTTGTTGAGCTTGTTGAGACCTTGGAGTCTCAGGAATGTGATGTATGGCCCAGAAGAACAGGATGGCTGCTGGGTGTAAGTCAGGTATTGTTGAGGCTGGGAGGGTCCTAGGCCTTTAGTAACCATTAAAGCGTTGCTAGCAAGAAGACTCAAGGGTCTGCTTGTCTGATGACCTCTCTTATTCTCCATTTCCAAACGGTATCCATCAAGGATGCCATAGAGTTCGGTCATGGTGAGTGTATTCAGGTTCTCTGTTCTCTTGATAGAGACACAGTAGAATGTCCACTCATTGGGAAGTGCACTCATGAACTTTCTTGTGAGGTCTCTAAGTTCAAGAGCAATTCCCGCAGACTAAACGGAAGAAATGAGATCCATGTACCTGAAGTATTGTTGGCTGAGGGTCTCTCCAGCAACGTAGGTGAAGTTCTTGAACTGCTGCTTCAGTGAGTCCTTCTTGGAGTCATGTGAGCTTGAGTACATGTGAGCAAGTTGCAGGACCGGTGAAGGGTATGCACTTACAACACAACAACACAATGAGGAGAGTTGCTTAGAACATTTAATAGATCAAATAGGGAACTGGTTAACTTGTTAATGAAAGATGCTAAGAACACAAGTAAATATGAGACAGAACAAGATTGCAAACAACACAAGTATTTGGTTTTCAAGAATGTTGTATATTGCTTCTCAAGTTCTATTACAAGTTACAAAGCATCGATGGAAAGTTACAAGTACTTGAGATACTTTATACTACATCCTACAACCGGCATACTTTGAAGGCCAGCTGGATACAATTGACTAGACAACTACAAAATCAAATGTAAAGTCAAAAGGCATATCTGCCTTTTGACTTGTGACTATGACATGCCATAGCTCACATCCTAATATATTACAAAAAGGATAAAAGTACATAAAGTAGAAAGCATGGACTCAAGACCTTAATGTATAGTTACCAAAAGCATGGACCTTTCACCAACTCATGTAAGTTGGTGACTTTACAGAGTTGCAGCGAAAGGTGGTCCAGCTTTATGGTAAAGTACATCAGATAAAGGCATATCTCTAAAAGTCTTCGGAAGAAATCTGTCTTCACTCTTTGGCTTCGGAAGACTTTGTCTTTGAAGCTTCGGAAGACTTCACTTTTGGCTTCGGAAGATGTTGGTCTTGGCTTCGGAAGATTTTACACCTAGAATATTTCTAGTGCATGGTGTAAAACTTCCGAAGCATTTCTACTTCTGTTCTTTAGTGCATGCTTGCAGAGAGACTTTGGATGTTTTGGCTGCATCAAACTTATAGGAATCCTTACAAACTCCCCCTAGGCTGATGCTACCAAAACATTTAGAAGATCTTCAGATGTTTGTAGTCTTCAGCACAATGATGACCATACCCTTCTTCATCAGATGGTCAGGATCATTCAGACTCTCATAATATCTTCTCATCTTAAAGAGATCATGCAGAGGTAAGTTGATTATGTCTTGCCATGTATAGACATTCTCAACATCTTGATCTCTGATCACATGCCATCTCTCTGGATTAGTAGTGAAGGTCCAGGATAAGATGGGTGTCTCAGATGCAAGAGGAGCCACTTGAATTGGAGTTGATTAGGCTGCCTCTTCATGCACTTCCTCAGGTTGATCTGACTCAGCCTGAGGTGTAGAGGTGGATGATTCAGGCTTCTTCTTCTTAGACTTTGGTTTAGAAGCCATCGTCTTCTTCCTCTTAGAAGACTTTAACTGAGAAGACTGGTCTGCAGCACCTTGTTGATCATCCTTGTCTTTCTCAGTTGGGTGTTCCTCCCTCAAAGGTTCGAAGGAGAGGGAGTTTGACCCTGCTGTGGATCAGAAGATGAAGCTTGTTGAGGCTCAGCAGGAGGTCCAGGTTGTGTTGTCTCAGGTTGTTCAACCTTAACCTCCACTTCAGGTGGGATTTGACTTGGAGGAGAGTATAAGTTAATTAGCTCTCCACTCTTGATCTTCTGCTTGATTACCCTGATATGCTCATCCATTGTGGATAGAGACATAGGGCCAAGTCTCCTTCTGGAGAATCCATACAGCTTCAAGAAGCTCATCATCCTTTGTCTGTCAGCAGACTTCTTCATACTCTTTTGGATGATAGCTCTTGACTTTGCAGCATCTTCCCTCATCTTTCTTTTTATTGCCTTTTGTTCTTTAAGCACTTGAAGTTCAAGCTGTTTGAAATACTCAAACTCAATGTACTCAAAGGACAAGGGAAGAAGTGCAGATGCCTGGCAGAGACCTGTGGCACTCAAGTAGTTGATCATGTTTTGCCTATCTGTTTCCTTGTCTACCTGAGGTTCTTGTGTAGCAGCCACATCCTCTTGCACAGGACTTTCCTAAACTGGGGAGAGAGTTGGAGCATGCTTGTATAATCTTTTCTGTCTCTTCTCTTCTTTGAATTGGAGAAGTAATCTTGCATCCTCTGCTTCCTTCATCTCTCTTGACACTTCCATGTCAGCCAGTTCATTTAATTGCTCTAAGGGGAGAGATATAATCTCATCTATGTCATAGTTCCTGGTCTGCAGGTAAGTAATCCTGACTGCCCTCAACTCATCTTCTTGAGTGTTTGGTCTGGGGGCAGCCCTGATTGCAGCTTGCATAAAGCCTGAAGACCCAGAGGAACTTTCTCCCCTTAGCTTCCTCTTCCTCTCTGCCTCCTCCTCCTATATCTCCTCAGGAGTCAGAATCCTTTTCCCTTTGTCACCCACAGACCTTTGTGACTCAGGTGGATAGAGGTTTGGCCTTCATTGCTTGGTGCAGCATCCAAGCTCTGGCCAGAGAGAGGTTGTGAGACACCTTCACCAGCAGGTGTTTCACTGAGGGAATGAATTTCTGAAGCAGTTGTTGGTGTGACAGGGCTCTCAGGCTCTATCACTGGGCCTTCAGCCAAGGTTTACCCTTTGAAGCTAATCTCAGGGTCTGCCTCAGCATCCAGTTGACCAATGACATTACCTGATTGCCTTTGTCTCCTTCTAAGGCTGAACTCTTCAGTAATTCTGTCTTGAATCTGAGTGCTAACCTGTCAGCTTGTTTGATTTGCTTGGGTTGACAAGTGGCATGTTGATCAGGTCAAGACCTTCATAGTAGTCCAAAGTCTGAAAATTGAACATTTCTTGCTGCCCTTAAACTCTGTGAAGAATGAGGGATCTTCTATCAGCATCATACCTCCACCCAATAATGTGGTTTGAAGTTCCTTAAGGTGGAGATGACACAGCCCTTGGAATGCCTTCCTCAAAGAGACTCCTAATGACAGAGTCTATAATGTCCACATTAATGTGAACTTGAGGAAGTTGCTGAGTATGCACAGTTGCAAGTGAGGATGGTGAATCCTCAATGTCCATACTCCCTGAAGAACTCCCAGGTTTTGTGACTGTGATGACTTTCTTCCCCTTTTTGGTAGCATCACCCTATTGCATAGGTGAGCTAGAGGTTAGGTCAATCACATTCACAGGTTCTTGTGTTCCTGGTTGAGCTCTTCTTAAAGGTCTCCCAGCTAGTTTTTCCCTGAGATAAGATATCACAAGTTGCTGATCATTGACCCTATTATGCAGGGTAGTCACCTGAGTTCAAGGTGACTAACCTTAGAGACTAAATAGGAGCATGTTTTTGATAGTTTTTGCACCTTTAGTCTCAGATTCCCCTCTTCTTCATCAGAAGAATCATTGGGGATGAGATGATCGGACCAAAGTCCTCTCTCTCACCACCAGCCTCAGGTTCTTGGCTGCTGGATTTCCTCTGCACATTGACATCCTCAGTTGAGGTGTCAATGGGCTGAGTTGCCATGGTTGAGGTCTTAATGATGTAATCACTTGCAGAAGTGAGAGCCTCTTCCATATGGATATCCTGAACAGGTTCAGAAGTATCCACCTCAGTTATGGGTGACTGATGTGGGCTAGACAAAGGAGACTCAGAGTACTCATCTCTCTTTGAGTAGGGGAAGAGTAAGAGACTCATGGTACCCAGTGAAACCTAAGTCTTCATCAGTATAGAATGAGAGGTTAGGAATGGGTTGATTTAAGTCTAAAGGCTGGGGATGGTAACTGTCCCCTGAAGGTTGTTCACTTGAGTGTTAAGACTCAGAGTGAAGGCTTAAGGCAGTTGGGCTTGTGAGCTCATCAGGGTGAGCATGAGGAACCTCAGCCCTGATTGTTGAAGAGATGGGAGTGGTTTGCTCCTCAGGGCAAGTGGGAGCTCAAGTGTCCACTTCCTCCTGTATGGGTGAGTATATTGGGGCCTGCACAGACTCAATAGCTTGAGCAGGGGTTCGTTTGGATTTTCTTTGGTAGGTGAGGGTGACTTGGGGCCTTTTTGGTGGTTGAGAGGAAGAAGGTGTGGGTTCAACACTAGCTTGTGTTGCTAGGTTGTCACCTTGAGCAATGAGCTCTAACATTTTTGGGACTAGGGTTGTTTCTACCCCTGAGAAGCCTATAGTTGGCTTCTTTATAATTTTAAAGATGTCGGGCTTTATCTGTCCCAATTTTAGAATATTATCTGTTCCCTCAACTGTGAGCCCAGTTCACAGATGAGAATGTGTTGAACATATCTAGGAAACATATAATACTCTAAGGAGTCCAAGTTAGCAAGCAAATTTGTATAAACAAATTGAGAGTACCTGAACTTGACCCCTTGAACCATTCCATGTACTATGAAGGAGAGATCCTCAGGAATCTGGTCCCACCCTCCATGCTTGTTTGACAAGCTGTGGATAACCACATGAAGCAGGTATTTCCACTGGGATGAGACCTTCCCTTTCCTGAAGGTCTTTACTAGAGAAATCTCCCTCATAGCCCATATGCTCAAAGGAATGATTTACAGCTTCCTTTGGGAAGGACAACTCACCTTCTTCATCATCCAGCTGTAAATGAGTGTTTATGATGGTCGGAGTGATGAAGATTGTCCTCCCTGGACTGTGGCAGATAGTGCCTTCTCCCCATCCATAATGACCTCTTGGCAGGTCTTCCAAAATTCAAGCAGATGATCCTCATAGAGAGTAGGATCAATGGTTAGGGAGGTGGAGTAGTTTGATAGAGCTAAGAAACGGCAAATCTCTGAGAAACTTTCGTCTTTCTTAGAGCTTAACAGAGCAACTTGGTTATGTTGCCTATGAAGTTGCATGGAGAAATCTGGGTAGTTTATGAGGTTTAGGTTGGCCATTTTAGAAGCTTAAGGATGAAGAAAGATGAAGAACAAAGGCGGTTTGGGAGAATTAGGTTTAAGGAATAGTGTAATTGAGGAAGATAGTGAAAGAGGGGGGAACCGTTGGGCATTTATGTGAAAAGGATTTGAGACAAAGTTAATGAAAGAGGATAAACTTTGAAATCCGGATGTCGGTCCCACCTCTGAAAAGTAGTTTACTTTTGCCCAAAAAGTAGTTTTCTTGGAAGTCGATACATCTTCCGAAGGTTATTTGCTTAGGAAGTTCTGAGAGAAAAGCTTCCGAAGGCAAATTTGCTTCGGAAGAGATTTCAAAGGTTTTTGAGAATTTTGTTCGAAAGAGAATTTTACACTCAGAGATTTTTATTCTAAGAAGAATAAATACTTCCGAAGGTAAGGTGCTTTCGGAAGAAACTTGTTCTTTGAAAACATACAAAGTACTTAAGTTGATTTTAAGCTTCGGAAGATATTTCAGAAATTTCTCCGAATGTAAAACACTGAAGATTATTTGTTTACTAAGACATAACTTCGAAGGTAATTTGAATCTTACAGAGATAAGATTTTCAAAAATCTAAGAAAAGTCTTTTGAAATGATTTTCTTCCAAAGAAAACAAGGGCTTATGAAGGTGATATAATAGACAACTGAGGACACATGGGTTTTAGAAATAAATATGATTAAGTTTTAAGAAAAACTATTCAAAGTTAATCATCCCAATAGCTGATACAAGATACTTAAATCTCTGCTCATCAAAAGCTTTGGTGAACAGATCAGCATATTGTTCATTTGTGTTAACTTTGACTAGTTTGATTAATCCCTTTTCAAAGTTATCTCTAATCAAATGATACCTGATATTAATATGCTTTGTCCTTGAGTGCTGCACAGGATTCTCTGTGATGGAGATAGCACTATTGTTGTCTATGTGGATGGGAGTCTCTTTAAAGTTAAATCCATAGTCCAGCATCTGATTTTGAATCCAAAGCACTTGAGCACAGCAACTTGCAGCAGCAATGTATTCAGCCTCAGCAGTTGCTGCAGACACACAGGATTGTTTCTTGCATTGCCAGGAGACTACTCTTCCACCAAGAAATTGACATCCCTTGATGTAGACTTTGCAGTCATGTTGCAACCACCATAGTCACTATCTGTATAAGCATAGAGATTAAAGTCAGAATTCTTTGGATACCAAAGGCCAAGTGATGGAGCACCTTTGAGATATCTTAAAATTCTTTTGACAGTGACCAGGTGTGACATCTAGGGGATATCTTACACAAATGCATGTAGCAAACATGATGTCTGGTCTGCTAGCTGTGAGGTACATAAGAGACCCAATCATTGCCCTATAAAGATGTTCATCAACACACTCCCCCTCAAGATCAGGTCCAAGGGAGTGATTTCTGGCTATGGGTGTCTTAGCAACCTTACAATCAGTCATGTTAAACCTTTTAAGTATGTCCTGTACATACTTTGACTGACTTATGAAGATGCCATTGTCAACTTGCTTCACTTGAATTCCTAGAAAGAAATTGAGTTCCCCCATGGCACTCATTTCAAACCTGTCCTTCATCAGCTTCTCAAAGTCTTTGCAGAGCTTTGGATTAGTTGACCCAAAGATAATGTCATCTACATATACTTGAACTAGCATTATGTCATTTCCTGTTCCTTTGATGAAGAGAGTTCCATCTATAGTACCTCTTTTGTAGCCATGTTGACAGAGATACTGAGATAGAGTCTCATACCACTTTCTTGGTGCTTGGTGCAGCCCATATAGAGCTTTATCAAGCCTGCAGACATAATCAAGATGATCAGGATCTGCAAACCCAGGTGGTTGTCTGACATACACCTCTTCATCAATCACCCCATAAAGAAAAGCACACTTGACATTAAGTTGGTAGACCTTGAAATTCTTGGATGCAACAAAAGCTAGAATATTCTAACAGCTTCAAGTCTTGCCACAGGAGCAAAAACATCTGTGTAGTCAATTCCTTCTTCTTGAGTATATCCTTGAACAACTAGTCTTGCCTTGTTCTTGATGACAAGTCCTCTATTATCCTTCTTGTTCCTAAAAACCCATTTGGTTCCTATGGTAGTCTTCCCTTGAGGAAGAGGACATAGGTTCCAAACCTTTTGCCTTTTGAATTGAAGCAGCTCCTCTTGCATAGCTTCAACCCAACTTCCATCCTTTAGAGCCTCATCAATTTTCTTTGGCTCTATCTGGGACAAGAAACAAGAGTGAAGACAAACATTTGCTTCATGGGTTTGTCTTCTTGTTCTCACCCCTGAATCAACCTCTCCAATGATGTTTGTGGTAGGATGAGACTTGTGGATCCTTAGTTAGGGATCACAGCAAGTTGCTTAGACAGATCTAGATTTGAAAAATTTTGATCTGGCAAAGAAGATTCACCCTCCACATCACCACACTTATCAAGATTGACTTGATCTAATGAGTGTGTGACATCATTGATGTTCTCTTCAATGCAGTGGTTATCAGCATCAAGAAATTCTTGATCACTTCACCACCACCATTTTCTTAAACATTTGAAGCTCCTTCTTCTGAGTTTTGTGCCTCTAAGCTGAAATTTGAAGGCACCCCAGAAGCATCAGCAGGATTTGTCATTGATGTGCTGGTAGAAGCTTCATTTGCAGGAATAGTTACCACTGGAGCTGAAGATGTGTAACTTGAAGGTCTTCTGAGCTCAAATCTTGGGTCAGGATCACCTGTTGGTAATATATCTGTAGATCCTGAAACATTCTCACAAGATTTGTTAAAACAGTTGGTAACTAAATCAAGATCAAATAGCCAATCCGGACCAGAACCTTTCACACTGGGAGTGTGCTCATTGAAAGTCACATTGGCTGACTCCTCAACTACTCTAGTTCTGAGATTGTATACTCTATAAGCTTTAGCTTGAGAAGAGTATCCAATAAAGTGTCCATCATCTGATTTCTCAGCAAACTTGGCAATTTGATCCTTGGTATTCAAGATGGTGCAAGGACATCCAAATGACCTGAGAAAACCAATGAAGGGTTTTCTCTTGTGCCAAAGTTCATAAGGAGTCTTACCATGTGTCTTAACCACTAAAACTCTATTTTGCACATAGCAAGCAGTGTTCACTGCCTCTGCCCAGAAGGTGATGGGCAGTTTAGAGTCAGACAACATAGTTCTTGCAGCTTCAATTAGTGTCATGTTTCTCCTCTCAGCAACACCATTTTGCTGAGGAGTCCTGGGAGCACTATATTATCTTGTAATACCTTTTTCATCATAAAATGTATCAAGGATTTGATTCTTGAATCAGTTCCTTGATCACATCTTGTGGTTTTGACCTTGTGATCACATTGATTCTCAATCTTTAAGATGAAATTCTTCAGAATCTCAGGAGTCTCATCCTTAGTTCTAAGAAAGAAGACCCAAGTGAATCTTGTAAAATCATCTGTGATCACCAAACAATAAGAGGTCCTTCCTAGACTCATTACACTGGTGGGCCAAAGAGATCCATATGTAATAAGTGTAGGGGATTAATGATGGAGTTTCTTTCCTTTGGCTTGTGAGATACCTTGTGTTGCTTCCCTTTTAGGCATGCAACACAGTGGTCATCACTTGTAAACTCTTTCTTTGGTATTCCAGTTACCAAATCATTCTTAATTAATTTATTCATGTTTTTAAAGTTTACATGGCACATTCTTTTATGCCAGAGTAAAGATTCATCATTATTTGCTTTATCATTATTTGCTTTAGATAGAAAGCATGAAACTTCTCCTGAGGGAGATGTTTCTTGCAAGTCCATCTTGTACATGTTCCCTTTCCTGGGGGCTCTGAGCAAGATGTGCTCATGAGGAATGACCACCCCGGGCCTGAGAACAATGCACTCATGCTCAGTAAAGAGCATGTTATGACTCTGATCACAAAATTAGGATACACTCAGAAGATTGTACCCAAGCTCCTTGACAAAGTTTACCTTCTCAATGCTGAGCTTACCATTTGTGACCTTACCCCTTCCAGTAATGTAACCTCCTGCAAATCCTCCAAAAGCAACTGGTCCTCCATCAATTCTTTCAAACTTTTGGAGTAGCGACCTATTTCCTGTCATGTGTCTGGAACAGCCACTATCAATGATCCATACATTTCTGTTTGTCTTGAGTTGTCCCTGCACAAAAGAGATGATTAGTTACATTTGGAAACCCAAGCCTCATTGGTCTTGGGCTCATCAAAGGAAGTTGAAGACAATGCAACAGTAATTGATCTTATAGTCATGCTAGAGGAATCATTTGCTGATGTTGATGAAAAACTTTCAGCCACTTGGTCTTTCTTTGACTTCCATACCACCTTTAGAATCTTAGACTTGACCTTCAATACTTCAGAAGTTTTGATGACTTCGGAAGTTTTGATGACTGGCCCTTCGGAAGATCTTGCTTTCACTGCAGCAGGCTTCAGTGCTTCGGAAGTATTCCTTTCTTCCGAGACCAAATTTTCTTCCGAAGGCAAGTTTCCACTTGTCTTCTTCTTCATTTTGGAGCTTCCTAAGGAAACAGATTTTTCTTCCGAAGCTTGCTTCTTCTTCTCCAAACTCAGAAGTTTCTTTCTTGGTCATGTGGAGAGTACTCCTTGGATTGTAGACACAATCCTTAGCAAGATGAGAGGTACTCCCACACATAACATAGTCCATTTTCTTCCTTCTAGGAGTTCTTCTTTGTGAACAAGGCTGAACTTGATCACTTTCCTTCTCCATCTTCACCTTTGCAGATGCTGTGGCAATTCTTTAGGGTTAGAACTACCTTTGGAGCATGATGGTTCAGGTTGTACAGCAGCAATGCATAACTGATTAGCCTTCTTCTTGATGATGGGATGATTTGGACATGAACTTGAACTCTTGTTGATGGAGTTCAAGTTTGTGTCTTCAGCCTTTACCACTTCAAATCCTGCAGAGATGAAGACTTGTTTCTGTGCAGAATTGAAGGTGGTAGCCTTGATCTCTTGAGCCTTTTTGGACTTTTTTTGGCCTTCCTGATCAAGTTCTTTCTTCTTGACTTGGTCATCCCAACAACTTTGCTCTCCTCAGATGGATGGTGACCCTTCTTAGAGTGCTCTTCTTCACTCTTCTCAGAGTCATTCTCCACCATCTCCTATTCATCCTCTTCAGTCACAGGATCTATGAGGGGAAGCTCATCTTCACAAGTTCCACACCTTGGAGATCTTACAGACAAGATTGTGTGTGGAGGAGCTATCTCACAAGATCCTAGTACCAGCTTATTTTGATAACAAACTTTTGCATGCAAGGATGAGGATATTATGTTCTTGAAGGTCTCTTCTTCAAGAATACATTTTTCTGTCTTGGCTTTGCTGATCACAAGCTCAGCCTGGCATTCAGTTAAATTAGTAATGAGATCTTTGATCTGAGTCCTGTAGTTTGTATGCTCATGTTTAAGAGTTGAAATGGTTTTCTCTAAGTCCTCTATCTTTAGTTTATAATCATTTTCAGCTCTTTTAAAGTCGGCTTTTAAAATATTTAAGGACTTAAGCTCAGATCTCATTTCTAAATTATAGGACCTGTATCTATTAACTTTAGCAATGCATTCAGGAGATGTTCCAATAACTTGGCTTCATCGTGGTCTGCCATGAGTGCTTGGTTTGGAGATGCATCTTCTACTTGAAAGCTCCAGTCAAAGCCTCCTTCTTGAACAGCAACTGTAGCTTGCTGCTTTGGCTTCTCATTCTGGGGGGCTTTATCAGTGTAGTTTGGTCTGGTTTGTGCTTGGCCACCATTTGTCCTTGGTTCCTTACACTCTCTTGCAAAGTGTTCCATCTGGTTACAGCTGTAACATTTTACTTTGCTTTTGTCTAGTCCGAACTTTCCACTGGCTGCATTGCTTGGAAACTTTCTCCCTGTCCTCTTGTAGAACTTCTTGGCTCTGTGAGTGAGAAGAGCCATCTGCTGGACTATCTCCATGTACTCCAGATCATCTGGATGGATACAGTCCAAATCTTCAAGAGTGAAGAGAAAGTTGCCTGAAGTTTCATCAGCAGAGACAAAGGCATGAGAAGAACTTGTCTCTTGGAAAGGACTTCCTTGAGTGTAGCTTTCCTTTGGAGTCTCGGGAAAGGTGATGAAAGGGCCCTTTTGTGAGTTGTCAGGGAAGCATATAAGATGATGCTGTGGTTCAATGCTTTCCCTTTCAACCATATGGAGGGCTGAACTCAGTTGATTGCTGGAGTTACCAGATGAGTTTTGCATGTTCATCTCCATCTGGTAGCCACTAAGTATACCATACAACTCTGTGAGAGTAAGAGTCTTAAGGTTCTCAGTCCACTTGATAACAACACAATAATGTGTCCATTGTCTAGGAAGAGAGGACATAAACTTCCTTACAATGTCCCTGTTTTCAAGATTTACTCCAACATCCATTAGACTATCCACAATCTCAACATACCTGAAGTATTGTTGAGTCATGGTTTCACCTGCCTTGAAGGTGAAGTTTTCAAACTGCTGCTTCAGGAGATCCTTCTTGTTTTCCTTTGCTTCAGTAGACCCCTCATATATCAGCTTTAGTGCTTCCCATAGTTGCTTGGCAGTTTTGCACTTCTTGAAGCCTCTGTCGATGGAGTTTGGAAGAGCACTTTGAAGGGCTGTCATAGCCTTTTGATCAATCTCTATTCTCTTTCTATCTGCTTCAGAGTAATCAGCCACAGCCTTGGGAATCATACCACCACCAGTAGCAGAAGTGGTGCTTGGTATGTAAGGTCTTTCAACAACAAAGTCCCACATCCTGGAGTCTTGAGACTTGATGAAGCCTTCCATTCTTTGACACCAAGTATCAAAGTCTTCAGGAGTGATCAGTGGAGACTTTTTCATAGTTCCAGTTTCCATATCAGCTTTGGTTATAGCTGCCATTTGAGTTGTTAAGTATTTTGTGTGTGTGAGGGATCTTAAGATGGTGAGATCTTATATCAATAGCCTGAAATGCTCTGATACCAAATGCAGGACCGGTAAAGGGTATGCACTTATAACACAACAACACAATGAGAAGAGTTGCTTAGAACACTTAACAGATCAAATAGGGAACTGGTTAACTTGTTAATGAAAGATGCTAAGAACACAAGTAAATGTGAGACAGAACAAGATTGCAAACAACACAAGTATTTAGTTTTCAAGAATGATGTATATTGCTTCTCAAGTTCTATTACAAGTTACAAAGCATCGATGGAAAGTTACAAGTACTTGAGATACTTTATACTACATCCTACAGCCAGCCACACTTTGAAGGCCAGCTGGATATAATTGACTAGACAACTACAAAATCAAATGTAGAGTCAAAAGGCATATCTGTCTTTTGACTTGTGACTATGACATGCCATAGCTCACATCCTAATATATTACAAAAAGGATAAAAGTATATAAAGTAGAAAGCATGGACTCAAGACCTCAATGTACAGTTACCAAAAGCATGGACCTTTCACCAACTCATGTAAGTTGGTGACTTTACAGAGTTGCAGGTGAAAGGTGGTCCAGCTTTATGGTAAAGTACATCAGATAAAGGCATATCTCTCAAAGTCTTCGGAAGAAATCTGTCTTCACTCTTTGGCTTCGGAAGACTTTGTCTTTGAAGCTTCGGAAGACTTCACTTTTGGCTTCGGAAGATGTTGGTCTTAGCTTCGGAAGATTTTACACTTAGAATATTTCTAGTGCATGGTGTAAAACTTCCGAAGCATTTCTACTTCTGTTCTTTAGTGCATGCTTGTAGAGAGACTTTGGATGTTTTGGCTGCATCAGACTTATAGGAATCCTTACACAAGTGCATCAAGCAGTTCTTTTGCTGACTTGCAATGCTCAAACCCCACCATGATGGAGTTGGGAATTGCAGTCATGAGAACAGTCATAACATTGCTATCAATGTCCAGCTTCTTTCGGTCCTCATCAGAATAATCTTCAACAGCTTTCTCAATCATGGCACCGTTTCCACCAGCTACCTTTGGCTTATACGGGCCATTGACAATAGATTGCCATATCTTGCTGTCTTGATACCTGATGAAGCCTTCCATTTGTCTGCTCCATGACCTGAAGTTTTCAGGCGTGATGATGGGTGCTTTAGTCATCGTCCCCATCTCTACTTCAGACTTGTTGAGGGCCATTTTGAGTGTGGTGTAAGGAGGAGTGAAAAACAGGTTGATTAGGATGGTAAGATCTCACAATCAAAAACCTAAAAAGCTCTGATACCAATTGCAGGTTTGGGTTTGTCACTTAAACACTTGGATTTCTCTCAAACTCATTTATATTACACTCAAATCAGATGAAGTAGAATCTCTTCTAAGAGTTGATAATAATATAATAAGTAGCAAAGAACACAAAGAAATAATTTTCAAGGCACTTGTATATATTACTTCTCAACTCAAAGTATTACAAGACTCTTACAAGCATAAAACATGAGTTACAATGAGAAACTATATATACTAGATCCTACAGCCGGATATACTTTGATACCAGCTGGAAACCTAAGACTAAAGCATATACTACAATGCTAAAGTTAAGGTATTTTAGATAAAGTATTATCTAAGATATGGTAGTCATGACATGTCCATGACTTACCTTTTGTCACCAACTAAAGTTGACAACTATACTAATTTATAAAGGTAAATAGTGGAATAAAGTGTGGTCAACTACATGGCTTTTGAGAAAACGCCATGCAGTATCTCAGAGGTCTGCAGCGGAGTGTCAGGGAGACCATACTTATGTCCACTGGATAATAGTAGTGTCTTCTGAAGGTAAGTTGGCTTCGGAAGAACAAGTTCTTCCAAAGCCACTTATACTTCGGAAGAGGCTTCTGTACTTCCGAGGCTTGAGGACTTCTTTCATACTTCGGAAGTTGACTTCTGATCTTTCACTTTAAGTCTTGATCTTCGGAAGTGAATACTTTGTCTTCGAAAGTTGGAGTTTTCCTTCGGAAGTTGGTTTTATACTTTGTATTCGGAAGAGCTCCTTTTTCCTTCGTAAGTTCCACACTTAGCTTCGGAAGTCCTTTATTAGTTGCACCAAAATAGTCTAAGTGATTTGGTTTTGGTTGCACCAGCCTTTCTAGATCCTACAAATATTAATCTGCAAATTTAATGATTTACAGTTCAACTTTTATAAATTTTTTAATATTTTTAAAAGTGCTTGTGAGTGAAGGAAAGGGAAAAGTTAATGAAAAATATCTAAAAATATATTATTTAATTGGAAGAGGAGAAAAAAATAATGATTTTTAGTGTAATTATAAACATGAAAATAAAGAATGAATAAACGGTAAATTAGGAAATCCGAAAAGTGAAAACAAAACCAAATCGGATCCAGAAAATATTCAAAGAATTTAGGAGAGAGGTTTATTGTACTCTAATTCCTGTTGGAATGTAAATCGAATGTGAATTCAAAATCATTGCTGTGAATCGTCTGATTTGATTTGATTGAGAACCAACACCAACACTCAATCGCCATACATCATTTTTGTTTGTAACAATGATGGATCTGTTGAGACGCTCTGGAATCGGCACCTGGATTAATAAAAAGGTCGTTGATCCATTTGTGGAAATCCTCAGCAGGTTATCATCTAATCTGCTCTTTCTGTTCGTTATCTCATTGATTTCTTTTGGCTGTTAGATCAACACAATCAGTTACAGGATATCATTGTTTCATTTCTATATTTTCAATTGAAGTGATCATTTCTTATAAGCTGAATTACCAAATACCCTAACGTTTATAGAGATAGAAACTGTGTGTGGTTCTAAGGTTTGTATATGACTCATGTTGAAATTTGAAGTAGGAGAAACAGGTATTACAGTTTGTTATCGGTTCTTACTTCTTAGCATAGAAAAAACCTGTTTGCAAGATTTAGGTAAGATTTAAATCCTTGGTGATTCAAGTCTTGCAAAGGTGTTGTTGGCCTTTTGCTTGTTTTTTGAGGAACTAGGTCGAGCAGGATATGTTCTTGGAATGGAGAGAGTAATGGCCATTTCATACATGTAGATGCACATGTGTTCTTTGTAGTATTAGAATTCTAAGTATAACCTTTGGTGATTTTAGAAGAGATGATGACAAAAAAGGAATCAACTTTGACCTCATAGTTCATTCCCTGTGACGATAGAATGCAATGGATTATATTTGTTCACTTAAGTTTTTCTTAAGAACGGTATTTGTACACAAATCACACTAATAATTTAAGCATCCAAACAAATAAGCAACATACATAGCTTAATATTTGGGACATGCGATAACGAGGCAAATAATTATTATCACATGCATAGAATAACTAAAGTCTAAAACCTAATTTTCAAATATCAGTGAACAAATTGGAATAGATATAGTGTAAAGGATGTCTAAGAGTTTTAAAGATGTATGTTAAACGAGGCAAGGGTTCAAAACGGAAAGTCCATTATATATAAACTTCGTCGATGGATGAATCCTTATAAAACAAGGAAATATGTTGTGCAAAGTAGCCAGACATGCACATTGAATGGGGAAGCAACTATTTTGTTATATAAAGGGGCGATTAGCACAGTACTGATAGGAGGTTGTTATATGTTGTAGTTCCATGGGAAAAAAATGTTGCAACATGCCAGCTAGCTGGTTTTCAGTTTTCTATGTGATTCTTTTGTCATGTAGTCTGTAGTTCCATTTCTTGCATGGTATCTGGATAGGAAAATACAACCTAATCCTTTAGTTGTCACACAAGCTTTTTGACGGCTCTGGATCTGTGAATTGAAGTGGCGAAAAATGTAAATATTATAGCACGATGCCCAACTCTTTCCATATTAATATTAATTTATAAAGTTGATTATGAGGCCAAAGCTCATTTGCTTTTATGTCATTTTCTTGTTCCAAAAGGGCTATCTATTGCTAACATGATTGACCCATTTTGCAAATAATGAAGTGCCTAAGTGAGTATGTTTTGCAAGTTTTATTGATTAGTTTAGTTCTTAGTGAACAATGGGTTGGTGATACTGACTTTTTTCATTGATGCTATGGTGCTTCTGTTTCAGGGGAGCAGAGCCTAAGCAGCTGGCATTCTCTGCGGCTCTTGGCATCACCTTAGGACTGTTCCCTATTGTTGGTATGCTCTTGATTCAACTCTTATATATGTTTAAATAAATTAATTATATTCAGATTATGTGGAAATTGAACGTTTAAAATATGAGATCCTAAAAGTTTAGTTTTGCTTCCGTCGTTTCATGGGGGTAAAATAGGATGGATTACTTTTAAAAGGATTATATAAAAGAAAAGAACATTTATCGTGCTATGAACATAACCAACAAGGTCATATAATCTTGCTTTTGCGTATGTATCGCATGGTCAGTAACCTGTTTATATTTTCCCACAACAGGTGTGCCTTTTTTCTTCTGTGTGCTGGCTATAGCGATGCTTGGGACTTCTGTCAACGCTCCAACTGTCATGCTGGCCAATTTTGTTATTACTCCATTAGAAGTGAGGTCAAGTCTTTTTTTTTTTCTAAGTCTCTTATCTTTACTTTTTCTCTTTGTTGAGGCGCGTAATAAAATAATGTTCATGGTTACGTTTTTCATTACATTGATTATGTTGACTAGAGGTGGCAATTTGACCCTTTGTAGTCAAAAGCACTCTTAGCCAGCCAGATGAGGATGCTTAGGTGCCTCACACTAACACAAGACGGTTTCCTTCTTTCAGGCGTGTGTGTCCCTTTAGGGATTTGCATGTACTAATTATAACAGGAAAACATGTAAATTGTATTGAAATTGCGCAAGTTGACCTCACAGATAATTTACTGAACGCGTTGTGTTTGGCTGACTATTTGTCGAGTATACTAAACACCGACTCATAAAAGAAAAACTAAAAAAATATATAGTATGAACCTTATTCATTACCAATTTACCATCAAATTTATGCTTATTATGATGAGAAAAGTAGATAACTTTAAAAAAAATCCAAAAGATAAGACAAATGAACTGCAGCAACAATTCTTACATTATGTCCTTTGGTTTTCTGATTTATGTCTATCTTGTGATAATAGTTTGGTGATAGTGTTCTTACGCATTGGTGAGTTTGTTACTGGCGGAGCTCATTTTCCTTTAACCTCGGATGCTTTAAAGAGGGTGTTGACTGGCAAAGCTTCATTAGAGATCTTTCTAAGCATTGTTCATGCGGTATGTCAGATATCAACTACAAAACACTATCTGTAATCTCATTTTCATTTCCCAGAATCCTACCTTTTCACTAAATGTATTAATTAATTCTAAAACAATAAAAACAGTATTAGCTTTTATAATATGATTACTGTTGGCATTTGCAGTTGTTGGGATGGTTGGTTATGGCCCCGTTCATCCTGGGACTAGTGTATATTATACTTTTACCTTGTTTCACCATATTGGTCCGCAAATTCAGTGTAAGCTCGAAGAGGGAAGATCCCACGGCCCAAGTGACGGTAATGCTAAAAGAAATTTAAATTTTGAATACTTAAACCATGAGGCAATGTAAGTGATAAATGGTGTGTTGTATTATTACTGTAATTTAAAAAACGTCTTCATATTGATTTTAAGCATTTGATCCATAGTTTACATACTCCGATTGAACTTTAAAAGCTAAAATAATAATCATAACCAAACCTAATAAGTAAACATTACTTAAAATTATAGGGTATATAGAGTCTGCTTTCAGAAAAGCCTTTGGCTCTAAAGTCAAATCTAATAAATAGAGAACACAGATGATCAATATATATTCAACATACACCAGACCAGCAGTAGCACATCATGGTGAACACTATAGACAAGGAAAACACAATAGTAGAGGTGCAAAAACAGGTTTTTTTAGGAACGAGTTTCGGGTAGGGTGGATGCCGGGTATTATTGGAACTGGTTTTTGGAAGGATCCGGGTAGGAACCGGATCCGGGACTAGTAGGTGAGGAACCTTACTCATATGGAATCAATTGGGTCGTGTTCAGGTAGGGTCTAGGAACCGGCTCCAACCAGGCAACGCAAAAAACTTGAGTTTTTTTATAAAGAAAAATGCATTTTCTAATTAATATATAATTTCAAAAAACAACAAATTTTTATTACTATTTTATTCGTCATCTTAATTGTCTTATTCATTATCGAATGTATTTGTAGTATAGGTGAGTGTGTCAGGTATGTTCGGAGAGAGCTCATTATTTACCTCTTCATCGTCTATGTTTGTTTCAAGTAATGTTTTTTCTTCGAGGCTTGTTTGATGTTGTATACGATCTGTCACATTTAAGTGATTATTTAAGCAAATGTACATCTCTACTAACTTTGACGTGAGTTTTCTTCATATTGATCAACTTTATCACTAAGAGAGAACACATAATTCAAAATTACTGTGGAAGCTTGTTCGGTTAGTAAATCAGGATCACAACGGATAGAATAAGAAATTGGGGTTCTTTTTCTTTTCACCAAGCTAAAATATAAAAGATACAATAGTCTTCATGAGCTATAGTTGATATAAAATTTGTTCCACTATATCTCTCTTTGTTAGTTGTTTCATTTGGAGCGGTGTTTAAAAAATTAAGCATTAAGTCCCTAATTGAGCTACTACTTAATCATGATGTCATTGACGTGTGGATGTTTGTGTTATACCCAAATCTTATTAAATAAAAATCATACATTGATTGAAAATTATGTGGGAAAGAAAGTTTAGTTTCGGTTGAAATTGAGTCTTATCCGGGCAAACTTTAATTGTTATTTATTTCGTCTATCAAACATTTAACCTTTGTAACATTTAGAAAAACGGTTTTAATGAAGCGGCACAAGTAAAAATGGCTGGTGTAGTTTTGGGAAATAAATTTAAGAGTGTATTGTTGTTTTTCCTCCTTGTGCTTTAGTCACATTTTTCATTTTCATCCAAATTTTATTTTTTGTAACTAGCTACCCAATGTTTTAAAAGTTGTCATTTTCATCCAAAAACGTTGACGCTGTTAATTTAAATATTAAACATATAAAATAAATTGACAAAATGAGTGTTTAAAATACAAATTAAGAACCCCTAATCACATAAACCTAATTGAGTGGAGTTGAATCATGATATAGAGAAGACGCCGACTAAAGGCGATCGTGTACTATCATTGTGTCTTTCATCGTCCTAATCATTTATTATGTGTACTAATTATTGTATTTTATGTTTTAGATCATTTTGTATGATTTGTGTCATTGTTATCATAGAATATAAATTTATTATCTATCATTATATTTTACAATTACAAGTAAACAATGATATACTTTCACCAATGTATTTTTCAAAACTTATAGTGTTGAAGATAACACAATGTGTTATTTTTGTCATTATTTGTTAATAGATTATATAAACTTGTTATCTATCATTATGTTTTACCATTATAAGTACACAATTATGTTATTTTACAAATGTATTTTTCAAAACTCATAGTGTAAATATCCAACACAATGATGATCAAAGACACAATTAGATATTATGTTATTTTGTCATTGTTTTATATATTAAATTAATTAGTTGTCAATTTATTATTGTGTTTTACATGTTATAGATACACAACAATATCTCATCATTATATTTTTTAAAATTTACCATTTTAGAAAAATACAGTAGTATCTAAAAAAACACAATAACTAACAAAAAGATACAATAAACTACACTAAAGACATGATAACATGATATATGAGCTTAAAAATGTAAAAGATTTATCTTTTATATGTAACAATATTGTACTCATTATAAAGATAAAAACACACATTTTTATGGTGTATATTTTATAAAAACAGTGACATACATAAAAGTTACAGATGTTTAAAAGAAATAAGGGAACTTGCAAAAAGTCAACAAAAATAATATTCTTAAAATACTCATCTAACAAACTTTTCCTTACAATTTGATATGAACCATTGATTAAGGAGATGGATGATTTAAATTACTTCTTAGTTTTAAAAGCCTTTCTATATGAACATTTCCTATAAAATGATAGTGAAAATCTAAGCCCGTAAGACACCATTAAGAGATGTAGATTCCTTTTAACTTTAATCATATCCTGTACATACTCCTGTCATGAACCATGTTGTTGGATCTAGAAAGGCCGGTGCAACCAAAACTAAATCACTTAGACTATTTGGATGCAACTAATAAAGGACTTCCGAAGCTAAGTGTGGAACTTCGAAGGAAAAGGAGCTCTTTCGAAGACAAAGTGTAAGATCAACTTCCGAAGGAAAACTCCAACTTCCGAAGACAAAGTATTCACTTCCGAAGATCAAGACTTAGAGTGAAAGATCAGAAGTTAACTTTCGAAGTATGAAAGAAGTCCTCAAGCCTCGGAAGTATAGAAGCCTCTTCCGAAGTATAAGTGGCTTTGGAAGAACTTGTTCTTCCGAAGCCAACTTACCTTCGAAAGACACTACTATTATCCAGTGGACATAAGTATGGTCTCTCTGACACTCCGCTACAGACTCTGAGATACTGCATGGTGTTTTCTCAAAAGCCATGTAGTTGACCATACTTCATTCCACTGTTTACCTTTATCAGTTAGTACAGTTGCCAACTTTAGTTTGTGACAAAAGGTAAGTCATGGACATGTCATGACTACCATATCTTAGATAATACTTTATCTAAGATACCTTAACTGTAGAATTGTAGTATATGCTTTAGTCTTAGGTTTACAGCTGGTATCAAAGTATATCCGGCTGTAGGATCTAGTATATATAGTTTCTCATTGTAACTCTTGTTTCATGCTTGTAAGAGTCTTGTAATACTTTGAGTTGAGACAAAATATATACAAGTGTCTTGAAAATTATTTCCTTGTGTTCTTTGCTACTTATTATATTATTATCAACTCTTAGAAGAGATTCTGCTTCATTTGATTTAAGTGTAGTATAAGTGAGTTTGAGAGAAATCCAAGTGTTAAGTGACAAAACCCGATCCTGCAATTGGTATCAGAGCTTTTTAGGCTCTTGATTTTGAGATCTTACCATCCTAATCAACCTGTTTTTCACTCCTCCTTACACCACACTCAAAATGGCCCTCAACAAGTCTGAAGTAGAGATGGGGACGATGACTAAAGCACCCATCATCACCCCTGAAAACTTCAGGTCATGGAGCAGACGCATGGAAGGCTTCATCAGGTATCAAGACAGCAAGATGTGGCAATCTATTGTCAATGACCCGTATAAGCCAAAGGTGGCTGGTGGAAACGGTGCCATGATAGAGAAAGCCGTTGAAGACTACTCTGATGAGGACTAGAAGAAGCTGGACATTGACAGCAATGCTATGACTGTTCTCATGACTGCAATTCCCAACTCCATCATGGTGGGGTTTGAGCATTGTAAGTCAGCCAAAGAACTGTTTGATGCACTTGCTCACATGTACTCCAGCTCCAATGACTCCAAGAAGGACTCACTGAAGCAGCAGTTCGAGAACTTCACCTACATTGCTGGAGAGACCCTTTGCCAGCAATACTTCAGGTACATGGATCTCATTTCTTCCCTTCACTCTGTGGGAATCGCTCTTGAACTTAGAGACCTCACAAGAAAGTTCATAAGTGCACTTTCAAATGAGTGGACGTTCTACTGTGTCTCCATCAAGAGAACAGAAAAATTGAACACCCTCACCATGACCGAACTCTATGGCATCCTTGATGGATACCGTTTGGAAATGGAAAACAAGAGAGGCCATCAGTCAAACAGACCCTTTAGTCTTTCTGCTAGCAACGCTTTAATGGTTGCTGAAGGCTCAGGACCCTCCCAACCTTAACAGTTGTTAGGACCTGGTATTTGAACGAAATACCTAGTGATTAGCGTGTAAACCAGATCAAATAGTGCGGAATCCTATTTGATTGGCGATCCAATCAGTGAGAACACACGAAGAATCAATCAAGAATTGAATCTAACGTTAGAAGTCGATTGGGAATCGATCTAATGTGTTCTGTGAACTTGGAGAACGATTTGGGAGGCTTCTGGGCGGCTAGGGTACGTCTGGAGTCGTAATGGTATGAATGCTTCCGTTTTTCCACGAATTGGGTTGTATTTATAGGTTAGTATTGTTCATTCGTGCGACTGAACCATAAGTATGGTTCAGTCGTGCGATTGAACCATGCGGTTGATTCATCCGCACGACTGAGTGTTCAGTCGTGCGACTGAGCCAATCTTATGTGTCAATCATACGACTGATCCAGTCTCCTGGTTCAGTCGTGCGACTGAGTCAATCGTATGAAGTTATTCATGCGTGTGGTCCATTCGCATGGGCCATTCGCATGAGAACTTCATTAAGTTAAGTTTGAATGTATCAATTAATATAACATTATGTGTAACCATTCAAACAATCACAAACCTAATTAACCAATTCAATATCGACTCATTAATGAAATATTAGACATTACAAATCACAAACAATCCATATCATTTCATTAATCATTACAAATTACATCAGAATCAGACAAACAAGATCTATTACATTTCATATCATGATCTAGGGACATACATGCATCAACAAACTCCCCCTTGGACCTAGATCTCTGTATTCTCTTGTTTTCTGCATAACCTCCTTGTATTTCTTGTACTTCTCCTCTTTTGTGACTCCCGCGTGAATCTCAAACGCGAAGCAGAGTCGTATAACGTTCTGGAACTGGAGGGCTTTTATAATATCCTGCGTGTCATAGAACAGTGGCCACTTGTATAATGTATAGACATCATTTGCTGACAAGTTAGTAAGCCACATCGGGTCGAATACCGTGATCGTATCCATTTGGCCCTCTTTGCTTAGGACTATGACCGCTTCTGCTGTTCTCCAATCATAGTACCACCACTTAAAGTGTGGAGTGAAGTCCTGTGGCATTTCTCTGAGTGGGATTCTTGACATTATGCGCGGAGGACTCCACTTCAACACTATCTTGGGCTTGCCAATAATGGCATCAACCTCAGACCTTCTGATATACCTAGTAGGCTGTTGGGGTCTGAAGTTAACCCATCTGGTGTGGTACTCCTTCTTTAGGGCAGCCTCAAACCAGCCTGACATCTTCCTCGGGTCAGCATACAAAAGCTTTAGCTTAGCCAGCTGGTTGAGCTCAAAACCTGGTAGAGTCTTCAGATCATGTGGGAATCTGAAGTACTCTATGCCCTGTTCCCTCTTAACTGCATAAGCATTAAGATCCTCAAAATACGCCCATGCTATGATCCTGCCTGACACCTTGTGATGTTTCTTGACTCTGTAGAGTTTGGTGTAGGCATCCTTCTTCGGTTCAGCATGTTGGGCTCTAACTTCTTCAAAACATGCAGCCCACTCAGCCTTTCGAATGTCGACATCATCATTTGAGGCTTGGGCTGTTCCTTCTGCTTTCTCTGTTTCTTGCTCCATCTTGTTCAACACCTCAAAAGTATCACTGACGAGGGATTCACCCAGATTGGGGACCACATTTCCCTCATTGTCAGCGTACTGAGGGTAATCCTCGGCGGTGACATCTTCGATCTCGACTTCATCAACATCGTTGAGCTCTTCATCACTAGTCGAATCGCATGTCGGAGCATCTTTCACTATCTCATCCGGATTTAGCTTGAAAATCTCTACGAGTTGCTCGTTTGATAGGTCATGAATTATTTCCCCTTCTTCAGGGGTATAACTCACTGACCTCCTAACGATCCCTTGCAGATCAAGAATCATTGTTAGCTGAGTCTTGACCTGCTGAAGGGGAGCAACATCAAACTCATCTCTTTGATAATTTGGATCTGTTTGATTTAAACATTCAACACATAAATCATTAGTAATTAATCAAACAGAAATGCATTAACTTAATATAAACATTCAATACATCGTTTTCAATACAGGATTCAAATACAAAAGTAAATAAATACATAAACATCTAGTCTTTACTTTTATCATGTATCATCGTCTCGTCACTTGGAGGAGCAGAGGTAGAAGCTGGTTGGTCTTGTCTGTTCTTTGACCTTCTCTCTTGACCTGAAGCAGAGGCCGATGCAGCTTCATCCCCTCCTTCTGCTTCATCATCATCGTCCTTCTCCTCTGTCCTATCTCTTTCGGTTTCCTCATCCTCCTCTGTATCACCCTCATCATCCTCATCATCCTCATCATAATCTTCATCATCATCATCATCCCCATCATCTCCGTCCCCTTCCTTGATCTTCAAGGGCTCCTCCTTAGATCCTTTCAGCTTTAACATGATAGTCTTCTTTGCCTCCTCCAACTCCTCTATCTTCTTGCTTGATGTGACACTATGTGCTTAGAGTTGGGCTATCTCAATGCTCTGAGCAGCCATCTGTTGAGCCTGCTCCTCTATAACTCGAGCCTGCTCTGCAATCTGGTGAGATTGTGCAGCAGTCAGGTCGGCAAGCTGGCGGATCTGGGCCGCCTTCTCCTCATCTGCAGCTAGTAAGCGCATCACCATCCTGTTGAGCGCAGACAGCTGTTCCTCTACCCCGATTGGAGGTAGAGGTGATCCATAAGTGTGTGAGGGATGGGCTAAAGGTCCTGCATGGTGTGAAGTGGTGGTGGTGGTGGCTGTAGTGAAGATGGGTCTGTGGAATGGTGGAGGTGATGTGGGAGTAAAGGATATGGTGGTGGATGGAATCTGTACTGTGGTGGGAGGTATGGTGGTGGCTGTAGTGGTTGTGTGGTGGTGGATGGTGTGGCTGTGGAAGTGGTAGTGGTAGTGGTAGAAGTAGAGGCTATGGTGGTAACGAAGGTCAACCGACGCTTCTTCTTCTTCTGAACATGGGGCTGAGCCATCCTCTTCCTCCTCGCCCCCGTTGAGGTGGATGCTCCCCCTACAACCCTGCCTGCTGACCCCGGTGCATAGCTTGGGTCAGTATCAGTCTCTCGGGTGTTCACCAACCACCCTTAGCCCATGTTCTGTGGGAACAACTTTGCTTCCCACAGTTCGCGTTAGGGGCTCCTCATCCGACTCCTCCTCCTCCTCCGCACCATGAACAAAATCCTGATGGAATCCAGCTGACTCGGCAACGTCTCCAGCTGGGGCAGACACTGGAGGTATAACATCAGACACAGTGCCTCTCGGTGGAGTAGGCATATCGTCCCCAGCGTCCCCACTATCATCATCGTCAGAGTCATGCTCTGGGAGCAACAGCCTCTCATCATCAGAATCACTATCCTCATGACGCCATTTGCGTCTCCCCGGTGCCACATATCTCTCGTTGGCCAGGTGGCCAATCAACCTCTTAACCTGGGGCTTCACCTGCTTGCCCCTATACACCCTCATCCGACCTAGAGTCGTGTCATCCATGATCTCCAGCACCACTGCATCATGACTCTCTTTGGGAAGATGTGGCAGCTTCTCGTTGAAGATCAGCTGTAAAAACCTGGGGTACATACAAAACCCCTCCTTCCCTTTAGCCTCCAAGTTCTCTACCAGGTAAGAGAAAATCATACTAGAAAAGCTGAAGGGGTGGTTCAGCACCAGTGCCACGTAGGCATTTTGAATCTGGTCTGATAGGTCGTCGAACCCACCCCTCCTCGAAGCAACGCACTTAAGGATCACATGAGCTAAGTACTTGTACTGGGGGCACAGGTTGCTCTTGTTGAGCACACCTGAGTTTATGTCCCCAGCGTACTTGATCCTCAGAAAGCATCCTCGGACAGTCAGTGGATGTAATCTGGTAGGGTGATCTGTATCATCTCCAAACTCTAGAACTCTCTGGATATCAGCAGCAGTGACCTCGATATCATGACCCAGAATAGAGCTCCGAATACTGTATGGCTCACGAGAGCGATCCACGGAGGCATTCTCCCAGAATGCCTCGTGTAGTGATCTGTAGGGTGTGCAAGGAGTAGAGATAGCCTTATGAATCCGGGAACGTCTTAGGAAAGCTATAATCTCTGTGAACTCGGCCCCGTTCCGAGTAGTATGATCCAAGTGAGCACAGATGTTGTGCTTTGGATTTATGGACCATCTATCAGCCATTTTCCTGAAACATAAGACACAGAACCATTAGTACATAATACATCAAAATGCAGTTCTAAGTGTAATGTTGAAATTCATTCTGATTCATTCATGCGAATGAAGCATGCGACTGAAGTCAGTCGGCTGTCCTTTCATGCGACTGAACTCATTCGGGTGAGTGAGACATGCGACTGAGTTCAATCTGCTGACTGAGTCTGCGATTGGTTCAGTCGGCCGACTGAGCTCATTCGCATGATTCATTCGGGCGATTGACCCAATCGCAAGTTTCAATCGTGCGATTGGAGTTCATCCGGACGACCAGTCGCCTGTAACACAGTTCAGTCGCCTTTTGTTCGAATCTTTATCAAAACAGATGATTTAACATGGATTACCGGTTCGAGCACATGTACATTAATAACATTAGTCGTTTTTGTCGATTTAAGAAGATATTAACAGGTTACCGTTCAAGACTCGCATTCTTGTTACTAATAACCTATTCCTTAATTTAACATTTTGCATATTTAATAGGTTATTAGGTCATTTCAGTCCGTTTCTTTTTTCATTCGAATATCACCAATTAGGGTTCAATCCTTCTGATTTCGGTGAAATAAGACTTCAATCTACCTGTATAATCAATAGCAAACGTTAGTGAATCAATAGCAAGAGAACCAGGTCTAATGAAATTTTGGCAGAGTAACGGTATAGTGGGCGATTTGAGAGCGATTGGGGTGTGATGAGTGAAATGCGATCGACTGTGCCCTTTAAATACTGAAGCTGAGTTCAATCGGCCGACTGGCCTCATTCGCTCAGTTCATTCGGGCGACTGAGGCTCAATCGTGCGATTGGCCCAGTCAGTCGCATGCAGTTGACCGACTGAGGTTCAGTCGGTCGACTGACTCAATCGTACCTTTCATTCGCATGTTCAGTTGACCGAATGAGTCTCAGTCGGTCGAACTGACTCATTCGCCCCCTTCTAATCGGTCAATGGGTCATTCTGATAAGCCATCGGGTGAATGGCTCAATCTCATGTCCAGTCGTGCGAATGGGATCCATTCGCATGGTTGGTCCATACTCATGGTCCAATCGTGCGAATGGGTCACACTTAGTAATTTTTCTGCCATTTTGACCAATTTATATTTAAAATCCTTTTAACTTTTGAAATTAACATTATGAGCTTTTGATCATCTCAGACATGATCATTTTAACTTGAAAACTTTTTGATCACCTCAGACGTGATCCTTTTAAACAATTTAGTCACCTCAGACGTGACCCTTTTAAACACTTTGTCACCTCAGACGTGACTGTTTTAAACTTTTAAGACACATGTGGTCATTTCAGACATGACCCTTTTAGTGAGTTGATTCCTTACTGATTTTCCTGATGTAGTCCGACAAACAAACAAACTAAACTGACTAACTGAATTAGAAAATTAAACTAAATAATCAAAACAAGACTTGTTTTTGGCTTTTTTTTGTGAGAGATAAATCCTAAGATGGACATCTACGGGATTTGGTTCCGGAATAGGCAGCTTCAACTTAGATTGACCACACCTGGACCAATTCAATTTTGGAATCATACAGGCAAGTCAAATCATTTGGGACTTGTTATCAAAATCTTTTGATGCTCAATTCTTGGTTTTCATCCAGAGTCGTTAGCAACTTTAGGAAATCATACTGGAACTCTTAGATTTCCACATTGATTTGAACTTTCAAGAATTGCAGCCACAATGATTGTCAATATGTTTGTCCACTTAAATCCATACACAGACTTTTGACACAAACTGGTGATTGTTTTAGGTTTAATTATTTCAACTAACATTTGTGGATCCCACACTTATATGGTAATCAACATTCCTCAGGAGCTTTTGAGCGGTCTACGGGTATTATTACAAGAAGAGACTATTCTTAGAGCTTTCAAAGAGAAGCCAGTCCTCAGGTCAGTGCCATCGCACAGCAGAGAGGCGGCAAACAACAATGAATTCTAGAATATCTAGGTTATGCTTATCCTCAGGTCAGTGCCATCGCACAGCAGAGAGGCACACAACCTATCTCCTTGTTAGAGCAGCTTATTTTATTTTGCACAAAATGCACCAACAACATAAGTCATTAGCTTTATAGCATTTGTCTTTCATTTTTTCTTTGCTTTGCTCTATTTATGGTCATCCGCACACATTTGTGGCGTTTACATGCTCATTACCCCTTATTGGAATATTGTTGATTGTGTTAACCAGTGATAAGATGGAAGCCCACAGTCAGTTGAACAACTTAGTTTGATCTTGAGATCACCAGTCAGGTCTAATCATCTATTGTGTTGAATCTACCGACATATCATTTGTGGTCTAGCAACCTCTAGGTCTACTCTCGTTGTGTTACCTTAGGAGTTACCAGTTTTTCTATCATCTTTCCTTTTATATTGCTTAGACTACACAGACTTACACTTTGAATTTTTTTTCATCTTTTCTAAATTTAATTTTAAGTCCCTCTTGATTTGTTCCTGTGTACTATCATTTTCCAAAGGGTTTGAATCGGTATCACAGATACGATCTACCTTATATCAGCTATTCACTCCTTCTCCCTCGTTTTTTTTTATTTTTTATTTTTTAATGTTACTTGCTTACATATTCTCACCCTAAAATACTAAAATCATAACTGGTTTAATTATTTTAGGATTTTAATAAACAGCAAAATAACATGAGTTTAATTTATACAGACTAAAATAAAACAAGTAAAATAAAATAAAAAAGAAAATTAACTTAAACCAACATCGGACTACACATGATCATCATCAGGAATAACCTCACTTTTCTTTTTAACGCCGTTGACCTCTAGCAAATATTGAAAACGTGGTTTATCAAAGGCTTTAGTATAGAGGTCAGCGCGTTGAAAATCAGTATTAATTTTAACCACATCAATTAAGTTCTTTTCAAAACAGTCTCTTATGAAATGGTATTTAATACCGATATGTTTGGTCTTAGGATGTTGGACCGGATTTTTAGTTACTGCAATTGCAGCAGAGTTATCAACAAAAATAGGAGTAGAGGAGAACTTTAAACCGTAATCCCGCATTTGCTGTTGAATCCAGATGATTTGTGAACAGCAACTTGCAGCGGCAACATATTCGGCTTCACAGGTTGACAATGCAACCGATGTCTGCTTCTTACACTGCCAGGTAACTAATCTTCTCCCGAAGAATTGACACCCTGATGTAGACTTGTAGTTCATCTTGCAGCCCCCGTAATCCGAGTCACTATACGCGGTAAGCTCAAAGTCATCATCATGAGGATACCACAACCCAAGTGTGGGTGTACCCTTCAGATAACGAAAAATCCTTTTGACCCCGATCAGATGGTTGACCTTAGGCTTAGCCTGATATCTAGAACATAAACATGTAGCATACATGATATCAGGTCTTGAGGCAGTGAGATACATGAGGGATCCAATCATTCCTCGGTACATCGTGGCATCTACAAGATCTCCACTTTCATCAGGTGCTATGTCGTGATTCGTAGCAAGTGGAGTCCCAGCAGCAGAAGCATTCTCCATGTCAAAACGACTGAGAATGTCTCCTACATACTTGGTCTGATGTAGAAAGATCCCATTTGGTGTCTAATCCACCTGTAACCCGAGAAAGAACTTCATCTCCCCCATAGCACTCATCTCAAACTCTTTCTTCATAACTGCTTCAAACTCTTTGCATAACTCTTCGTTCTTTGAACCGAAGATTATGTCATCACATAGATCTGTACGAGCAGTAGGTCACCATCTTTTTCTTTAATGAACAGCGTGCAGTCAATGACTCCCCTGCGAAAGCCGTGTTTCACAAGATGAGTCGAGAGTTTCTCATACCAAGCTCTTGGAGCTTGATGAAGCCCGTATAAAGCCTTGTCGAGCTTTTAAACTCTATCCCGATGATAAGGATCTTCAAATCCCTCGGTTGACTGACATAGACTGTTTCTCTGATTTCCCCATGAAGGAATGCACTCTTCACATCTAATTGGTAGACTTTAATCTTCATGTACGATGCATAGGCAAGGAAGATACGAATGGCTTCCATCCTTGCCACGGGTGCAAATACCTCATTGTAGTCAATTCCCTCGACTTGGCGAAAACCCTGAACCACCATCGAGCTTTGTTCCTGATAATGACCCCTTGGTCATCTTTCTTGCATTTCAGGACCCATTTGGTGCCAATGACTTTAGCACCTTTAGGTCTATCAACCAGAGTCCATACACCTAACTTCTTGAACTGAAGAAGTTCTTCTTGCATGGCACTCACCCACGCCTCATCATTTAGTGCATCACTGACATATTTTGGCTCAAACTGCGAGACAAAACACCGATAAGCACCATCATGAATGTAACCCTTCTCCATAACCGAGGCGTAATCAGCTGAATAAAGCTGATTTCGGGTTTGTACTCCTGATCTGACATCCCCAATGACATTGTCTAAGGGATGATAGACGTTTAGTCGTGATCCTGGAGTTGTAGGAACAGCTACCTCAGAGCCAAGATTATGAACATTTGGTTCTGCATCTGAGGTAGTTGGAGTTTGAGGTTCCGAAGTCGAAGGTGCATCACTGGTAGATTCTTGTGGACTTTCAGGAACTGGAACCTGTTCCTCCTGACTGTTCTGGTCATCTTCTTCAGCTTCATCTTCAGAGGAGGAGTCACTGTCGTCGACTACTCCCCCTGACTGAGTAGATGATTCTCCCTGTGAGCTAAATGGTGTATTCAAGATATCATACATCATTCTAGTAGCTAACTCGTCATCCGAGGGAGAGAGAGGGATGTTGAAGGACTTGAAGAATCCATCATAGTCGAAAAGTAGGCGGGTCCTTTGCCAGTAGGTGGTGTGGTATATCTCTGAACGTCAACATTACACCACACTTCTACTAGACCCGTTGAGTTGTTGTAAACTCGCTTGTTCGGTATGTTGTATCCTAGAAAGATTCCTTCATCCGCCTTCTCGCTGAATTTTCCTTCTTGTGTCTTCTTCAGAAGTGTGCACGGCGCGCCAAATGGTTCAAGATACTCCAAATTCGGTTTGCGTCTTTGTAGTAGCTCGTAACATGTCTTTCCGTGGCGCTTGACTATCAGGACTCGATTCAGTGTATAACATGCATTCCCCACTGCCTCATTCCAGAATTGGATAGGCAGTTTCAAGTCTGTCAGCATAGTCCGTGCTGTCTCTATCAAGCTTCTGTTCTTTCTCTCAGCAACGCCATTCATCTGAGGCGTGTAGGCAGAAGTGAATTGATGCACAATTCCCTTTTCCTTGCAGTAAGCCTCCATCCACTGGTTCTTGAATTCCGTCCCGTTGTCTGAGCGTACTTGTCTAACTTTCAGCTTGTAGAGAGATTCCAGTGTGGTTACTAACTCCTTGAATGACTCAAATGTTTCTGATTTGGATTTCAGAAACATTACCCAAGTGAACCTTGAGTAGTCATCAGTGACCACAAAACAGTACAAGTCGCCTGCAATGCTCTTTGTACTGACTGGACCAAACAGATCCATGTGAAGAAGTTCAAGAGGAAGTTCTATTGAATGAACTTTCTTTTCCTTATGAGACTTCTTCGTCTGTTTGCCTTTCTTGCAAGCCACACAAAAGACAGGAAGCTGGAAGTTCTTTACATTAACTCCTCTCACCAGATCCTTCTGAATCAAGTGATTCATCTTCCTTTGACTAATGTGTCCCATTCTCCTATGCCAGGAGATGGAATCCTTCTCAGTAGCTTTAGATAGAAAGCACTGAACCTCATGATCCGTTGTAGCAGCTGTTGACAGATCCAAAACATAAAGATCTTTATATCTTGAAGCAGTCATCAGAACTTGGTCCTCTGGGATCACGTAGTCTTTCTTTAGCACGTAACACTTCTTGTTGTCGAAGATGACTTTAAACCCCTTATCACAGATTTGGGAAACAGAAAGTAAGTTATTTTGGAGTTGTTGAACGTAGTTCACCTTATCAAACTTAACTTTCTGATTCCCCACTTCTCCCTGAGCTGTGATATAGCCTCCCTTGTTTCCAGCAAATGGAACATGCCCTGCCTTTTATTTGTTTGACGTTTGATAGAAGAGCCCTGTTTCCTGTCATGTGCCTGGATGCTCCGCTGTCTACAATCCACGTGTTAGTTTCAGCACTGTATCGAACACCCTGCACATACAAAGTAAAGGATTAGTTTAGGTTAGGAACCCAAGCCTTTACTGGCTTGGGTTTCCCAGAGGCATCACACATCATAAATTCCACCCATTGACCCTTAGAGGGTGAGGGTAGCTCAGGTTTCTTCTTGTCATCAGTATCAGACACGCAGGATGACTTCTCTTTCCATAAGCCAGATTTGTGCAAGGCCTGTTTGTGATAAACAGTCGACTGGCTTACACGTTGAACTTTTGGTTCACTAGTTCTTCTAGGTGGAGTTAGAGAACTCCTCTTAGAAGACCTAGGCTTTGAATCCTGAAGTTCAATCTTCTTCCTAGGTGTCTGATAGAAAGGACAATAGGAAGCAATGTGTCCACATTCTCCATAGTTGTAGCACGACCTGCTATCAACTTTATGATTTAACTTTCTTTATGGAGAAGTGTGTGACAGTCTAGTAACATCACTCATTTTCAGTTTTGACTCTGGTTCTTTGATGTTTTCTCTGGTTTAACAAAGTTAACTGTTTTAACCTGTTTAACATCTTTTTCTTTTTGGTTAACTGGTTTTTGACTTGAAACATGTGAAAGATTAACATTAGAAGTCTTTTTAGGTTCTGATTTGACTCTGTTTGACCCTTACTTTAAGTTAACATTTTCAAATTCCTTTTCCAGATTAACACAAGGCAATTTTCCCTTTGCCTTTGAAGTGGCCTCCTTTTGTTTGTTTCCAGATTCAATAGATGAACATGAGGAATCTGGATCACTAACAAGAGGAGTAGACACCACATGATCCTTGATGGGGTTATTATTAATTGGTCTAGTCTTAGTGTTCATCAAGGTCTCAGGTGGTGGTGGAACCACTTTGTAACCCAATCCCTCCCCGTTGTTTCTTTCTTTCACTAAGTGTTGAACTATGTGTGAAGAACTAGTCCAACTGTGCAGTTTCTGTTTTAATGAGTTTACTTCTACTTCTAGAACTGCCTTTGGCTTCTTAGTGTCTTCTAGGGAGTTTAGATAGTACCTAATGTCATTAGCTTGGTTAAAAGCAACTACTTCGGTTTCCCTAAGCTGTTTAGTCAAAAGGTCTATCTTTTCTTTATAACTATGCTCATTTTGTTTTAATACTCTATTAGCCTCAGTGCACAGTTGCAAATCTTTTACTAAGTTATCATTATGATCTAATAACCTAGCAAATTTTTCATCTATGCTATTCCTAAAAGTATCACAATCAGAACAAGCATGATTATCGAACATTTGGTCAGTAGTACTTACCTGAGTTGGTTCAGAAGAGTTAGCCATCAACGCAGCATCAGATGTCTCTGGTTCTGGTGATTCTGTCTTTTCTGTCTCTGACGTGGTAGTCTCCTCTTTAGGCTTGTAACTGACCTCGGTTGCAGTTGCTTCTTCACTATGTGACATCGCTATCTCAACTGCTAGATCTCCTTCACTCGCGGAATCATCGTCAATATCTTCTACACTTGCAATGTTTGATTCCCCTGGTGAGACAAACCTAAAGCTCCAATCCTGTCCTTCATCATCATGAGCAGTCAAGGCTTTTGGATCCTTGCTTGATGAAGTAGAACTAGAAGCTTGCTTGTCTTGGCGAGTGAAGGACGAGAACGGGTTCCCGTTACCCGTCTTCTTAGGCTTGACACATTCTCTTTTGAAGTGCCCCTTCTCTCCACAGTTGAAGCAGGTCACCTTGCTCTTGTCAAAGCCAAATGTGGTATCCTTAGTAGCTACCAAGTTCTGTCCGGTCTTTTTAACAAACTTCTTCGCCCTCCGGACAGCACTAGCTAAGGCCCACATTATGTCCATCCTCTCAAGCTCCATTTCGTCCACCTGCTCGTAGTCCTCGTCTGCCAGATGGCAATTTCCAATCTTCCCGGCAACAAGTCCATCATAAGAATGAACCACTGCAGCCAAAAGATCCATATGCTCTCGAGCTACTTCCACAGTCACATTACTGAGGTTTTCGGTCTTCAGTTTAGTAGCACTTGCTTCAGATCCAATATAGTGGGTACAAGAAGACCCCGACGTGTCTGATCCTGAAGGAGACACATGTGAAGGACTCGATGAGCTAGACACAAATGCAGTCTGGAGAGGTGCTCCAGATGTCTTAGCTTGAGGCGTGGCGTTGTACAAAGCTGGATTTTGAGTGTACGAAGACTTCTGAGCTCTGTACTTCATCCTAAGTGCTTCTTCTCGCAACTTAAGAATGAAGTCATTAATATCCAGTTTTGCCAGCATTCCATTCTGTCTCAGGTTAGACACGAATGAAGCCCACTTTTCAGGCAATCCGTCTGCAAAGTTAGTAACTTTCTCTTCCATGGTAGTAGCCACCCCATGTGTATGCAGTTCACTCATCAGATGGTAGAATCTATCTATAACGTCGTCTAAACTCTCGTTTCCCATTGATGAGAAGTTATCGAATTCCTTCTTTAACTCCTTGGCCTTGATTGCCTTCAACGAAGCATTCCCGTCGTACCTCTTTTCTAGCTCATCCCAAAGTTTCTTGGACTGCTTATTCTCTGAATACTGGTGGAAGATGTCTTTGGGGATAGACTGTGTAATCAATGCATAAACTCTCTTCTCTGCATTGTATTTAACTTTCTGCGCATCCGTCATCCCTCCTAACGTTAGCTTAACTCCATCAGCTCCCACCGGTGTACTATATCCAATCTCGATGGCTTCCCACAGATTCGGATCCACTCCATTGAGGTAGATCTCAAAACGTTGTTTCCAGTGGGGAAACTCATCTAACGTTAAGAGCTTTGGTGGTTTATTATGATTACCCACCTCACTCTCAAGCAACAGCAGGTTCTGTATCCTAGAGTCCTTCCGAGCAGTAAAGGCTGACATTTGATCTTCCATGGCGAATAACTTTAAGTCAAATAAAACAAACTGTCACTGGTGCGACTGGTTCAATCGTGCGGCTGAATTAAGCGATTGGTTCAGTCGTGCGAATGAAGCTGATGCGTATGAGCAATGCGAACGAACGGTTCAATCGTACGAATGGAGATGCGACTAGGTCCAATCGTGCGTCTGGGCTATGCGAATGAAGTCCAGTCGTGCGAATGGGTCACTCGTGCGACTGAAGCTGTTGTTTTGCGAAAATTTCTAGGTTAAACGTGTTTTAGCCGTAAAAAAATAGAAATTCGCAAGGTCTAATCGCCTAAGTCCGTAGAAACCAAACTTTGATGAGCAGGGAACGTCCAAGATCACTTTTGACACCAAAGATTGCGTTTTTAGTGCAAAAACACAAACTTTTATGCAATCTTGATTGAATCACACTTAATCAAGAGCCAAAACTCTGATACCACTTGTTAGGACCTGGTATTTGAACGAAATACCTAGTGATTAGTGTGTAAACCAGATCAAATAGTGCGGAATCCTATTTGATTGGCGATCCAATCAGTGAGAACACACGAAGAATCAATCAAGAATTGAATCTAATGTTAGAAGTCGATTGGGAATCGATCTAATGTGTTCTGTGAACTTGGAGAACGATTTGGGAGGCTTCTGGACGGCTAGGGTACGTCTGGAGTCGTAATGGTATGAATGCTTCCGTTTTTCCACGAATTGGGTTGTATTTATAGGTTAGTATTGTTCACTCGTGCGACTGAACCATAAGTATGGTTCAGTCGTGCGATTGAACCATGCGGTTGATTCATCCGCACGACTGAGTGTTCAGTCGTGCGACTGAGCCAATCTTATGTGTCAATCATACGACTGATCCAGTCTCCTGGTTCAGTCGTGCGACTGAGTCAATCGTATGAAGTTATTCATGCGTGTAGTCCATTCGCATGGGCCATTCGCATGAGAACTTCATTAAGTTAAGTTTGAATGTATTAATTAATATAACATTGTGTGTAACCATTCAAACAATCACAAACCTAATTAACCAATTCAATATCGACTCATTAATAAAATATTAGACATTACAAATCACAAACAATCCATATCATTTCATTAATCATTACAAATTACATCAGAATCAGACAAACAAGATCTATTACATTTCACATCATGATCTAGGGACATACATGCATCAACAAAAGTACCTGACTTACACCCAGCAACCATCCTGTTCTTCTGGGCCATACATCATATTTCCTAAGACTCCAACGTCTCAACAAGCTCAGCAAAGTTCCTTTCAGGACAGCTGTGCTTTTGTCTCAGGAAGTGGACACTCTAGTGATTATCAGTATTGCTTTGATGATCTAGAGTGCTTCAGCCCAGATGACGTGGAATATGTGGACATAGTCCAACAAATGGCTCTCTTAACTTACAGAGCAAAGAAGTTCTTCAAGAGAACTGGAAGGCAATTTCCCTAGAACCCAATCAACAGCAAATTTGGGTTTGGCAAAACCAAGGCCCAATGCTACAACTGTAACCAACTTGGTTATTTTGCAAGGGAATGCAAGGCTCCCAAGTCTAATCCGGGAACCACACAGGCCTCCACACATCCATCTACACCAAAGCCCACTGGAAAGTCAATAGAGACAGATGCAATGGCTCAAGAAGTTGACTGGAGCTTCATGGTACAGGATGTGACTCCTGCTCAAGCACTCATGGCTGGAACAGATGACAATAAGGTATATGAAAATCTATGTACTCCTGACTGTATTGCTAAGGTTAATTGTATCAGGACTACAATATGGAGATTAAATCCGATATTGAGTCTTTAAATGTTTTAAAATCTGATTTTAAAAGGGTTGAATCTGACTATCAAAGAAAGACTGAGGAGTTGGAGAAAACTATGTCCTTATTAAAACATGAACACACAAACTATAAGACTCAAATAAAGGATTTAATATCCAAATTGTCTGAGGCTCAAGCCCAGCGTGTCACGGCTGAGGCTCAAGCCAGGAAGTATGCTATTTCTGAGCAAAACTTCCAAGCCATTCTTGCATCATCCTCCCACTCAAAACTTTGTTACCAAAACAAAGGTAGGTTGGGAACCAATGAAATTGCTCCACCACACTCTTATGAGTCTATAAGACAACCAAGGTGTGGTACTGAAGAGCAAGAGGTTTCATCTGTTGACCCACCTTCTCATGAGTCAAAGAGTGATGCAACTATGGAGACCATCACAGGAAGAACCAGGTAATTTTACCCACTCCTACCGGTGATGATCAACCCCTGACCACCAAAGACAGAAGAAGCATAGCTAAGGCAGCCAGAAAAACTACCAAGAAAGTGGCTGAGTCTAAGCTGAAGATAGACCCAAAACAAAAGGGTGTATTCATCTCAGCTGGATTCCAGGTGGTAGGAAACTCTGATTCAGGAAAGGAGTGTAGTACCAGCACTCCTGTCCTACCAAAGGATCAGAAGTTAAAGGGAAAGGTTGCTGATGAAGAGAAAAAGAACAAGAAACAGCAATCTTCAAATTCCCAAAAGATTAACATTGCATGCATAATGTGTGGTTTGCAAAACCACATGGCCAAAGATTGTTACTACAATCCTGCTAGCACACATTATGCAAATAATGTTAAAAAGGAAGGAGTCAGGGAAGGTTTCTCATTTGGACCATATCAAATGGTTCAAGTGATGAAAAAGAGAAAGCTTGTTTCCGAAGCAAGGTTGCTTACGGATGAAGGTCCTTCTTCCGAAGGGAAAATGGCTTCGGAAGCTAAAGCTGTCAAGACTCAAAAGAATAAAAGAGTCCCCTTGAAACCATCCCAGAAGAAGACAACTTTGGAAGAAAAGGTGGTGAAGGCTTCTTTCGAAAAGAAAGAAGCTTCGGAAGAATGCCATGCTGCAAAAGCTTCAACAAGCTCATCCTCCATGATCAACCAAGGGATGGAATGGAAGATCAAGGAAGATGCAGCAGCCCAAACCTCTTCTTCAAAGACATCCATTGAACCCCCATGCATAAATTTTGGTTCAATTATGTCACTATCATTGTATGAACCCAAGACCAACAAGGCTTGGGTTTCCAATCAAAACTAATCATCTCATCTTATGTGTAGGGACATCCATATGACAAGAATAACAATATTTGGATTGTGGATAGTGGATGCTCCAGGCACATGACAGGGAACAGATCTCTCCTTCAACAATTTCAACATTATGATGGAGGTCTTGTCTAGTTTGGAGGTGAGGCTTGAGGATATATTTCTGGCAGAGGAAGTATATCTAATGGAAAATTAAAAGTTGACAAAGTTCACTTTGTCAAAGAGCTTGAACACAACCTGTTAAGTGTTTCTCAGTTCTGTGATCAAAAGCATCAAATGCTTTTCACAGAACATGAGTGCATTATCCTCAAACCCGGGATTACAATTCCTCAGGAATTGGTGCTTCTTAGATCTCCCAGGAAAGGGGATATGTACAAGTTGGATATGAACAATGCTTCCCCAATGGGTGAAGTATTATGCTTTCTTTCCAAAGCTGATGGTGATGAGTCAACACTATGGTATAAACGAATGTGTCATGTAAATTTTAAGACAATGAATAAATTGGCTAAAAATAACTTGGTACATGGTTTGCCTAAAAGGAATTTTTCTACAAAGATAACTGTGTTGCATGCCTGAAAGGGAAGCAACACAGGACATCTCATTTATCCAAAGTTGTTAACTCCATCACCACTCCATTACACTTATTGCACATGGATCTATTTGGTCCCACAAGTATAATGAGCATTGAAAGGAAATCATATTCTTCTGATTGTTGATGATTTTACTAGATTTACATGGGTGTTCTTTTTAAGAACCAAAGATGAAACTGCTGAAACTTTAAAATCTTTTATTCTTAAAATAGAAAATCAAATTGATCACAAGGTTAAAATAATTAGAAGTGATCAAGGGACTAAGTTTAAGAACCACGTTCTTGACTCATTCTGTAACTCAAAAGGGATTGCCAGACAATATAGTGCTCCTAGAACTCCTCAACAAAATGGTGTTGCTAAGAGGAGGAACATGACACTTATTGAGGCTGCTCGGACCATGTTAGCTGATTCAAAGCTGCCTCTAACATTCTGGGCAGAGGCAGTCAGCACTGCTATGTGCAGAATAGGGTTCTTGTAGTTAAGCCACATGAAAAAACCCCTTATGAGCTATGGAACAAGAGGCCATCGTTCATTGGCTTTCTAAGGTCCTTTGGCAGCAGGTGTACCATACTTAACACAAAAGACAATTTGGCAAAATTTGCTGAAAAGTTGGATGATGCTATCTTTGTTGGATATTCTTCTAACTCTAAAGCTTATAGAGTTTATAACATTAAAAATCAACAATTGGAGGAATCTTTCAACATTGTAGTTAATGAGCACACTCCTTGTGTTAGGGGGAATGGCCCTGATCATAACTTTGATTTAGAATTGTTTTCAAACTATTCTAAACCATCTTGTGAGAATGTTTCAACTGGAACAGGTGCTCAAAGTGATTCTGATGATGACCAACTGTTTGAGCTACCCAGACCTATTCCAAGTTCTTCAAGAGCTACAACAAATCAAGCTTCCACTATTGGCAGATCTGACAGTATGACTATCTCAAGGGATAGTGGAGCTTCAACCAGCGGTTCACCTGTTGACCCTCAAACTTCATCAGGTGACACTGCACAACACCAAGCTGATGGAAGCAACATCTTGAAGGAACAGGCAACTATTAATGTTGCTTCACAGCAAAAAAATGATGATGATGTTTCTCATTCATTCAATCAGACCTCATTGAATGAGTTTGAAACAACAACTAGACCAAGTGTTCAAGCTCCTGAGCAAAATATGTCCAATCTGGATCTATCTTTGCAACTGAAGGTAATTCCTAGACTTAGGATTCACAACACTCATCAAGCTAAGAACATCATAGGGGAAGTCTCTGAAGGTATGAGAACAAAAGGACAAACTCACAATGGAAATGTCTGCTTGTACTCATGCTTTTTATCCCAGATGGAACCCAAGAAGGTGGAAGATGTCTTTAAAGATAGTAGCTGGGTTGAATCAATGCAAGAGGAGCTGCTTCAATTCAAAAGACAAAAGGTTTGGAACCTATGTCCGCTACCATCTGGTCAAGTACCTATAGGCACTAAATGGGTTTTCAGAAAAAAGAGAGATGACAGAGGCTTGATCATCAAGACCAAAGCAAGACTGGTGGTTCAAGGATACACTCAAGAGGAAGGAATCGATTATACTGATGTCTTTGCACCTGTTACAAGACTTGAGGCAGTTAGGATCTTCCTTGCTTATGCTGCATCCAAGAATTTCACTGTCTACCAGCTTGATGTCAAGTGTGCCTTTCTATATGGGGATATAGATAGGGAAGTCTATGTATGCCAACCTCCAGGATTTGAAGACCACAACATCCCAACTATGTGTGCAAATTGGATAAAGCTCTATATGGGCTGCACCAAGCACCTAGGCTGTGGTATGAGACATTGTCTCAGTTTTTCCTGAAGAATGGTTACACTAGAGGTACCATCGATAAGACTCTTTTCATAAGAAATTCTGGGAAAGACATCTTGCTCGTTCAAGTCTATGTTGATGACATCATATTTGGTTCCTCAAATGACCAAATGTGTAAAGACTTTGAGAGCATCATGAAGAAGAAGTTTGAGATGAGTTCCATGGGAAAAATGGACTTTTTCCTTGGAATTCAGGTGAAGTAAATGAAGGAAGGGTTTTTCATCAACCAATCTAAGTATTTCAATGACATCTTAGAAAGATTTGACATGAAAGATTGTAAGGCAGCCAAAACACCTATACCCAGAAACCATAATCTCTGCCCTGACTCTGAGGGGGAGGATACTGATCAACATCAGTATAGAGCAATTATTGGTTCTCTGATGTATCTCACAGCAAGTAGACCTGATATCATGTTTGCAACTTGTATTTGTGCAAGATATCAGGTTGCTCCAAAGGTGTCTCACCTAGTTGCTGCCAAGAGAATCCTCGATACCTCAAAGGAGCACCTAAATTAGGTCTCTGGTATCCAAGGAATAGTGATTTCAATCTCTATGGTTACTCTGACAGTGATTATGGTGGCTCCAATATCAACAAGAAATCAACATCCGGTGGATGTCAATTTCTTGGTGGAAGGATCATCTCATGGCAATGCAAGAAGCAATCATGTGTCTCTACATCAACTGCTAAAGCTGAATACATTGCTGCTGCTAGTTGCTGTGCTCAGCTGCCGTGGATTCATAATCAGATCATAGACTACAGATTCAACTTCATGAGCACTCCTATCCACATTGACAACAACAGTGTTATCTCCATTACTGAAAATCCAGTGAAGCACTCCAAGACTAAGCACATTGATATCAGGTACTATTTCATTAGAGATATTCATGAGAAAAATCTAATCAAGCTAATCAAAGTTGACTCAAATGAACAATATGCTGACTTGTTCACCAAAGCCTTTGATGAACAAAGATTCAAATATCTCATTACAGCTATTGGGATGATAAACCTTGATTAGTCTATCTCATTTGAAAACCTTTTAATGTGTAAAGTCTTGTGTCAAAACAATCTAAGCCCTGTTACAAAAAATCCTTCTCTGAAATTTTCTCTAAGTATAAATTCTTCTGAAGAGGAATTAACCCTCGGAAGATATTTTACATATCTTCCGAAGCAAATTCCTCCCAGGATAATTTTCTTCTCGGAAGAGTTATTTCGTCTCGGGAGAAGAATTGATTTCATATCAGATCTACTTCCGAAGCTTATAACACTCTCCATTCGGAAAGCAACATTTACTCTCGGAAGTAAAAACTTTACCTTCGGAAGTAAATTTGCCTTCGGAAGAACATTACCTTCGGAAATGCTTTATACTCGGAAGAAAGACTTTACTGTGTAACGGAAATCTTTTGAGACCCACTCTGTAAAAAGTAAAGATTTTGTTAATGATGTCAGATTATTTAAATGGACTAAACCTTACCGCCCCTGTCACATCCTCCACTAAAACGTCCCATCATCTTATCCAAACCCTTTAAACCGCCATTTCACCCATTTAAATAACTCCGGATAATCACTTTCATCTTTTTACCAAATTTACTGCCCTAAAAGCTTCCTTCATCCCCAATTCACCTTATTTCAAACTATCTTCCTGCAACTTTCTGAAATGGCACTTAACCCTCAGCACAACCAAGTCGCACTTCTTGATTCTTTAAGGGATGCCGACTTCTTAGATATCATCTCCTTTCTTACCCAATCCTCTTATTACACTGCCCTGACTGTTAACCCCATGGTTTACTCAAATCATATGGCTGAATTTTGGGCAAATGGTCAAATTGAAACCCTAAATGGGGTTCGTGTAATAAGATCGAGCATCTATGGCCAGGAGTTGGTCATTTCCGAACAACTCATCAGGGAGCATCTCGAGCTTCATGATGAGGGCGCTCCTACAGAGTTCCCCAAAACAGATTTGGACAACACCTATATCCAAATGGGATATGGTGGAGATGTAAGCAGGTCAACCGTCTACAAGTTTAACTTCTCTTACAACTGGAAGTTCCTGCTGCATGTTGTTCTTCATTGCTTGTCCAACAAATCTGGGGGATGGGATCAAATCCCATATGAACTAGGGTGCCTAGTTCATGGTTTGGTGAGAAGCCTCCGCTTTAACTACTCAAAGTTTGTGCTGACCAATCTTATGGGGAATCTCCAGCGGGACACATTCTTCATGTATCCCAGGTTTCTTCAGCACATAATCAATTGTGAGCTAGACCAGAGTCAGCTTGTCTGTGCAGCTGCTCTAACTGTTCCTCAAATGAGGCCGACCATCTTCAAGACTTTGAAGAGAGTGTCCACCAATTTCACCGGAAGATATACTGCACTTCTTCCAGATATGACTGAACCAATGGCTCCTGGTGACATCCCTGTTAACCCCACAGGTGATGAACCCACACCATCAACTACCCTCACACTGCCAAATCTACCTTCTTACCCCATCACTATCACTTATCAAAGACGCCCCAAATGAACCCTTGTTCAATCTTCTTTGATTGAACAAGCTCCTCCTGTTCTATCCAAAAAGACTAGAGTGGAACAATGGGCTCCCACTCAGTCTGAGGTCCAACATCCTTCACAATTGACCTCAATATGGGTATTGAGTCTCCCTAGTCTCAAACCCATGAGCCCAAAACCCAAGCTGAAAACCCTCAGGGAGAGTCTTTATACTCCCCTGAGCAGCCAAAAAGGGACAGCCCCACCATAGGCTCAATGCATTTAGACATTGATCAAAGTCCCGGGTCATTAGGCTTTGACCTCTATATCCTTTACTGACCTACTAATAGGAGCTGATGAAGAGATTATGTCTCTTCAGGGCAATGAAGTTGATCCACAACACCCTTTGAAGGATCAACAGAGCCCAGAGAGACCTCTTATCTCTAGCCCCCATCAGCAAGTCTTTATTGAGGTGAGTCCCACTGGTGTGGAGGGGACTCATGTAGATTCAGCTGCCACTACTGAAGGAGCCTCAATGGACCTTCAGGACAGTGGTAACATTACTGAGACTGAATCTACGGCAACCATGCCCTTTGATGACTCTGTAAGAAACATCATTGAGCAAGGGAAACCAGGGCGCCAAGAAACCACATCTGGTGGTGAGGATGAACATACTAGGTATGTTACCTCACCTCCCCGTGATTCTTCAAAAGAAGATGAGGGAAGATTGCAACTCACCATTAAAGACCTACTTTCTAAAGTCTCAAATCTTGAATCTAAGGTTAGGACTTTAGAGGATAGGTCTGCCACTCATCAACTTGAGATTGAAAATCTCAACGCCAAACTAGCTGAGAAACAGATTGAGAGGTCTGTTAGGCATGTACCAATTCAGGTCTCATTGACCTTTTCCTCCAGCTCATCAAGCTCTCAAGATGATGCTACCAAAAAGGGGGAGAGTGTTCAGGGACAAAGCCAAAGACAAAAGGAACCACAGAGTCAAGCTCTCACTTCCTTAAGTTCAAGATACCCTATGCAACAAGCTTCAGTGTTTCCTGAGCCTCCTCCAGTAGTAATTCAAGTGGATCAAAGGATACTCCAAGATCTCAACAGGTTCTTCAACAAGTTCCTGTTGGAATATCTCATTGAACAACCAAGTCCTGACTTGTCTGTGATTTACTTCGGAGCTCAAGAGCTTCAGAGGTTAAATGCACCTTCTACCACTATTGAGGAAGTTGGTCAACCTAAGGTCCAAGTGGAACCTGAGATTCTTTTCGAAGGGGAAACAAGGACTGATGGCCCAGCAACTGAGACAGTTGGGATAGATAGTGCATTCTCACAGACTTTCGAAGCACAAGTCAAAGCCTCGGAAGAACAACTTCAATCTTCCGAAGCTGAGATTGCAGCTGCGGAAGGACTATTCTCTTTATCCGATGATCTAATAGTCATAGATGCAATCCTAGAACTTGCATATGAGGTTAATAGGGAGGATTTTCTCACCCAACCCCTAGCTCAAACATCAGCATTAACTCTAGCTCCCATTTCCATCACTCAACCTGAACTTTCCATCCAAGAACCCCTAAAGTCTAGCACTTCCGAAGACATCAAAGGAAAGGGAAGATGACTAAGGAAGAGCTTCAGGAGAAAGAAAGGTTAGAAAAACTCAAAAGAAAAGGAAGACTTCCAATTGGAAAACTGCTAGCTGCCAGTAGCAAAGCAGCTGCAGCCAACCAGGAGGCTGTCAACAATAAAAGAAGGGTGGAAATCATTGACAGACTTGTCAATCTAGGAGCTGTGAGTGAAGATGTACTCCTGCTACCACTAGAGGAGTTAGTTGAGTTGGAAAAGGCAACTTTGCTGCAAAAATAGCAAAAAGAAGAAGCAGCAAGGTTGGCCTTAGAGGAAGAAAGGGAGAGGAAATAAAGAGAAGCTGATCAACAGCTAAGGAGGGAAAGGATAACTTTCCTAACTTCCAGGGGTTTCTCTCTAAAAGAACTATCTCCACACAACAATGATACGATCTTATGGCTCTTTAACAAAGAGCAAGATCAAATGGAGAAAGAGAGAAAGAAAGCTGCCAAGAAAAGCTGATGTTGAAGAGGAAGAAGGAAGAGGAAGCAGGACTAGCTGCTGCCAAGAAGATAGGTGAAAAGGCCTGGATGAGAGACTATCTCTGGGCTTATGGCTTCTTTGGCAGGCAGGTGGGTCCTATGTCTGAGAAGACCCTCCAGCCACATGTCAGTGACATAAAGGCTGACATTCGCTCGGGGAAGAGGAAGGAGATGTACAGAAGGGGACAGGGGATGATCTTCAAACCAATTACTCCACCCCAACCTCAAATCCAACCACTACCTGAACCAATTCCTTTTCCATTCCCCATCAAAACTAAACCAACCACTGAACCTTACACCCCTGAACCTACACCATCATCCTTACCAACCTCCTAAACTACCCATCCTCCAACCCAAAACGCTAGCCAGAACCCAAACACCACAACCTACTCAACAACCTCTCAAACCATCCCCTCAGCCTTCTAAACATCTCTCCTTAGAGGAGTTCAAGGCAATCAAGACAAAGCTCATCAACTACACAACCCTGAGCAACATCCCTTGTGAGGAGGATTCTGTCAAACTGACTTATGTTGATGGATCCTCATGTTCCCTCACTAGAGATCAATTTCTTGATCTGTCTAGAGGAACATTGTACCAAGCTGCAAATCTCCTTGACCTCAATTCAGATACTTTGAATGAGGAAGAAAAGAAGCTAAGGAGAAGGCTGGTGACTCTGCTGGATACCAAGAAAGGTGATAGGGTGCCAAGACAACCCCTTGTGCCTAGGAAAAAGATCATCCAGTGAAGGTTTGAAGAATCTTCTCACAACTTTGTTGTTGACAGAGAGAGTGGAGAGTTCAACAGGCTAAATGCCTCATCTTTGCTACACTTAAGCATATTTGACATTGCTGAGTTAGCAGAGAAGCCACTCTCCAACCCCTCCAACTCTGAAGTAGCTGCTCACATCAAAAATCACCTGGGCAGTCTTCATCTGGCCGAGCTGACTTCTAGGACCAAGATTGATGAAGAGTTGAAACTGAGAGAGGAGGAGAAAAGGAAGGGATCAACAACCAAAGGCAAAGCCTTTCTACAAATGGTTGAGGGTCCTGAACTTGAATCCATAGTTAGATGGGAGTATGACTATAACTCCCGTCAACTAACTCTTTTCAGGGGGGCACAACAAAGGGTACATGTCATTCAAAGTGATAGACTAGATCTCCTATCCACTAATCACTTGTACAAGCTTCTCAGCACCACTTCAGGGAAGAACAAGGACACAGACAAATATCTTCTGTCCCTGGTGTTGAAAGCTTTGAGAAGCAGAAACAAGTGAGGTTTTGGTAGCATCAGCCTAGGGGGAGTTTGTTGGATCTAGAAAGGCTGGTGCAATCAAAACTAAATCACTTAGACTATTTTGGTGCAACTAATAAAGGACTTCCAAAGCTAAGTGTGGAACTTCCGAAGGAAAAGGAGCTCTTCCGAAGACAAAGTGTAAGATCAACTTCCGAAGGAAAACTCCAACTTCTGAAGACAAAGTATTCACTTCCGAAGATCAAGACTTAGAGTGAAAGATCAGAAGTAAACTTCCGAAGTATGAAAGAAGTCCTCAAGCCTCGGAAGTATAGAAGCCTCTTACAAAGTATAAGTGGCTTTGGAAGAACTTGTTCGTCCGAAGCCAACTTACCTTCGGAAGACACTACTATTATCCGTGGACATAAGTATGGTCTCTCTGACACTCCGCTGCAGACCTCTGAGATACTGCATGGTGTTTTCTCAAAAGCCATGTAGTTGACCATACTTTATTCCACTGTTTACCTTTATCAGTTAGTATAGTTGCCAACTTTATTTGGTGACAAAAGGTAAGTCATGGACATGTCATGACTACCATATCTTAGATAATACTTTATCTAAGATACCTTAACTGTAGCATTGTAGTATATGCTTTAGTCTTAGGTTTCCAGCTGGTATCAAAGTATATCCGGCTGTAGGATCTAGTATATATAGTTTCTCATTGTAACTCTTGTTTCATGCTTGTAAGAGTCTTGTAATACTTTGAGTTGAGAAGTAATATATACAAGTGCCTTGAAAATTATTTCCTTGTGTTCTTCGCTACTTATTATATTATTATCAACTCTTAGAAGAGATTCTACTTCATCTGATTTGAGTGTAGTATAAGTGAGTTTGAGAGAAATCCAAGTGTTAAGTGAAAACCCGATCCTGCACATGTTCTTAGAGAGATGCAACTTTGACAAACCTTGTCTAATCATCTCCTCCCAATTAAGTTTGGGCTGACCTTTCCATCGACCATTAGTCGCTCGATTACTCTAACCGGTGCCATCAACCGCCTCATCCAAACATGCCTAAACCATCTTAATCTCCTATCTCATATATTATTAGCTATACTAGCTACTACTGACCTAATTCTAAAATCTCATTTCTTATCTGGTCTAACCTTGTGTGCCCTCACATTCACCTTAGCATATTGATCTCTTCCACCTCCATCTTGTGTGCTTATGTCTTCATAATGGCCTAACAATCTGTTCCATATAGCATAGCTAGCTGCATTGTAACTATATAAAATTTCCCTTTTAACCGAGTTGGGAAGTTCCTATCATATGTACCACTGAAGTTGCCATCCACCTTAACAAGCTTGCTTTAATTTAATGTGTAATATTACTATCTATATCCTCATCACATTATACATATGACCCTATATACTTAAACTTAGGCACCAAAGTGATTCCTTAATATGTGGGTGGCATTGTTGCTACATCCAAATCTGGGTCGGGTATCATTGTTGGGTATGGCTGAGCCTAGCCTCCGTGATGCATTTGCGAGCTTGTAACTTGGCTATAACTATAAAGTATATCTACATTAGAGGGACCATGGGTTAGCCTCGAGTGAACTCCGACACTTAAGTTAGTAATCTTTACAAGATATTTAAGTATATATCATATTAAAGTATATAAGTATATGAACTGTAATAAAAGGCATGAGGAACTAGTTATATGAAAGGTCTAGTTAATCAACAGGTAGGCTACACATGGCCAAGCTTAGTGTGCTGGTAGACCTAGACTTTAAGAAAGAGGGATGCTGGTAGAACCAACCATTATAAGGAGCTTCGTTAGCATAGTTGTTTTATGAGGAAGGATGAGACAAGAAGTTATCTCCATAAAGCAAGAAAGAAAAAAGGAGAGAAAGAGAGAAAACGAAGGAGTTTCTTCAGCATACAAGAAGGATTCTCTAACCCTAATGGGTTTGGTTGATGTGGGCTGGGCTGGTCCACTAACCTCCATTATATTTGATGAGGCCTATTTTATTATCCTTGTCAGGATAAGCCTTGCTTAAAGCTAGCCTTTTCAACCATGATATCGCTTCGTGCCTTAGCCTTGTTAAGTGGTTAAGCTTAGCTTCTTGGGGGTAAGGCTAGAATAAGTTCAAGGGAGCAGTGGTTATCTTTTTTTATCTAGAGCATACTTATGTCATCAGCCCCTAGTCAGGTGTAAGCATGAACCTGATCATGGTTGTTCCTGACTTGATATATATTTTGGTCAACTCTAGTTTTTTAAGCTTTTATTTCTAGAGTTAATTCTATATAATGGCTATTAAGTTAGTGACCCTTATGTCATTAGGTTCCTTTATTTTAGTGTATGGTTTTTCTTGATAAATTCAAGTGGTGTATCCTTTATTGTTGACTTTGTGGACACGTTGTTGTGACCCTTCGTGGGGTAACGAAGTTATCATTCATGAGGTTAAGTGAGACTACTTAACCTTAAGCTTAAGTGGGTCTTATTTACTTGAGGTTAGGTTATTATCATATGACAAGGTTATATATGACTTTCTAAAGCACAGTTGTTCCCTTGACCCCTAGCATTTTTCATGTGGCATGAAAGTTATTTGCCAAGGGGATAAAGCATATATAAAGCAAGGGCTGGTTAGGGAGCTACTCGCCAAAGTGATGTTTTTAGCACAAAGTCAAAAAATTAACCTGGAACTTACTTCACAAATAGATATATTTAGCTAGTCAGGACGTTGCTTTCAAAGGGGATGTTTTTGGCATTAGTGATATGACCAAGAAGTTGCTTGCTAAAGAGAGATTCTTAGCGACCAAAACAAGGAGTCTGGTCAGGAAGCAACTTGCCAAATGGATGTTCTTAGCATATGTAACAATGTGTTTGACCGACTACTTATTGTGGGTATATCTTGGTAAAGGTGACGAGGAAAAGATAACATAGCCGAATACAATGAGGAAAAGGTGTCATGTCATTCCCTATGAACAACTTAATGTAATGTTAGGAATATTAGGTTTGTTTAATCTCCTTAGGATAGGTAAAGGTGGTGAGGATAAGGTGCCTAAATTAACCATTCTCCTAAAACATGCTAAAGTGTCACGGAGAAAACTACTTTATTAACTTCCTTCGACTTGTGGTTAGTTAAGGTTTCCTTAACACAAGGTCAAGCAAGAATTCTCTAACATATGGTTAGGGAAGTTTATCCTTCTATATAGCCAGACAAGGCTTTCTTACATATGGTTAGGAAGGAATTTTCTACGATAAAACCAGATAAGGTAGATCAGATTCTTACCATATGGTCAAGCAAGGTATGTAGGGTTTTACTTATATAAGGTCAGGTATGGGTTTCTTACCATATGACAATGAAATAATTATTTATCATATGACCAAGTATAGTAGATAAGGTTTTCCTGCCATAGGTCAAGTAAGGTAGGTAGGGTTTTCCTACCATATCGTAAGGTAAGTTCTCATATTATTATGGAAAGTTTTTCTAAATGAGATCAGGCAAGTCATCCTAGTTAGGGTTCCTATATGGAATCAAGTAGAATCTCCTTAGTGTAAGTACAGCTAGCAATTTTTGACACGACACGACATGAAACGAAATTAACAAGTTTTGTGTTTGACCTTTAATAGGTTTCGTGTTTTAAACAAATCAACATGTTAAGATATGATAAAATTCCTGTCTACATAGCACCATTATCTTGTTGCTCTCAAGTTCGCTGGATTCAAAACCAGATGCTTGATTATGGCTTTAACTTCTTACACACACCAATACACATTTGACAACATAGCAGCCATGTTCATAACAAACAATCCAGTTCAGCACTCAAAAACCAAACACATTGAAATTATATATCACTTTTTGAGAGACTGTGCTGAAATAGGGTTATTTATGTTGATACAGGTCCACACGGACAATCAATTAGCTGATTTGTTCAATCGTATCTCTTGGAGAGAGGCGCAGAAGCTCTCCCTTTGACTCAGGGGGCCTTCCACCACTTCAATTGATGCGGACGCGGTTTAAAGCGTTTGATCCTAGTCAGTTTGAATTCTTAGTCCAATCAATTAACATGATTAACCTTGAGTAAAAATCAAAGTTTACAAAAACATTCAAATATTATAAAAAAAACTACAAAACGAAGTTGTTTTGTTAAAGAATATGACATATACTTCAAACTTGTGAAATGATATAACTACAGTCATTATATCATTCATTGTGCTTATTTCAAAATTTAGAATGACTAACATGACTAATCTGATATGCGGGTAGGCACAGCTTGGAAAAGAAGATACATGATGTGATGAACTAAAGCTCATATTTAACTGTGAAGCATTCATCTCAGAGTATAAGTAAGTATTAGCTTATCCAAGTGTGTGTGTGTAGTAACCTAAACACACTAGGCACCAGGTAATGACACCTTATGAATCTCATTCACCCACATTAGTTTCTCCTCTGTTTTTCTGAGCAAAGATATGGAGAAACAGGCACCTAGTGCTAATTTCATGATCCAAAAATATTCCTAATATGGAACACATCCAACCTGGATAAATTAATAAAGATTACATTCCTTGTGAATGAACAAAAAGAATCCCAATGAGGATCACCTTTCTAAGTGAAGTGCAAAAAGAATCCCAATGTGGATCAAATAAATACAAGGATCAAAGTAAAAGAATTCCAATAAGGATCAATCTATCTCAAAACAAAATGAGAGTTCATAATTTAAATCTCCTAGTCGTGTAAGTTGTGAAAAAGTTCTACTATGCATTTCATGCGGGTGGTCGATCTTGCCATGCTTTTGAGTGTGAGGTACATGTTGAATACTCAATTCACTCAAAACATGATCAAGTTCACAAGCATCAAAATATTAACCAATCATGAGTTTAAGAGGACAAACATACCTATAGTCAATGTGACACCCTACATAAATCCCACATCGACTGTTAACAAGAGAGATTCTTGGTTCATAAGGAATGTTTGACCTCTAATATCATCAACGTGTTTTGGGCATATTGGCTGTGGATGAGAGGAGAACTCCAAAGTTAAGCATGCTCAGGTGGGAGCAATCCAGGGATGGGTGACCTCCCTGGGAAGTTTTCACCTGGGCAACCAAAAGCAAATTTATGAGCTCCTTATGGGCAAAGCGGACAATATTGGTGGTACGAGGGGCCGGGTGTTACAGAATGCTATTAGAGCCACTCCTGTGCCGTTTGGGATGTGGGACATACCTCACTGATGGTGACTTCTCGGGCTCATCGAGGACGATGAGTCCAAGGGGGGTGATTGTGACACCCTACATAAATCCCACATCGGCTGTGGACAGGAGAGATTCCTGATTCATAAGGAATGTTTGACCTCTAATATCATCAATGCGTTTTGGGCGTATTGGCTGTGAATGAGAGGAAAACTCCACAGTTAAGCGTGCTCAGGTGGGAGCAATCCAAGGGTGGGTGACCTCCCTCGGAAGTTTTCATCCGCGCAACCAAAAGCAAATCCGTGAGCTCCTCGTGGGCAAAGCGGACAATATTGGTGGTACAAGAGGCCAGGTGTTGCAGAATTGTATTAGAGCCACTCCTGTGCCGTTCGGGATGGTGGGGCAACCTTATCAACGATGGTGAGTCCCCGGGGGTGATCAGAGTGACACCTTAGGCCAATCCCACATCCATAGATGGGATGGCGGGGCAAACCTCATCGAGGACAATGAGTCCAGAAGGGGGGGTGTTTGTAACACTCTAGGCGAATCCCACATCGTCCGCGGACAGGAGAGATTTCCTGTTCATAAGGAATGTCTGGTCTCTAATATCATCAACGCATTTTGGGCGTATTGACTGTGGATGAGAGGAGAACTCCAAACTTAAGCGTGCTCAGGTGGGAGCAATCCAGAGATAGGTGACCTCTCTGGGAAGTTTTCACCTGGGCAACCAAAAGCAAATCCATGAGCTCCTTGGGACAAAGCGGACAATATTAGTGGTATGAGAGGCCGAGTGTTACAATCAATATGTTCATGATTATGTCTATTTTACTAACAATTACTTGAACTTATGAAAGGTAAGATTGATATGATCCCAATTAAGTTATACTTTCTCTTCAAGATAAGAAAACTAAAATTAATTACAAAAACATTTTCCTTTCAAATTTTAAATCTTTAAAGTTTATATCCTATATGGATATAAACTTTAGGGGGAGTAATTAAAATTTTGATTATTATGTACAGTTGTTTCTTCTCTTAAAATATAAAATTAAAAAAATAATTAAAAAAATGAATCACTGTGTTTGTGTGAAAGTTATACCATAGTATCTCAGTATATGCAAAAAATTGGAAGCACAAAAGTCCAAGATCAGTCAAAACTAGGAAATTTGTATCTAGTATACAATTCAATCCAAGTAAGAATTGGCAATCATAGCAACAGTCAAAACTTCATAAAAGGCAAAGCAACAGACACGTCTTCATAAAAGTCAAAGCATCAGTGCAAAAATAGTCAAAACTATCCACAACAAAAACATTAATTTTTGACAAGTTCAATATTAATGCGGGTAAGAGTATTGGTTAATACGGGTGAAGGTAACCCATGCATATAACCAATGCGGGTAATAGTTTTGTGCAGGAAAAACCCAAGTAAAACTAATGCAGACAAGTTAAGTCTTCGGCATTTGTTTCCACACAAATGCGTACAATAGTTTCTGAAAGTATCAAGAAAACTTATGCAGATGAAATTTTGTTCACCCACATTTCTTTATGCGAACAAAATTTTGTTCTTCCGCATTTCTCTATGCAGATAAGTTTTGTTCAGCAGCATTTCTCAAATTCGGTTGACATGATCAATGCAAATAACATTGTTGTGCATTTGATCCAAAAATAAATTTTATGCTCACACTCTTCTGAGAATCCATGGAGTGCACTAAGCAATACAAGCTGAGAATCCATGCAGTGCACTAAGCAAAGCAAGCTGAGAATCCATACAATGTACTAAGCAAGGCAAGTTGAGAATTCATGTTGTGCACTAAGCAAAGCAAGCTAAGAATTCATGCAATGCACTAAGAAGGCAAGTTAAAAATTACCCAAGGAGAGAGGGTAATACATTAAACATTTCTTACATCCTTTTTTAACCTTGATTAATTACAATGGTGTAACAAGGCAGGAATTTCCCTTTAGGCTTGACATGGGTGAAAATATCTCTAAGTTAAACAAATAGAGGTATAGTTGAACAAACGTGGTTGGGTAAACAAATACGAGTAACAGTTGACCAAATACGTGTAACAATTGATAAAATGCCGTGAAGTAAAAAAATGTGGGTAACAGTTTATCGAATGTGGTTAGGCTTTCATACTCATCCCCATTACTTGTAATTAGATGAATTACAACTTATGCAGGTTTAGATAAACAAATATGGGCGAGGCTTTCATACTCATCCATATTAATTATACTTTGCTGAAGTGCAACTAGTGCATGTTTAGATAAATAGATGTGGGTGAGGCTTTCATACTCATCCGCATTAATTGTACTTTTGGAAGTACAACTAATGATGGTTAGATAAACAAATGCAAGTGAGGCTTTCATACTCATCCGTATACTTATACATAGCTGAAGTACAACTAATTCGGGCTTAAATAAACAAATGCAGGTTAAGGAAATATGGGTAATAGTGACAGTGGGTTTTATATTAGTTTGAGATAGGAATCATGCATAGTTATACCATTTATCTTCTTTGGAAATCATTCTTGTATGGTCATATACTCTAGGGTTCGCACATAGACTTCGAATATGCAAATAAATTTTCATAACTTGAACCCTAGAATTAAAGGTGGTAATTTACATCATAAAACCTTAGATCTACTTTGAAAACATGTATAAGCATGCATATCACCCACCACCCCCTCCATAAAATAGTGAAAATATATAAAAGCGGGGATATAGAACTCACCTTTAGTGTATAACTCGGAAGGAACCTTAAACCCATGAGTGGGAACCAAGATCTACATAACCACACGTAGAGGTGCCAACTTCATCCAACCAAATGTGTAGAAACATCTAACAAACATAGATCTAGCTTAGATCTACCATTCTAAACATAATAGTTGATACCTTGCTTGAGTTCTTGCACTTTCTCTCTCTAAAACGTAGGATTTCTCTCTCTAGCGACCCTTTTCTTCGTAAAAGGCTTGCATGGGGCTGTGAAAGTCCTTTATATAGTGACATGTTAGGGCTTTATTTAGTAGTCAAATACCATTTATATAATATTCAGCCTTCTTTTTCTTCTTCTTTTTTAATTATTGGGGTGTTACAATTTATCAAAATACTTCCAAGATTTTCAGAAAAAGAGAAAAAAAAATACAAGAGTAATTATAATAATTGTTCTTTAAGTATAGCTCTTGTTTTTTAACTTTTAAAAGTACATTGTGATATCCTTTTTATTACACTTACTTTCACTCATACCCTTTGCACTAACCTCCATAAACAACTAAAGTTGAATTCAATCACGCCCCTCTCACATGAGGGGCAATTATGTCCTTTTACCCCTTATATTACCGCAGGCGATTAGAATTCTTGAATATTTCAAGTTCTTTCACTTTATCCATCCTGATCATTTTCTCATAATTTCAAGTTGCTTAACCGTAATGTAAGATGACAAGAATCATTTCAGTTTTACTATTTAACATGATAACATTTACAACAAGATAAGATTGATACTTTATACGGCAAGTTGTTGTTTTGTTCAACTATGGTGAGTATAGCTTACGTTTTTAAGTTTCTGTCTACATCTAAAATATATAATAAGTTGATATCATTCTCAAAATGCAATAGGTTTTTCTTATTTATTTTCTGTAAAGTTGCATCATGTTGGTATGTTTACATGGTTTCCAGGTAGATCATATGTTAAAGGTGCTGAAAATTTTATTATATGCTTGACATTGACAAGTTTTCGATACATGATATTTGGACCTTGTTTTGGGAAAATTAGGTTATGACGAAGATGTTATTAGGTTTTACCATTATCTAGTGCCAGAATCTAATTTAGATTTCGGTCTTACGGCTTTAAGGAGTGAGGCATATATGTTAGGCTTTTCCCAATATTGGTGTGTGCATAAGCTCAGTAATGTGTATGTTGAATATTAAAGAAGTGTACATACTTAAAACTGCTTACCATCTAAGGTCAACATTGAAGTATAGACTGATGAAGATTTAATGCGAATGGAAATGATCGATAGTAGTAGATGTATATAATTGTTGGGGTGGACTAATGATAATGTTAATGAAGCTGGTGAAAGTCGTTTCCAGCAAGATCAAACTTAAATTAGTTTAGATGAGCCTAACTTTGATCCTTTCTTTGGTAGTGATATTGTCCAAGTTAATAATGTTGATGGGAATGAAGGAGTGCATGTTGAAAATGAAGTAGATGTAAATGAAGGAATGTATGTTGAAAGTGATTATAATGATCTAGTTGACAACGTAAATGGTAATAAAGGAGAGCATGTTGAAACCAATAATATAAATGAGAATGAAGCACTACATGTTAAAAATGATTTCAATATGGATGAAACTAAGGATGAAATGATTTCAATGCAGGTTATAGGAATAATACTAATGATGCTAAGGTTAATATGAGAGATTTTAGGTCACTGTTGATGGTCATGTTGAAATACATGCTAATGTAAATGGTAATGCAGATGGTTATGAGATAGAAATTGATAATGAGCAAACTTATAATGCGTTAGAATCATATGAGAATAGTAGTAGCCTAAAAAGAAGATTAAGGACTATAAGGAAGGATAATGAAAACATATCAAGATTATATCTTGGTTTAATGTTTGGAACTAAAGAAGTAAAAAAATGATTAGGGAACATGATATTGAAACAAGAAGACAATTAAGAATTCTAAAGGATAATAGGAAGAGGGTTAGAGCAGTTTTTTGGGTTAATGTTCCCAAATTTGAGTTTGTAGATAGGGTCCACAAGGAAAGTCAAGTTGATGGGTCTAGTAGTTCTAATAAATGTAAAGGACCAAAAAAGAAAAATGTTGGAGGCAGGAAAAAGTCAAACGCATAATAGTATTTATGCCCTTAGATGCTATTGTTTTCCAAGGACTCTAGATCTGAGACATGGGTGGTAAAAACCTTGGTAGATGAACATAAGTACCTTTAAAGCAGGAACATTAAAGCATGCACAACTACTTTTCTTTCATAACAACTTATGGGTAACTAGAGGAAAATCCTAATATTCTAATGAAATCAGTTCAAAAGTAATTTTAAAGAAAGTATGAAGTTGGAGTTTCTCAGATGAAAGCTTTCCGGCCTAGCACATAGTTTTGGCCGAGATTCATGGTTAGTAAAACTCTTAGTATGGGATGCTTGAGGATTATTTGGATGGACTGATGAACACGAACCCTGCTGCAACACTAATATTAGAGGTTCAACCTTCAATAAACCCAACACATGAATAAAAATTATCTAAAAAGGTATATGTGTGTTTAGGTTCTTTAAACTTGGGATTCAAAGCAATCAGGAAAGATCCATTAGGTGTGAGGGCTTCATGAAAGGTCCCTTTACATGCCAATTTTTTACTGCAATAGGTATTGACCATAACAATGGTATTTACCCACTTTCTTATGCCATATTAGAGGCTGAAACTTTCAATTCTTGGACTTGATTTCTACAATACGTTGTTGGGGATTTGGACTTAGGAAGCAACTTAAACTTTACATTTATAAGTGATAAGCAAAAGGTGTTCCTATTTGCTTTAAATTTTTTACATTTATAACTGCAAACTTTAATTTAACTATTACAAGTGACATGGTTTCATGTGATTTTTATGTTTAATTACAAAGGCATTATTCTTGCATTGGCTAAGGTAATCCTATATGTTAAACATAGATATTATCTCAGACATATAAATGAGAATATGAAGCAAACTTTTAAACGAATGGTGTAGAAGGATTTGCTATGGAAAATTACCATGACTAAAAAGGAAATGGATGAGCTAAAGAAGTTCAATAATGATGCACATGTTTGGTTATCTAAAAAACCACCCAAACACTAGGCAAGGTCACCTTTCTCATGTAATTGTTATTGATTACTACATCATTACATGAGGTCTAAAATAGTTGTATATTATAATTAGGGAAATCTTAGATATGATGCTAAATAATATGTGTGAAGTTATGAATTTCAAGATATTAGATTAAAGGGACATACTCAAAATCACTATTTTAAAGTACATGAAGGAATCATTGATCAGGAGAATCATAAATGTTTTTAAGTTCTTAATTAAAGTAAGGGTTTGCTAACACTATATGCTACTAAACTATTTGAGTCAATCAAGAAGGATACTACCCATTTAGTTGGGTGTTATAAAACTATGAATGTTCTTAACAATAACATCATATGCTACCTACTAATACGTTGTTGATAGATATACTGTGATTTGGAATGGGGAAGAACATTATCAAATGTGGGTCATTTAATGATCACTATGTGGTGAACATGAGTTAGAGAAATTGTGCATGTAGAAGATGGGAACTCACTATCATACCCTGCAAACATGCAATGGTAGGTATCTGAAATAAAGCTGCAAATAGATAGGCAGTTGGCTTACTTGAAATTTTTTTTAATTCTATATACAAGATGGAAAGAAGTTTACAAGTTCAAGGTCTATCCAATTAATGGTTGATCTATGTGGCCAAAATCTCAAGTGTCAATAATTATCACACTACTTTCTTATTAGAAACTTATTAGCAAGCCAAGAAAAACAAAGGAATGGATGAGCAGTGGAGTTAGAAGATGTGATAATTGTAGAGAACTTGTCAAGGAAAGCAACATCAGTGACATGTGGCAAGTGTAAACTTTCAACCCATGACAATAAGACTTGCATGGGATAATGAATGTGTTGCTGAACTAGCATGTGGCGGTTTATGTTTTATTTAAAACATGGTTTATGGTTTATGTCTTGAAATAGTCTTTTGGTAAAATTTGATAACTATGGTGGTTCCGTAGATAGTTGTGCTGAACTCTTTTGTATTAAAGTTTACTTATTATGAAATGGCAAGATGGTGGTTTATGTTTGACTAAATATATGTGTAATTCATAGTTTTTCTTAAATATATGTAGTGCATGTTTAAGATATTATAGTTGTAATCTATTGGTTCGTTAGATGGTTGTTCATGGTTTATTGCTAAATTTATATACTGCGGATGTAAATATTTTTTCAAACATAAAAGAGGAAACAATACAACATTAACATTGTTTGCATATCCCATAAGCATAGCCAAACAATACAATAATCCAAAATTTGTACATTTGCTTAATCTAATATCAGTTAAAACACATTAGCTTAGTATATTTTCATAGCAGATAAAACTACAATAATCCTAGTCTAGGCATCAAACACTTTTTGCATTTCCTTGATTCAGCTCGACTATTTTAAGAATATTTTCAAGTTCATAGTTTTGCCTTTACTAGACTTGCAATATTTCATACATTTGTGGATCAAAAAATCCAATGAAATTGCATTAAAACATAAATTTTTAGAGGAGTAGATGAAAAAGAACATAAAAAGTAAGGATTAAAGATTAAGGAGTCTTACCTTTTTAGGACATCCATAGATTCTACGACTAGGATTTCTAAGGGTCCAACTTGCTTACCATACTAACAATACACCATAATTGAATGTTTATATTTGAAGTCCGAGAACCCTTAATGAGTCGAGAAGAAAATAAGGGTAGGGGCTGTAAGGATTCCTATAAGTCTGATGCAGTCAAAACATCCAAAGTCTCTCTGCATGCATGCACTGAAGAACAGAAGTAGAAATGCCTCGGAAGTTTTACACCTTGCACTAGAAAATATTCTAAGTGTAAAATCTTCCGAAGCGAAGCCCAACATCTTCCGAAGCCAAAAGTGAAGTCTTCCGAAGCTTCAAAGACAAAGTCTTCCGAAGCCAAAAGTGAAGTCTTCCGAAGCTTCAAAGACAAAGTCTTCCGAAGCCAAAGAGTGAAGACAGATTTCTTCCAAAGACTTTTATGTACATGCTTTTATCTGATGTACTTTACCATAAAGCTGGACCACCTTTTTGTTGCAACTTTGTTCAGTCACCAACTTACATGAGTTGGTGAAAAGATCCATGCTTTTGGTAACTGTACATTAAGGTCTTGAGTCTGAGCTTTCTACTTTATGTACTTTTATCCTTTTTATAATATATTAGGATGTGAGCTATGGCATATCATAGTCACTAGTCAAAAGACAATCTGCCTTTTGACTCTACATTTGATTTTGTAGTTGTCTAGTCTTATGTATCCAGCTAGCCTTCAAAGTATGGCCGGTTGTAGGATGTAGTATAAAGGATCTCAAGTACTTGTAACTTTCAATCTATGATTTGTAACATTTGTAAAAGAACTTGAGAAGCAATATACAGCATTGTTGAAAACCATATACTTGTGTTGTTAGCTATCTTGTTTTGTCTCACATTTTACTTGTGTTCTTAGCATCTTTCATATAAGTTACCAGTTCCTTATTTGATCTATTAAATATTCTAAATAACTCTCCTCATTGTGTTGTTGTGTTGTAAGTGCATACCCTCTAACGGTCCTGCAGGGGCATTGATCTAAAGCTTGCTATAGTATAAGAGGTAAAAGGATGGAATTGCCTCTCAATTGAGAGGGGCATGATTGAACTTAACTTTAGAATATTGACGAAGGTTAGTGTAAAGTGCAGGACCGTTTAAAGGCTGGTCACTTACAACACAACAACACAATCAGGAGAGATCTTTAGAACACTTAACAGATCAAATAGGGAACTGGTAACTTATATGTATGATACTAAGAACGCAAGTAAAATATGAGACAGAACAAGATGCAAACAACACAAGTGTATGGTTTTCAAGAATGGTGTATATTGCTCTAAAGTTCTTTTACAAGTATTACAAAGCATAGAAAGAAAGTTACAAGGACCTGAGATACTTTATACTACATCCTACAGTCGGCCATACTTTGAAGGCCAGCTGGAAACATAAGACTCAACAAAATCAAATGTAGAGTCAAAAAGCAGATTGCCTTTTGAGTAGTGACTATGACATGCCATAGCTCACATCCTAATATATTACAAAAAGGATAAAAGTACATAAAGTAGAAAGCACAGACTCAAGACCTCAATGTACAGTTACCAAAAGCATGGACCTTTTCACCAACTCATGTAAGTTGGTGACTGAACAGAGTTGTAGCGGAAAAGTGGTCTAGTTTTATGGAAAAGTGGTCCAGTTTTATGGAAAAGTACATCAGATAAAGCATGTATTCAAAAGTCTTCGAAAGAAATCTGTCTTCACTTCTTGGCTTCGCAAGACTTTGTCTTTGAAGCTTCGGAAGACTTCACTTTTGGCTTCGGAAGATGTTGGTCTTGGCTTCGGAATATTTTACACTTAGAATATTTTCTAGTGCATGGTGTAAAACTTCCGAAGCATTTCTACTCTGCACTTCAGTGCATGCATGCAGGAAAGACTTTGGATGTTTTGGGTGCATCAGCCTTATATGAAACCATACAAACTCCCCTAGGCTAATGCTACCAAAACATTTGTAGATCTTTAGATGTTGACAAACTCCCCTTACAAACTCCCTCTGACTTCTTCTTCTTTTTTTGACTTGGGTTTAAAAGCCATCCTTTTCCTCCTCTTTGTAGACTTTAACTAAGAAGACTGGCCTGCAACACCTTGTTGATCAGTCTTGTCTTTCTCAGTTGGGTCTACATCCCTTACTGGTTCAGAAGGAGAGGGAGTTTGACCCTGCTGTGGATAAGAAGATGAAGCTTGCTGAGGCTCAGTAGGAGGTCCAGGTTGGGTTGTCTCAGGTTGTTCAACCTTAACCTCCACTTTAGGAGGGGCTTGACTTGGTGGGGAGTGTAAGCCAATGAGCTCTCCTCTTTTGATCTTCTGCTTGATTACCCTGATGTACTCATCCATTATGGATAAAGACATTGACCCAAGTCTCCTTCCGAAAAATCCATATAGCTTCAAGCAGCTCATCATCCTTTGTCTATCAGCAGACTTCTTCATACTCTTTTGGATGATGGCTCTTGACTTTGTAGCCTCTTCCCTCATCTTTCTCCTTGTTGATTTTTGTTCTTTGAGTACTTGAAGTTCAAGTTGTTGGAGATACTAAAACTCAATATACTCAAAGGACAAAAGAAGAAGTGCAGATGCCTGGTAGAGACCTGTGGCACTCAGGTAGTTGATCATGTTTTGCCTATCAGTTTCTTTGTCTACCTGAGGTTCTTGTGGAGTTTCCACAGTTTCTTGCACAGGGCTTTCTTGAACTGGGGAGAGAGTGGGAACATGCTTGTATAGTCTTTTCTGTCTCTTCTCTTCTTTGATTTAGAGGAGCAACCTTGCATCCTCTGCTTCCTTCCTTTCCCTAGACATTTCCATGTCTGCCAATTCATTGAGTTCCTTTAAAGGGAGAGATATAATCTCATCAATGTCATAGTTCCTGGTCTGCAGGTAAGTAATCCTGACTGTCCTCAACTCATCATCTTGAATGTTTGGTATGGGGGTAGCCCTGATTGCAGCTTGCATGAAGCCTGAAGACCCAGTGGAACTATCTCCTCTTAGCTTTCTCTTCCTCTTTCTCTCCTCCTCCTCAATCTCCTCAGGAGTTAAAATCTTTTTCCCTTTGTCACCCACAGAACTTTGTGACACAGGGTGGAGAGAGCTTTAGCCTTCATTGCTTGGTGTAGCATCCAAGCTCTGGCCAGAGAGAGGCTGTGATACACCTTCACCAGCAGGTGTTTCACTGAGGGAATGAATTGCTGAAGTAGTAGGTGTGACAGGGCTCTCAGGTTCTGTCATTGGGCCTTTAGTCAATGTTTTCCCTTTGAAGCTAATTGTTGGATCTGAAACAATAGTCTATAATATCAACAATGTCAAAGTCAACATCAAAGTCAAAGTTAACTAGACTAATTAGGGTTTTATTGTAATATTCATATTTTACTCTAGTTTTAGTATAGTTGTATAGTCTAGGGGGTTAAGTGTAAATAATGAAAGTTAGTCTAGACTATAAATAGCCTAATAATTAGGGATGGGTAAGGGTTGAATGACCAATTGATTGAGGGATTTACTTGTAAACAATATCATTTGCAATCAATATAGATCTTGGGGTTTTCATCGTGTTCATCTTATTTTGATCAAGAAATCTTCATATTATTTGATTCAAGTGTTCAACCTGGGCTAACAATTTGATATCAGAGCCATATTGGATCAAATTCGTTAAAAAATTGAAGATTTTTGAAGGTGTTCATCAAAGTTTTAGAGAGAGAAAGTGGGTTTCTAGAGAGTGAAACTAGATCTAAATTTCAATTTTCATCACAAACATAATCAATTCATCAGATTTGAATCACATACAACATAGCTTGTTACATCAACAAATTTACATAAGAAATTTACAAGAAATTTGACAGATTTAGACATTTTCTCTCACACACACTAGTGTGTGTGTTCTTGGTGTTCTTGAGAGCTTCAAATCATCATGGTGCGAAACTAGAACTGATCTTGAACGAAAGTTCAAACTGTCCGGCGAAAGTACAGTTTCGTCTGGCGAAACTCCGGCGAAAGTACAGTTTCGTCCAGCGAAATTCCGGCGAAACTGCCAAAATTCCGGCAAAACTATCAGTTTCAGCGAAATTAAAAAATCCCTGCGAAATTAAGAAAAATCTGCAAAATTAGTACCATCGCTCCCGTGAAGCAACAGAATCAGACAAACAAACAGTCAGATGAAACAAATCTCTTGAAACCCTAGTTTCCGACGCCGATCGCCGGAGCTCCAGCTTCTTCACCGTTTCCACACTTGAATCTCTTAAAAGCAGCTGCTCAAGCCTCATCAGTCACGCAACCACAGCTGCGGTTGACCTCCACCGCCCTTGTGTGGAGGTTCACGATTTTCAGATCCCTAACCATCATGATTGTTTCCTTTGTGTGGCAGGACAAGAGCCACCACCTCTTCATCACCACCGCCTACAACCCAACAACAGCCGACACCCAACAACTCAACCCAACAACACTGCCTACAACCACCTACAACCGACACCCAACAACCGCCTAAAACCCAACAACACAACCACACCCGACACCAACAGCCGCTTACAAAACACGCCAACTTCATCGAAGGATATCTTTTCAACCATTACAAATCTCAGCAAATCAAGACCACCACTAGAACCAGCATGACGAGTGGAAGAAGATTATGTATAGTTAGCGTCATGTCTCGTCGGAACCCTAGCCATCGCTACTTTCTCTCTTCGATATCTTCTTCGTTATTGATTTTCAGAGCAAACCGAGGACACCATTGGATTCAAGAGGTTGAGTTTAGTGGGAGTAGGGTTTCAACCGGACATATCTCACCAGAATTTTTTTTCCGTCCACCGTGTGCCACCGGAGGCTCGCTGGAACGGCGGCTGCTCGCCGGAATGCTAGGAGAGTCTTCTCTTATCCGCATCTCTCTCTCTCTATACACTTGAGTGTGTGTGTTTTAATTGGTGTAAGTTTATGTGTTAGGGTTTGTGTTTGTTTAATGAGCTTTTTCTCATTGGGTTGGGTTTTCAAGATTTTGTATGGGCTAACAATTGTATGGGTTTTAACAATTTGGGCTAGTTACAAGATTAAAAATAATTTTGGGCTAACAATTTGCTAATAATTTTGTATGGGCTTGTTAAAATTGTTGTTTTAAAAAATTGGGCTTCTTAGTGTAGGCTTTTTCGGTCATTAAATAATAATAATAATAATAATAATAATAAATCATAATCGTATAATATTTATTTCATTTTGGGTGATAAAGTGAATTTAATATTTTGTTTGAAAATGTCTTTCTCTAACGATCTCGAATTAGACAATGCCACAATGGCACAAAGTCGGTTCGACTGTTTTGCAGGTACAAAGAAAGAAAAATTGTCAGATTTGATTGATCGATTCTTCAAGTTGGCAAATAATCTAAAGAAGCATGTTCCAGATCTCAGTAATCATGAACAAATTCAAAAGCTTCTTGACTCTCTTCCATCCGAGTGGAGTCATCAAGTTAAAATGTTGAAGCAAGAAAGAGGTTATGTTGACACAAAACTTGTGGATATGATCAACAAGTTAAAATCTCTCAAGCTGGAAATCAAAAGAGAAGAATTTCAGCAAGCCGTATTCCCACATCAAACCAACACGCTTAATACCGATCTTATCTCTTCTGTAACAAGCATACTTGATTACAAAACAGAGATGATTGAAAAGTTGAAGTTATTGAGAACTGATTAGGATTTAAATATTAAATTCAGAGAAACTGTTGAAGAGAACTATGAAGCTTTGAGAGTTGACAATGAAAGTAAACGGATTGTTATTAGAAAATGAAAAAGAATTAAAAATAATTATCATGGGTCTTCCTTATGAAATTGTTCAGGATATGTGTTCTTCTTCTAGTAAAATCCGGTTATTTGTGATTTATAATGCAAACAGATTGTTATTAGAAAATGAAAAAGAATTAAAAATAATTAATCAGGAATTAAAGAAAAATGAAATTGCCTTTTCAAAGAAACTTAATGAAGCATTGGCTGAAAATGATCTTTTAAGAAAAACCATTTTGGAGCGTAACGTTGAAATTAATATTCTAAGAGAAAGAGTTGTTCTAGCTCAATTTGAAACGGACACACCTTCAAACAAAGCTTGATAAATGGACCCTTTCACACATGAAAAAGAATGAACTTTTTGCTAGACAACAAGGGGCATGGGTAAAAGTGGAATTGGATATCATTCAGACGGTCAAACTATATTTAATTTGGTTCCACCTCCATCTACTCTATGTTACTCTCCAATTCCAAAACTTCATTCAACAAATTATTTAATTGAAAAAGATACTAACAATTTGCATGCAGGTTTAGCGGGAGTGACTCTTAAAGAGGTGCGAGATGATTATGATTCTACAATTGGTATGGGATACAATAAACCGAATGCTGACAAGCAAGATAATGATTATTTAGTCCCGGTTGTTTGTAAATATGTATCTACTGTTTCTTCTAACTTCTTTGATAAGTTTAAAGCATGTTAAATTCCTACCTTTGAGCCTTTCAGATTGTGAAAGAAGAGATAAATCGGGACTCGCCTAATCATCAAGCTCCAACAACAACAACACATCATATTCCTGTCAATCAAGATCCATTGGAAGCAGATCTGTGTACATGAGACTGGACCAGCTCAGATGATGAATCACACACTAAGGACAGTGATAATTCCTCAACGATTAAGATATCACCTGAAATTATCAAGTCTCAAAAGCTTCCAAAAGCTAAATCAAGACCAATACGGATCTCTTCTCCAACTGCAAAACAAGTCAGTCAACCAGTGAAGATCTCATTCACTATTCAGCACAGCAAACTTTAAAACAAGCAAGACTCTACAACAACCTCAAAGCAATCTCCAACTCCAAATGCTTCACATGGGTCAGTCAAGCATCAAAAGCCTTTCAAGGCTTGTTTTGAGTGTGGAAAAGAGGGTTATGTAGTAAAAAAGTGTCCTTAAAGACTTGCTACAGATGGTAAAGGCAAAACGACTTTCTTCTCCGGATGTAAGTCTACAAAGCATGTTCCAAACAGTAAATGCAACACGGGTTGCTTCGCTGGTTCAAGAGGTGAAAAGCACATATCTTTGAAAAGTTTGATGAAAAACCCTTCATCCAAACCTTTTCATGTGAAGTCAGTTTCACATGATTCAAAGATGAACATGACCAAGGTTTTAAACCCAAATTCTTTTACCTTCGGTCTTAAACAGAAAATGATTTCCAAATTTAATTTCTTTAAATCAAAATTAATTAAACCGAAACAAATTTGACAAATTAAAAGAAAGGATATAGAAATTCCTAATATTTGAACAGATTCTGTGTTGAAGCAGGTTACTTATACCGATGAAAAAGGAACACCTAGGACTACGTGGTCGAGGTTCCACTTTCAAACTAATCATTTCATAAGTGCAGGAACAATTCAGGGGGTCTGTTAGTAATCCGGTTAACTGACAGAGATTGTTCCTAATTCAAATTTGAGGTGGCACAAACAGGTTAAGGTCATGGTATTTTATCTACAATCTTGATTTTTATCTGCACAATCACAGTTCTCACTTCACAATCATTGCATATTTCTTGATCATTCATTTCTTATCTTTATATCAGTGTAGTTTGGAAGACCTTCGTTGGTAAATTTTTATTTTTGTATAGTTTTTTTAATAAAAAAATATATAAATCAGAAAAATTAAAAAAATTAAAAAAATAAAAATAAAAAAACAAAAAAACACAGGTTTACAAAAATAAATATTTAGGGGGAGTACAATGAAATTCAATAAAACGAGAACTGGGAACTTGATTCGAGATGACTGGGAAATGATTTTATATCATCTTGAAATACTTATTCTTGCATGACTTGCATTATAAAATGAGAAATGATAGTAACTGATGTTGTTATTTGATTCATATCTAATTTTCAAGGGCAAATAAAAACAAAATCAAACAGATTCGTTAATGATATCCTTGGTAGGCTCAGTCTGAAGAATAAAGTAGACAGCAGCATAATTATTCAAATTAAAATCTATGCTTAAAGATGTCGGGATTTATGCAATCATTTTGGCTGCACGAAAGCTGAGTCCTGACAAAAATTGGATTGAGAATTGATCTTTCACCCATCCTGATACAAATCATATAAGCCATATTTTTTTAGCCATGTTTGGTGTATTTATGTGTCTTATGTTTGTGCTAATCTCCTCTGTTGTATGGAAGTACTGACCTGGAGTGATGATCTCCTTTGTTCTACGATAGTACTGACTTGGAGCTCTCATCGGCACATGATTAAATGGTCTACTCCTTTGTTATACGTGAGTATAGACCTGGAGCTCTCATCATTTTGGTCTAAGTAGTGTCAAATCATCTAAACAATGAATTCATCACAGAATGCAAAATTTTGATGATAATCACTTGCACACTAATGCACAAGCCTTGTTCCATAAAGATCGTAACAAAATTCAAGAAATCCTGAGGTTGGGTGAGGGTTTTTGCCAAATGCTTGTGGGGTCCTAGCATTCTAATGTATTTAATGGAACCTTAACAAATCATCTGCTGCTTGTTGAAAAAGATAGGGCATGAGTTTAAATGGACAAACATATCAACAATCGTTATTGATTTGTTTGAGAATTTTATAATCCCTCAAAAATTATGATTAGATTCAGTTATCAATGTGATCTCATTGGTTGTTGATGTTTAAATTCATCTTTATGCTTAAGTATACCTTGAGGATGTGATCTCATTATCGAGTCAGTTCTTGGTAATTAAAAATAATGATCATAAAAAAAATAAAAAATAAAAATAATAATAATAATAATAATAATAATAATAATAATAATAATAATAATAAATATACAATAAAAAATATAATAAATTTTCATTTCAAAATTCTTTAGGTCTTTCATATTATGTTGTTACAATGTCATCATTATATGCATTTCACAGAAATTACGCACAAACGAACACGGCTTCGCTTGTTTGCACACACAGATAAACACGGGTTTATTTTGTTAAAATGAAATGATCTAATTAGAAATGTGGAGATTGTGTGTGTTTGTGTTTTAGATTTTTGCTGCAAGTGATGGTCGATCATCAGTTGAGCAGTGTACCTGATAGAGAAGCTGTTCCTCAAGCTTGCAGAAGATACCGAGCTATGAATCCTTCACCTACATCTTCTGAAGCACTCAAGATTAGAGATTTGAGAAAGTTGTTCCAATACTTTCATAAAGAATGCACTCGAAAAAGGGGAGCTTGTGAGATACATCTCTAACAACTAAATTTGGAAAGCATCAATATAAGGGGAGATAGAAGATATTGACTTATCGGTGCTATAAAAGATGCAAGACGTTGATAATGATAGACTAAGGGGGAGTATTGTTGGGTCTGAAACAATAGTCTATATTATCAACAATGTCAAAGTCAACATCAAAGTCAAAGTTAACTAGACTAATTAGGGTTTTATTGTAATATTCATGTTTTAGTCTAGTTTTAGTATAGTTGTACTGTCTACGGGGTTAAGTGTAAATAATAAAAGTTAGTCTAGACTATAAATAGCGTATTTGTAATTAGGAATGGTTAATGGTTGAATGACCAATTGATTGGGGGATTTACTTGTAAACAATATCATTTGCAATCAATATAGATCTTGGGGTTTTTATTGTGTTCATCTTATTTTGATTAAGAAATCTTCATATTATTTGATTCAAGTGTTCAGGGTCTGCCTCAACATCTAGTTGACCAATGACATTGCCTAATTGCCTTTGTCTTCTTCTTAGGCTGAACTCTTTAGTAATTTTGTCTTGAATCCTTTGAGCCAGCCTGCCAGCTTGCCTAGATTGGCTTGGATTGACAAGTGGCATGTTGATCAGGTCAAGACCTTCATAGTAGTTCAAGGTCTGAATGTTGAAGACTTCTTGCTGCCTTTGAACTCTTTGAAGAATGAGGACTCTTCTGTCAGCATCATACCTCCACCCAAGTATATAGTTTGAAGTTCCTTGGGGTGGAGATGGCATAGCCCTTGGAATACCTTCCTCAAAGAGACTCTGAATGAAAGAGTCTAGATAGTCCACATCAATGTGAACTTGAGGAAGTTGTTGAGTATGCATAATTGCAAGTGAGGATAGTAAGTCCTTAATGTCCATACTCCTTGAAGAACTCCTAGGTTCTGTGATTGCAATGACTTTCTCCCCATTTTTTGGTAGCATCACCCTCTTGCATAGGTGAGCTAGGAGTTAGGTCTATCACATCCATAGATTCTTGTGTTCCTAGATGAGCTCTCCTTAAAGGTCTCTCAGCTAGTTGTTCTTTGAGATAAGATATCTCAAGTTGCTGATCATTGACCCTATTTTACAGGGTAGTGATTCAAGGTGACTGACCTTAGAGACTAGGTAGGTGCATGTTTTTGATAGTTTTTGCACCTTTAGTCTCAAATTCCCCTCATCTTCATCAGAAGAATCATGGGGGGATGAGAGAATTGGACCAAAGTTCTCACTCTCACCACCAGCTTCATGTTCTTGGCTGCTGGATTTCCTCTGCTCACTGACAGCCTCAGTTGAAGTGTCAATGGGCTGAGTTGCCAGGTTGAGGCCTTAATGATATAATCACTTGCAGAAGTGAGAGCCTCTTCCATATGGATCTCCTAAACAGGTTCAGGGAGGTCCACCTCAGTAATGGGTGACTGATGTTGGCTAGACATAAGAGAGTCAGGAGCACTCATCTCTCTTTAAGTAGGGGAAGAGTAGAGAGACTCATGGTACTCACTGAATCCTATGTCTTCATCAGTATAGAATTCTAGGTCGGGAATGGATTGGTTTAGATCTAGAGGCTGGGGATGGTAACTGTCCCCTGAAGGTTGTTCACTAGAATGTGTTGAGACTCAGAGTGAATGCTTAAGGTTGTTGGGCTAATGAGCTCATCAGGCTGAGCATGAGGAACCTTAGCACTGATTCTTGAAGAGATGGGAGTGGTTTGTTTCTCAGGAGAAGTGGGAGCTCTAGTGTCCACTTCCTCTGGTATGGGTGAGTATATGGGGGCCTGCACAAGCTCAATAGCTTGAGCAGGGGTTCATTTGGATTTTCTTTGGTAGGTGAGAATAATTTTAGGATGTTTGGGTGGTTGAGAGGTAGAAGGTGTGGTTTCAACACTAGCTTGTGTTGCTAGGTTGTCACCTCGAGCAATGAGCTCTAACATTTTTGGGACAAGGGTTGTTTCTACCCCAGAGAAGCCAACAGTTGGCTTCTTCATGATTTTAAAGATTTCGGGCTTCATCTGTCCCAATTTAAAAATATTACATGTTTCCTTAACTGTGAGCCCAGTACACAGTTAAGAATGTATTGAACATATCTAGGAAACATGTAATACTCTAGGGAGTCCAAGTTAGCAAGTAGATTTGTATATACAAACTGAGAGTACCTGAACTTGACCCCTTGAACCATTCCATGCACTATGAAGCAGAGATCCTCAGGAATCTGGTCCCACCCTCCATGGTTGTTGGACAAGCTGTTGATGACCACATGAAGCAGGTACTTCCACTGGGATGAGACCTTCCCTTTCCTAAAGGTCTTTACAGAGAAATCTCCCTCATGGCCCATCTACTCAAAGGAATGATTGACTGCTTCCTTTGAAAAGGACAACTCACCTTCTTCATCATCCTGCTGAAGATGAGTGTTGATGATGGCTAGGGTGATGAAGATTGTCCTCCCCTGCACTGTCATAGACAGTGCCTTCTCCCCATTTATAATGACCTCTTGACAGGTCTTCTAGATGATCCTCATAGAGAGTAGGATCAATGGTTAGGGAGGTGAAGTAGTTGGATAGAGCCAGAAAATAGCAAACCTCTGAGAAACTATCATCTTTCTTAGAGTTTAACAGGGCAACCTGATTGTGCTGCCTGTGAAATTGCATGGAGAAATCAGGGTTGTTTCTGCGGTTTAGGTTGGCCATTGTAGAAAGCTTAAGGATAAAGGAAGTGTAAAACAAAGGCGGTTTAGGTGAATTTAGGTTATGTGAATAGTTCAGATGAAAAAGATAGTGAAAGAGGGGGGAACCGTTGGGTATATATATGAAATGGTTTTAAGACAAAGTTAATGAAAGAGGATAAACTTTGAAATCCGGATGTTAGTCTCACCCCTGAAAAAGTAGTTTACTTTTGCCCAAAAAGTAGCTTTTTTAGAAGTCGAAAAAGCTTCCGAAGGTATTTTAACTTCGGAAGTTGTTGATGGAAAGCTTCCGAAGGCAAAATGACTTCGGAAGATATTCCAAAGAGTTTTGAGAATTTTGCTTCAGAAGAGATTTAATACTCAGAGATTTTATTCTAAGAAGAATGAAACTTCCGAGAGTAAATTGCTTTCGGAAGAAAATTGTTCTTTGAAAACATATAAGTACTTTTTTTAATTTCAAGCTTCGGAAGATATTTAAAAATTTTCTTCCAAAAGTAAATCTACTGAAGTAGTTATTTGTTTTCTAAGACATAAGTTTCTTGCGAAGGTAATTTCTAATCTTTCGAAGGATAAAACAAAATTTTAAAAAATTTAAGGAATGACTTTCGAAAAGAATTTTCTTCCATAAAGAACAAGGGCTTATGAAGGTGATAATAGACAACTTAGGACACACAGGTTTTAGAAATAATATGATTAAGTTTTAAGAAAAGCTACTCAAAGTTAATCATCCCAATAGCTGATACAAGATATTTAAATCTCTGCTCATCAAAAGCTTTGGTGAACAGATCAGTATATTGTTCATTTGTGTTAACTTTGACTAGTTTGATTTACCCCATTTCAAAATTATCTCTAATTAAATGGTACCTGATATTGACGTGCTTTGTCCTTGAGTGTTGTATAGGATTCTTTGTGATTGAGATAGCACTGTTGTTGTCTATGTGGATGGGAGTCTTCTTGAAGTTGAATCCATAGTCTAGCATCTGATTCTGAATCCAAAGCACTTGAGCACAGCAGTTAGCAGCAGCAATGTATTCAGCTTCAGCAGTTGATGTAGACACACAGGATTGTTTCTTGCATTGCCAAGAGACTATCCTTCCACCAAGAAATTGGCATCCTCCTGACGTAGACTTTGCAGTCATATTACAGCCACCATAGTCACAATCTATATAGGCATACAGATTGAAGACAGAGTTCTTTGGATACCAAAGGCCAAGTGATGGAGCACCTTTGAGATATCTTAAAATTCTCTTGACAGTGACCAAGTGTGACATCTTGGGATTGGCTTGATATCTTGTACAAATACATGTGGCAAACATGATATCAGACCTGCTAGCTGTGAGGTACATAAGAGACCCAATCATGGCCCTGTAGAGATGTTCATCCACACACTCCCCTCTCAAGATTAGGTCCAAGGGAGTGATTTCTGGCTATGGGTGTCTTAGCAACCTTACAATCAGTCATGTTGAATCTTTTGAGTATGTCTTGTACATACTTTGACTGACTTATGAAGATGCCATTTTCAACTTGCTTCACTTGAATTCCTAGAAAGAAATTGAGTTCTCCCATGGCACTCATCTCAAATCTATCCTTCATCAGCTTCTCAAAGTCTTTGCCGAGCTTTGGATTAGTTGAACCGAAGATAATGTCATCTATATACACTTGAACTAGCATTATGTCATTTCTTGTTACTTTGATGAAGAGAGTTCCATCTATAGTACCCCTTTTGTATCCATGATGACAGAGATACTGAGATAGAGTCTCATACCACTTCCTTGGTGCTTGGTGCAACCCATAAAGAGCCTTATCAAGCCTACAGACGTAATCAGGATGATTAGGATCTGCAAACCCATATGGTTGTCTCACATACACCTCTTCATCAATCACCCCATAGAGAAAAGAACACTTGACATCAAGCTGGTAGACCTTGAAATTCTTGGATGTAGCAAAGGCTAGGAATATCCTGACAGCTTCCAGTCTTGCTACAGGAGCAAAAACATCTGTGTAGTCAATTCCTTCTTCTTGAGTGTATCCTTGAACAACTAGTCTTGCCTTATTCTTGATGACAAGTCCTCTATCATCCTTCTTATTCCTGAACACCTATTTGGTTCCTATACTAGTCTTCCCTAGAGGAAGAGGACATAGGTTCCAAACCTTTTGCCTTTTGAATTGAAGCAGCTCCTCTTGCATAGCTTCAACCCATCTTCCATCCTTTAGTGCCTCATCAATCTTCTTAGGCTCTATCTGGGATAGAAAACAAGAGTGAAGACAAACATTTGCATCATGGGTTTGTCATCTTGTTTTTACCTTGAATCAACATCTCCAATGATGCTTGTGGTGGGATGAGACTTGTGGATCCTTAGTTGAGGGATCACAGCAAGTTGTTTAGACAGATCTAAATTAGAAAAATTTTGATCTGGCATTGAGGATTCACCCTCCACATCAGCACACTTATCAAGAGTGACTTGATCCAATGATTGTGTGATATCATTGATGTTGTCTTCAATGAAGTGGTTGTCAGCATCAAGAAATTCTTGATCACTTTTACCACCACCGGTTTCTCCTACATTTGAAGCTCCTTCATCTGAGTTTTGTGCCTCTAAGCTAGAATTTGAAGGCACCCAAGAAGTATCAGCTGGATTTGTCATTGATGTGCTGGTAGAAACTTCATTTGTAGGGTTAGTTACAACTAGAGCTGAAGTTGTGTAGCTTGAAGGTCTTCTCAACTCAAATCTTGGGTCAGGATCACCTATAAGTAGTATATCTGTGGATTCTAAAACATGCTCACAAGATTTGTTAAAACAGTTGGTACCTAAATCAAGATCAAATAGCCAATCAGGACCAAAACCTTTCACATTGGGAGTGTGCTCATTGAAAGTCACATTGGCTGACTCCTCAACTACTCTGGTTCTGAGATTGTATACTCTATAAGCCTTGGCTTGGGAAGAATATCCAATAAAATGTCCATCATCTGATTTCTCAGCAAACTTGGCAATTTGATATTTGGTATTCAAGATGGTGTAAGGACGTCCAAATGACCTGAGAAAACCAATGAAAGGTTTCCTCTTATGCCAAAGTTCATAAGGAGTCTTACCATGTATCTTAACTACTAAAACTCTATTTTGCACATAGCAAGCAGTTTAGAGTCAGACAACATAGTTCTTGCAGCTTCAATTAGTGTCATGTTTCTCCTCTCAGCAACACCATTTAGCTGAGGAGTCCTGTGAGCACTATATTGTCTTGTAATACCTTTTTCATCACAAAATGTATCTCTTTGGTTCTTAAATTTAGTTCCTTGATCACATCTTATGGTTTTGACCTTGTGATCACATAGATTCTCAATCTTTAAGATGAAATTCTTTAGAATCTCAGGGGTATCATCCTTAGTTCTAAGAAAGAAGACCCAAGTGAATCTTGTAAAGTCATCTGTGATCACTAAACAATAAGAGGTCCTTCCTAGACTCATTACACTGGTGGGGCCAAAGAGATACATATATAATAAGTGTACGGGAGTAGTGATAGAGTTTTTTTCCTTTGGCTTGTGAGATACCTTGTGTTGCTTCCCTTTCAGGCATGCAACACAATGGTCATTACTTGTAAACTCTTTCTTTGGCACTCAAGTTACCAAATCATTCTTAATTAATTTATTTATGTTTTTAAAGTTTACATGGCACATTCTTTTATGCCAGAGGAAAGACTCATCACTATTTGCTTTAGATAGAAAGCATGAAACTTCTCCTGAGGGAGATGTTTCTTGCAAATCCATCTTGTATATGTTCCCTTTCCTTAGGGCTCTAAGTAGGATATGCTCATGACGAATGACCACCCCGGGCCTGAGAACAATGCACGTATGCTCAGTAAAGAACATGTTATGACTCTGATCACAAAATTGATATACACTCAAAAGATTGTATCCAAGCTCATTGGCAAAGTTTACCTTCTCAATGCTGAGTTTACCATTTGTGACCATGCCCCTTCCTATAATGTAACCTCCAACATCTCCTCCAAAAGCAACTGGTCCTCTATCAATTCTTTCAAAATTTTGGAGTAGTGAACTATTTCCTGTCATGTGCTTGGAACAAAAGTGTCAATGATCCATAGATTTCTATTTGTCTTGAGTTGTTCCTGCACAAAAGAGATGTTTAGTTACATTTGGAAACCCAAGCCTTATTGGTCTTGGGCTCATCAAAAGAAGTTGAAGACAATGCAACAGTAATTGATCCTATTTTCATGTTTTGAGGATCATTTGCTGATGTTGACAAGAACTTTCAGCCACTTGGTCTTTCTTTGTCTTCCACACCACCTCTGGAAGCTTAGACTTGACCTTCAATACCTTGGAAGTTTTATTGACTTCGAAAGTTTTGATGATTGGACCTTTGGAAGATCTTGCTTTCACTGCAACAAGCTTTAGTGCTTCGGAAGTATTCCTTTCTTCCGAGACCAAATTTTCTTCCGAAGGCAAGTTTCCACTTGTCTTCATCTTCATTTTGGAGCTTCCGAAGGAAAAAGACTTTCCTTCCGAAGCTTGCTTCTTCTTCTCCAAACTCTTAGAAGTTTCTTTCTTGGTCATGTTCCACAGTACTCTTTGGATTGTAGAAACAATCCTTAGCAAGATGAGAGATACTCCCACACATGACACAGTCTATTTTCTTCTTCCTAAGAGACTTCTTCTATGAACAATGCCGAACTTAATCATTTTCCTTCTCCTTCTACATCTTTGCAGATGTTGTGGCAATTCTTGTAGGGATAGAACTACCTTTGGAGCTGGATGGTTCAAGTTGTATAGCAGTGGTGCATAACTGATCAGTCTTCTTCTTGATGTTGGGATGATTTGGACATGAACTAAAAATCTTATTATTGGAGTTCAAGTTTGTGTCTTCAGCCTTAACCACCTCAAATCTTACAGAAATAAAAACTTGTTTCTGTGCAGAGTTGAAAGTGGCCTTGATCTCTTGAGCCTTCTTAGACTTTCTCTTAGCCTTCCTGATTAAGTTCTTCCTCCTTGACTTGGTCATCCCAACAGTTTTACTCTCCTCAGAGGGATCGTGACCCTTCTTAGAATGCTCTTCTTCACTCTTCTCAGAGACATTCTTTACCATCTCCTTTTCATCCTCTTCAGTCATGAGGTCTATGAGGGGAAGCTCATCTTCACAAGTTCCACACCTAGGAGATTTTACAGACAAGATTATATGTGGAGGAGCTATCTCACTAGATCCCAGTCCCTGCTTATTTTGATAACAAATTTTTGCATGCAAGGATGAGGATATTATGTTCTTGAAGGTCTCTTCTTCAAGAACACATTTTTCTACCCTGGTTTTGCTGATCACAAGCTCAGCCTGGCATTCAGTTAACTTAGTTGTGAGGTCTTTAATCTGAGTCCTGTAGTTAGTGTGCTCATGTTTAAGAATTGAAATGGTTTTCTGTAAGTCCTCTATCTTTAGTTTATAATCATTTTCAGCTTTTTTAAAATCAGATTTTAAGATATTTAAGGACTCAAGATCAGATCTCATCTCTAAGTTTAGGACTTGTATCTATTTACTTTAGCAATACATTCAGGAGTACAAAGATGTTCCAATACCTTGGCTTCATCGTGGTCTACCGTCAGTGATTGGTTTGGAGATGCATCTTCCACCTGAAAGCTCCAACCAAAGCCTTCTTCTTCAACGGTAACTGCAGCTTGCTGCTTTGGCTTCTCATTCTGGGGAGCTCTTTCAGTGTAGTTTGGTCTGGCTTGTGTTTGGCCACCATTTGTCCTTGGTGCCTTACACTCCCTTGCAAAGTGGCCCATTTGGTTACAGTTGTAACACTTTGCTTTTGTCCAGCCCCAAACTTTCCACTGGCTGTATTGCTTGGAAACTTCCTCCCTGTCCTCTTGTAGAACTTCTTGGCTTTGTGAGTGAGAAAAGCCATTTGCTGAACTATCTCCATGTATTCCAGGTCATCTGGATGGATACAGTCCAGGTCTTCAAGGGTGAAGAGAAAGTTGTCTGTGCTTTCATCAGCAGAAATAAAGGAATGAGAAGAACTTGTCTCTTGGAATGGACTTCCTTGAGTGTAGTTTTCTCTTGGCGTCTCTGGGAAGGTGATGAAAGGACCCTTTTGTGAGTTGTTAGGGTAGCATATAAGATGATGTTGTGGTTCAATGCTATCCCTTTCAACCACATAGAGGGCTGAACTCAGTTGATTGCTGGTGTTACCAGATGAATTTTGCATGTTCATCTCCATTTGGTATCCACTAAGAATACCATACAACTCTATAAAAGTGAGAGTCTTAAGGTTCTCAATTCTCTTGATAACAACACAATAATATTTCCATTGTCTAGGAAGAGAGGACATAAACTTCCTCACAATGTCCCTGTTCCCAAGAGTTACTCCAACATCCATTAGAGTATCCATAATTTCAATATACCTGAAGTATTGTTGAGTCATGGTTTCACCTGCTTTGAAGATGAAGTTTTCAAAATGCTGCTTCAAGAGGTCATTCTTGTTTTCCTTGGCTTCAGTGGACCCCTCATACATGAGCTTTAGTGCCTCCACAGTTGCTTGGCAGTTTTGCACTTCTTGAAGCCCCTGTAAATGGAGTTTAGAAGAGCAGTTTGAAGAGCTGTCATGGCTTTTTGATCAATCTCTATTCTTTTTCTGTCTTTATCATAATAGTCAGCCACAGCCTTTGGAATCATATCACCTCCAGCAGTAGCTGAAGAGGTGCTTGGTATGTAAGGTCCTTGGACAACAGACTCCTACATCCTGGAGTCTTGAGACTCGATAAAGCCTTTCATTCTTTGATACCAAGTATCAAAGTCTTTAGGAGTGATCAGTGGGGACTTTGTCATTGTTTCAGTTTCCATATCAGCCTTAGTAATAGCTTCCATTTGAGTTATTAAGTATTTTTTGTGTGTGAGGGATCTTAAGATGGTAAAATCTTATAATCAAGAGCCTGGAATGCTCTGATACCAAATGCAAGACCGTTTAAGGGCTGGTCACTTACGACACAACAACACAATGAGAAGAGATCTTTAAAACACTTAACAGATCAAATAGGGAACTGGTAACTTATATGTATGATACTAAGAACACAAGTAAAATATGAGACAAAACAAGATGCAAACAACACAAGTGTATGGTTTTCAAGAATGTTATATATTACTCTCAAGTTCTTTTACAAGTATTACAAAGCATAGAAAGAAAGTTACAAGGACCTGAGATACTTTATACTACATCCTACAGCCGGCCATACTTTGAAGGCCAGCTGGAAACATAAGACTAGACAACAAAATCAAATGTAGAGTCAAAAGGCAGATTGCCTTTTGACTAGTGACTATGACATGCCATAACTCACATCCTAATATATTACAAAAAGGATAAAAGTACATAAAGTAGAAAGCACAGACTCAAGACTTCAATGTACAGTTACCAAAAGCATGGACCTTTTCACCAACTCATGTAAGTTGGTGATTGAACCGAGTTGCAGCGGAAATGTGGTCCAGCTTTATGGAAAAATACATCAGATAAAGGCATATCTTCAAAAGTCTTCGGAAGAAATCTGTTTTCACTCTTTGGCTTCGGAAGACTTTGTTTTTGAATTCGGAAGACTTTACTTTTGGCTTCGGAAGATGTTGGTCTTGGCTTCGGAAAATTTTATATTTAGATAATTCTAGTGCATGGTGTAAAACTTCTGAAGCATTTCCACTTCTGTTCTTCAGTGCATGCATACAGAGAGACTTTGGATGTTTTGGGTGCATCAGCCTTATATGAAACCTTACACAAAGGGTATTTAACAATGCTATTAGGGTCCGGTCGGATCGGGATTTGGTGAGACCACCGGTCCGATCCAGCCTAACTTGTTTCTTCTTCAAGAACCAGCTGGTTCGAACCGTTCGGCGGTTGGACATAAAAAAAATGCATATATAACTATAAATATACATATAAAATACTTATATTGAATCATATATATAACACTATACATAATGTACTTATATATAACTATAACATTATCCGGTTTTAAATCCGATCTGACCTATCGACCAGTAAATTAATCGATTCGTTATCCGATGTAATTCTAAAAACATTGGTGTTTAATAGAAGTAATTTTAATAAAAAGAAAAGCCAATGTAATTAAAAAACAAGAATTACAATTTTATAACACCTTTTTATAAATATCCATTTCTCCTTGAGTGTGGTCGGTTGTGCCGTCATTGCATTAGTCGGCACCGTCCACTCGTGAGCCCTAATTTGCTCACGTCACATGTCTTTCCACCCCTAATTCTCTCTCACTCTCTTGTATTCCAAACACAATCATCTTGATCGACCCACGATTGAATTTACTGATTACATACATATCTCCCATTCAATGACTCACAATCACGCTGACCTTCTTGCTCAGCGGAAGCATTTTGCTCCCCATTGGCCCATGGAATCTGTCAATGTTGCATTACAGGTTACTTGCTCTTCTTTTTCCTTTAACGAATCATTGTTTTCAATCAATCTTTAACCGCTGTATTCTAATCTCTTTGCAGAAAGGCGATGTGTTCAAAGCCATGTTTCGAGTGAACGCGCATAATCGGGTTGAGGTAATTTCAAATCGATTGTGTGTTGTTTAGTTTAGTAGATTTGATGTGTTTGCTAAGTGTATGTGTTTGCATTGTTTAGGCGTATTGCAAAATTGATGGATTGCCGGTTGATGTTCTTATTAGTGGATTCCAGAACCAGAATAGAGCTGTAAGTTGTTTCGGTTTACTGTTGCTTTGAGAATTGATACCATACTGATGATTTTATATTGTGATTTTTTCTTATATGCTTTGTGATGATGAATTGAAATTCTTGAGAGTCGAATAAGGATTGTTGTATATTGCTTTTAGAGAAGGGGTATATGCTGGACTTTGTTGATTTGTCTGCGACGAAAGTAACTAGCAAATAGAAGTTGCAGTCAAATGGGTTGCTATCTCATCATGTTTTTGTTGTTTTGTTCTCTCTTTTCTTGATATTTTTCACTAGGCGTCTTCTTAGATTGAGAATGGGAGAATTTAATCCACAAATTGATGGAAAACGAATCTTTTTGCGTTCACAGAGAATGCCTCCTTTTCTTGTCAAGATTATTCTTCTTGATCAATGGTTTGATTTGTTAGTTTCTTTCGCAGGTAGAAGGAGACATTGTTGCAATTAAAGTTGAACCTCTTTCATCTTGGACAAAGATGAAAGGATCAAACGAGGCTTCCCGCCTTCCAGCAATAGAGGAAAGTTACGTAAATGATAGTGTTCATGGTGAAGATCTTGCTAAAGAGTTAAATAGACCTGCAACTAGTAGCTACATTGATGACAATAATCACCAAGCTGCTTGTTCTTCTGGTGAAAGAAGTGAAGCTGTATCTCTAGTGGAAAAGTTGTGTGCTATGATAGATTCATACCCATCAAAACGGCCAACAGGTAGAGTTGTGAGTATCATTGAAATGTCCCCTCGGAGGAAGACCATTGTCGGTTTTCTTAGAATAAAGCCATGGTTATTTAACAGGGAAACTTGCAAGAAAGACACCAAGAAGTCCAGACTTCTATTATTATCTCCAAAACGTGACTACATCCAACTTATATCCACTGATCCAAAATTTCCTAAATTGATGGTGGCTGTGAAAACCTTGCCTAATAGCATCATGAAGAGATTAGAGGACTGTGATTTAACAGTTGAAATGGAACTCGTTGCTGCAGAAATTGTTGAATGGAGTGAAGAGTATGATAGTCCATTAGCTCATGTCATTCACAATTTTGGAAGAGGTGGAGAGGTAGAATCACAAATGTCTGCTATTTTATTTCAAAACTCAGTTAATATTTCTGACTTTCCTCCTGAAGCAATTTCATGTATTCCTCATGTTCCATGGAGAATACCAGAAGAGGAATTTTACCATAGAAGAGATTTAAGGAACTTGTGCATATTTACGATAGATCCCGCCACTGCATCTGATCTTGATGATGCTCTATCAGTTGAAAGGCTGCCAAATGGTATTTATAGAGTAGGTGTTCACATCGCAGATGTGTCATATTTTGTTGCTCCTTACACTGCTTTGGATGAGGAAGCCCAAATCCGATCCACCAGTGTGTATTTACAGCATTATAAATTGCCAATGCTGCCACCATTGCTTTCTGATAAATTAGGATCGCTAATTCCAGGGGTAGAAAGACTTGCGTTTTCGATCATCTGGGATATTAATCTTGATGGGGAGGTTCTAGATCGTTGGATCGGTCGTACCATTATTCAATCTTGTTGTAAACTCTCATATGAACATGCTCAAGATATTATTGATGGTACTTTCAATGTTGAAGGTCTCCAACTGCATGGCAAATTCACCTGGTCAGATGTGGTTCTCTCTGTTCAGAATCTTGATGAGATAGCTAAGGTGTTGAAAGAAAATAGGTACAAAGATGGCGCATTGTCTCTTGAAAACCCTAAAATTGGTTTCTTGTTTGATAAGGATGGAATCCCTTATGATATTGTTTTCACTGGAAGAAATAAATCCAACTTTCTTGTTGAAGAATTTATGCTTTTGGCTAATACAACAGCTGCTCAAGTGATAACTAGGGCTTATCCTTCTAGTTCTTTGTTAAGAAGACATCCTGAACCCAACTTGTCAAAACTTAGAGACCTTGAATCTTTTTGCAGTAAACATGGATTACAACTGGATGCATCCACGTCTGGTGAACTGAATCAATCTTTGCAGAGAATAAGGCGTGAATTGAAGGACGATTCTGTCTTTTTTCATGTTCTTATGAACTATGCTACAAAGCCAATGCAATTGGCAGCTTATTTCTGTAGTGGGGATGTGATAGATAATGGTAAGGATTGGGGTCATTATGCGTTGGCAGTCCCGCTTTACACACACTTCACTTCTCCTTTAAGACGTTATGCTGATATCATTGTACATCGGACATTGGCTGCAACACTGGAAGCTGAAGAAATGCTGAATTTAAATGATAAGAAGATGGTGAAAAGATGCTTCACGAGCTTGTGTTTTAATAAAGAAGATGTGCTAAGTTTTGATGCTCAAAAGACGTTGGCTGATGCAGCAGTGAAATATGCGGTTCCTGGCACGCACATACTTGCTGATGTTGCGGCCCATTGCAATGGAAGAAAACTGGCCAGTAGGCACATAAAGGATGCTACTGATAAACTTTATACATGGCTGTTGCTGAGGAACAAAGAGGTAATATAATATTGATTTCAACTCATTTTATATTTTCTTTACTTTATTTTTTTCAATTGAATAGTTTTAGCTGTTCCGTAGAGGTGACCACCTAATGGGCAGGTTGCTGGTAAAGTTGAGCCTAGGTTAAAAAGGGTAGTTTTGTTTAAAGGTTGTCCCAAAACACTTATTATCCCAAAAAATTGAACTTTAATAAACAACTAATGTTGAACATGATCACAAATGTTATTTCATTAATAATCTAAGTTTTGATTAAATATATACGAGGTTTATATGCATAAAAGATACATTGGGGGCGACTTTCAATCTATTTGATACATTTTCTGTTTTGTAATTTAATCTTAATTTGACCCTTTTGACCTGTCTTATGCATTAGTAACCAGAATCAACCCATCCATAAGTATATGGACTTAAATGGCCACCTCAATATATTTATCTGGTCATGCTGTATGAACATGGCATGTCTGCATGTTTGTATAAACTGAAACATATACATTAAGTCATGTTTATTACTGTATGTATGCATGTAAAGATAACATACCAACTCTCACTAACGTAGTACAAGCTCATTCTTTTTTTACTATGGTGCAAACTTGAAAAGTGTGTTGATGCTCATACGAAGATCATTCTGCAATAAGCAAGGTTGACTCCACATTTAATAACCTAAATAGTATGGTTGATGAATTCAACTAAAATGACAAGGTGAACTAAAATGGAACCATAGTCGCTAAATCAGGATGGATTAGCCGATTAGAGAAGGATTGCTAAACATTAGGAAAGGTCATCACCCCTCTTGTCGCGGCTATAGCAACCGCTATAGCGCGCTACATAGCGTATACAAAAGGGGTCGCTATTTGTGTTTTGCGACCAAATAGCGACCAGTAGCGATTTTTTATTTTTATTTTTATTTTTTATAACTATAAAATCAACTCAAATAGAGTATTTTAGCTAATTTGGTGGTGTTTGATTAAATTTTCTACTACTTTATAGCTAAACATGTTTATTTATTGAATGTAAAACATTTCTTAAAGTTTTTATTACCTTATCGCTAAACACGAAATAGTGGGACTATTTACCGCTATTCACTATGTAGCATATAGGTGGCTTGTCGCTATTTACCGCTATTCGCTATTGACAACTATGGACTCATCACTCCTCAGTCCTGAGTTTGATTCTACCTTTAGGTCCCAATATTAATAGTAGGAAACCCAAGAAGGATCCCAACACTCACATGATGCTTGCTTTGAATTGCAATGTATATACAACTTAAATCCAATAGTTCAGTCAATATAATGCATCCTTGAGTGGCTGTGTCACTTAGAAATACATAGTTGTTTAAATAAAATTGCAAAATTTCAATTTGATTTTCTCAAAAGATTGTTACAAGTATTGGTGGTTGCATTTGCTGACTTCCTCCTGGTGGTGATTGCAGATTTTCCTTTCGGAGGCTAGGGTATTGGGATTAGGACCAAGATTCATGTCTATATATGTCACCAAGCTAGCGGTAAGTGTTATTATCCCTCCATGTACAAGTGGTCATGACTTGTATTTGCATCACTTTATAGAGCTGATAACAGCTGGCGGGTTGGACGAGTTGGGTAACAGCCTAGGAAGGATAACTTTTAGTGCCGGTCACATTTTTTTGTTATCAAAATGTTTGGATTTTATAGCATTTGATGCTAAATATAATTGCAAAAACTCTATTATAAAAATATCCACTTTTCTAAAGAAGCGAATTTGAAGGTTTTTATGCATTCGAGTACACTTCAGATGACTTCCAACCTAGTTGATCCATTTTTTTGTTGACCTTTAAAATCGACCATTTAGATGTAGAAGATTAACCATATCAACCCATATACATAAGTAAATGGGTTGAAGTTACCCCTTCTGTCACTTAATCGTATATTTTTTGTGCATTCTTGCTGTAGATTGAGCGACGGATATATTATGATGAGGTTGAGGGTCTTACTGCCGAGTGGCTTGATGTTACTTCAACATTGGTGCTGAATTATTATCCAAACAATCGGTCGCATAAAAAAGGAAGCATGAGTAAGTTGAAAGCAATTGAAGAGGTTGCTATGCTTACATTTCCCTACAACATGTCATCAGAACCAGATATAACAAAGGATGCAGGCATTGAGCCAGCAGTCTTTCCCCTTGTGTTACATGTTCTCTCAACTATTCCTGTTGCACTTCATCCTATTGGCGGAGATGATGGCCCCATCGATATAGGGGCACGATTATACATGAGCTCATACTTTTGTTAATTTGGAATCCAATGTTTTATAACCGTTTCTTACAGAAGGTAGTAGCTGTAGATGGATATAAGTTTGTTGGAAGGTGTAGATAACAGATACAAGAGGATCATTATGTTTGCTTGGTAGCTGCTTGTTTTTAACCAAAGCAGACTACTGTGCAGCTTTCATCATGAAGGTTGTGGTCGGGTTAGTATCAGCATAAGCCAGTTCCACCAGCTGCAAGGTGTTTTTCATGGACTGAAGTCAGAACTGGATGTCGGAATTTCTGCTGAATTGCTGGCACAAAGTTTCTTTTTTTTTTTTTTTTTTAATTTTACCTTTTAAATGTAACCATACAAATTATATCAAATTCTACCTACGATTCTCTTCATAATGCTTACATATGTTGGTTGATAGTAATACACGTATCTGTCTTGTAAAAGTTTTCACCATACTTATGTATCCTTGCTGAAGTCTGCAACTAGTTCAGGCATGATATTCATGTAACATGTTTGTTTTCTGAAATTCAGTCATGGAAGTTGAACCAGAAGCATTGCAACTAGTGTACATGTAGTAGTCGTTGATTTGAAAGGTTTTGGTTGGCAGCATGCAAGTACCAAGATGTTAGAATTTTGTCTCTATCAAGTAGTCTTTTTGTGGATAAAGTATATGAATTTAAAAGTAGTTAGTGGGTGAGTCTGCCATTAAAAAAGATACACATGCTTAAAATTAGATACACATGCTTAAAATTAGAGGTGGGAAAATGGGCGGGTTAGATTGGGTTGGTTGTCGAGTCAGGATGAGTTTGGATCAAAAGATAAGTTTAGGTTAAGATGGCTCGTTTAAGAAAAAGTTTCAGAATGGTTAAGATAGATTCGGGTCAAAGATATAGAAGCAAACAAAAGAAAGGTAATGCCATGATGTTGGTATCTCGTTGAACTAGAACCATTTTGAAGTAAACACCATGACTTTTTACAACTAAGCATATACACCCATATGATGAATGAGAATATTGTGGTAGCCCCAAACATGTTTGATAAAATATTTACTTATATGTTCATGTAAATTTTTTATGCAATAAGGTTTTGTAAGAATTGTGTTAAAATCAGAACTGTATGACAGTATAACAACTTAAACCTGACCCATGTGTATATTTTTTATTATCCATCTTGATCAATTGATTTTTCTTTTATAAAATTTAAGGTTGTCCATCTTGACCCCCTAAGAATACAAACCAACCCATACTCAATTACTCATAAAAGTAAAATCCAAACTAGTCTAACTAATAACAATTGGGTAAGGATCGTCACCTTTTCTTAAAGTCATGCAACTTATGCACATTTATCTAATAGAGTTGAAGAGTTTTACTTGAAATCATGCAACTTATGCCCATATATCTAAAAGAGTTGAAGAGTAGTAGTCGGATTAAAACAGGTAGTAAACATGCCAAGAATGCTAGCACATTGTAATAAAAAGGTTATCATGTTGGTGGCTTGACATGATATTTTCTTTTAATTTTAGTTAGAACAAGTTGATGTGTAAGAATAAACTAGTTAAACAAGTCATATTAAACACGACTTGTTTATCAAATAGGTTAGCCATTATATTTTTTCTGTTCGTTTTGTCATGTTTTAAGTAGAAGAAAGCTACCACCCATCATTGCATAGTAAGAAGAGGATTCTCTTTGGATCTTCCAAATGTGCATCAATAAAGAACGTTTAATGATTTTAATTTGATATATGGAATACGTAAAAAGGTATGAAGAATGACATTTGCCACTGAAAACTGAAAAGAGATAAAAGCCACTGTTATGCAAAATTTCAACTATCAATTGCCTAGATCAGTTGCTCTGGTCATTCATTCCGAGTCCTGCAGATTCCTGGGTGGAAGGTTGTGTTGCAGAATCATTTGACTTGGGTCGACCTGGCCCAGCAGAAACCTTGACCATTGCGGGTCTAAGTAGCCGTTCCCCAAGAAGAAACCCCCGTCTAAACTCCTCTATAACAATGCCTTCATTGAACTCCTTAGACTCTTCTCGTGCAATTGCCTCGTGAACCTACATCACAAATAAACATTGAATGCCAAATAGCAGAAAAGCCCAACCAAAGTACCAAACCATAATCGAAAAACCAACTTGAAGAAAAAGAAAACCTATGGTTCCGCTATAATATTTTTAGAACAGATTATATCGGTTCGATTACACACATTTAGAAAATCAAAGTGATTTGCTTTTTAGATGAACTGTGTTTAATTTCTAATTTTATACCGTATCATGTCCCATGACAACAATTTCCCTTTTAGAGTGCAATTTTTAAGTTAAAACTATCCATTCGCATATTACAAAGCTAAGCCAATAAGTTATCTACCCAACTTTTACAAACATGATTTCCATGTGTGGCTAAAAAACTACGCTGGGTCAAACGTTGCAATTAACAATTCGTTGTAAAGCTCCTCCCGTCCAAATTTGATCGAATCATTTAAGCTATACCTGACTTGAGTACACCCTGATAGTTCATTTCTATTTTCTATTTGTAAACAAACTAAATATAATTCACAATCGATGCAGTTAAGAGGCAACAATTTCAACCTACTCTTTTAAATATGGCCCAATTCAGGTTCTATTTCAAGCTTTAATAGGTTATATTAAAAAAAATTTAGCTCAAAAACAAACGGGTCAAACAGGTAGCTAGGTCACCTGAAATTGAATGGTAAACACATACATGGTACAACATTTTAAAGCCATATTACAAAATGGATAAAAAAAGGCAATCCAACCCGACCCGTTTGGCAACTCCAAATTTACTAGTTTTAACCCGTTACCCGACCCACCATACCCTTTTTTGCCAACTCTAGGTGCATTAACAGAAACAAAAGGACCACAAAAGGAACTGTTGAACTTACTGAAGGATCAAATGGTTTTCCAACTGTTGGTACAACAGCCACCTGTAAGCTCCTCATTATTTCCACAAACTGTTTATAAATCCCCTGGTAACTTGCATCAATCTTTTTCTCCTGCTCTGTTTCTAGCTTCAGTTGTTGCTTAGCTCTCTCAAAATTATCAACCATGGGCAAAAGGCTCTCAATCACTTCCCCTTGGGCATTACTTCTTACAGAAAGCTTCTCCTTCTCTGACCTTTTTCTGAAATTCTCAAAATCTGCTTGCAACCGGATATATCTTTCCTTCCCGGAATTTGCCTCTTCTGACAAGGCCGTAACCTGCCCCAATAATTTATTCTTCTCATCTTCTATGTGTAATAATGTAACCTCTATTTCAGATGTAGTTGCATAATCTTGATTAAGGATTGCTTCTTTGTAAAGTTGAAGAAGGGACTTAATGGTCAATAAACTCTCCTCTTTTGTATCGCTTTTGGATTCTTCAAGATCTTCTAATTGAGCCTCGTCTTCACTTGTCTAACCAGTGACAAAATGACAATATACTTGAGATCAAAGGAACATATAATAAAGTAATTAACTCGTGTAAGTTCAAACGAACTAAGATTTTATGTCCAAAACTAAGATGAGTATTACATGCTGCCTGCAAAATTTGCAATTTTGATGTTGGTTTTAGATTTTATATGAAACCCATGTCAACTTTGAATGAGAATTCTTATGAATTGAACTCAAAAGTCAAGTTCTAGCTTTTTTGTTCAGCTCACTAGTGGAACATACTGACATTCAAAAGGATATGATCAAGAATCATTTGGCCATAATACCTGAAACTTATAAAGATCCAGGATATAAAAGACAAACTTTTTCTATTGTTAGAATGATATTTAATTTACCCATCAAAATGTTCTTTAAGAACTGACAGCTACTAGTCTTTTTAACATAACATCCATTCACATTTGTACCATTGGAAATTATAACATACCTATTCAGTAGCAATTTATTAAGAAAAGTTTAATATTTGTAATAGTAATATATAAAATTTGAACAATGTTGTTGTATGCTTCTATTAAAAATGGAAGTTAGTTTGACATCAGTACAAACTTTTAATATGCAAGGCCTTATACTGCTGACATCTAAGTATATGATCTAGTACTTCCTGTGATGGTTCATTGTTCTGATGAAAAACTAAATGCCAGTCCACTTTGTGTATTACACAATTCACCAGTTTTTATGGCATATACTCAGGTATAGACTTAGGCCAGTTATGTGTTTGCCCATACAGAGTACAAAAGGTATTGTCTTGCATATCCAAAATCATCATGTGAAAATTTGTGTGCCAATGTTTCCTTGGTAGTGGATACATTGAAATAATTGGTAATATTTCAACAGCCATTTCATTTTTCATGAGGTAGGAAAGGCAATATTTAAGGAAACAAAGTCTCTATATTCAAGGTATGACATTAGCCATACATAAGATCACTTCCCTAATTATTTCAACCTTGTTTTCACTATCTTCTCACATAGATAAATGGTTGAGAAAACAGATCAAAGTGAGTACGATGAGGAATTCACTTATGTGCTCATTGTTCTATTCTGTAAGTGTCGGGAATACGATCATTCTTATAGTTTACCTTCTACATAACCACAAATAGGATCTCTAATACATAGACACATCTTAGAGCAAGTGCTAATCATGTGTTTAATCAGCTCATGGAGAGGAAGAAACAATTAGTTCAAACGTCACATTATTTTACCTTTTCCACAAAATTGGCTACTATGTACTAATGGACTTTATTACCCTTGTATAGCATTTGGTAAGAATCAAGTTGGTTTAGATGTCCACAATTAATTATAGTGGTATTTCAAATGAAACATTTTACTGTATCCAACTTTATGTTTTACGTAATATAAGCATCACTTCCCTGATATTTCCTATCATTGCTAGCAATGTATGTGCACTTTATTAGTGCATTGTGCATGTAAGCATTTATAATCCTGTTATTTTTCTTGTAAAGTGATTGTCGTAGTTCTTCATTGCTTATTACCATGTATGTATGGCAGATGAGCATGTAATTTCTTTTAAGATGCTACTCCTTTCTCCTTAGTATAAGAATGTTTTCTTCATTCTTAAACAAAGTAAATTTGTTACACATATAAATGATTTGTTCATCCAAACATTTCAACCTAACATGCCCACACCCCACGATCAACTCCTACATTCCATTTATTTTGTTTCCATGTTTAGTTTGGGATTTGACGTCTTCTTGTACATAGTGTAAGTAATTAAGTATTACTTGGTAGTCTACTTCTCGGCCTATATATATTGTCGTTCAATGGGATTGTTAAACACAATATTAAAAACAATTGTAATAATGTATCTTTATAGAGAAAGATAGGTATTCAAATCTTGTATATGCAAGCAACATACTCAGTTCGATATATTTAAAACTATCGTGATATACATACAAATAATCTAAATCACAAAAATAACTTCTTACGTTCTTCGTATACAACCTACATGAGACAGGTTGCATGTATGTAAATCTTGGCCTCCCTGGACTTTAAATGAACAAATAATCCCTACCTATAGATCTATTTGGGATTCACAAGGTTGCTACAGAAAATCATATGAATATACATTCCCATAATTAGTAACATGTCTAAAGAAGTGAAGGACGGGTAGACAATGATCCTACTATTGGATTTGTGGAGTCTTGTTGGGCTCGGGTTAAAAGACAACTCAGTGGCAGATTAATTAAATTAAAGACTTGTCTCGTTTTTATTTAATTTTAGCCCATGAAGGTTTTCTTGGGGATTAAGTTGTAAACCCAAATTTTCTCTATTTATATTGTGTATTGTACTTGTAATTCCTCACGAGTGAGGCAGAAAGCAATAAAAGTATTATCCTGGTTGCAGCACGTGGACGTAGGTCACATCGACCGAACCACGTAAATCTCTCGTGTTCATCTTTGTTATTAATTTCTCTCGCAGTTAGATTGTGTTTGTGTGTCGATTTACATCGGGATCCCTAACAAGTGGTATCAGAGCTACGGCTCGTTACACACGGAAAACACATCGTGAGAGAAAGAAGTTGTGATCTAGGGTTATTCGTCGGCAGTTCTACCGACGTACTCAACCGATCACCAATACCGCCGTCATGCAAACAAAACCCGCATATTGTCGCCGACACTAAAAACTGTGAATCACCGGTTGTTGCTGTTGTTTCGCACGTGTTCTTGATCAGAAAGAAACCGAGGAATAGGTTTGTGACTTCAATTTGTTTCAGTATCTGATTATTGGTTATCGGGTTTGACTTCGGGTTTTGATATTGATCATTGATTCGTTTTGGTGTGATTGTCGAGATCTAAGGTAGTGTAGCCAAGATCATTGGGGGTTAGTAATTTTATCCAAGTATTCTTGATAAAATTACCGAGATTCAAAGTCGAGAACTCGCAGGTGCATTGTTGAACTAGTTTGTTTACTGTTTTTTGAGACCAAGGAAAAAAGAAGGTAATGTTCAATAGAACAACACTCAAGTTAAGGCAGCTGGCCACAGTTGTGTTTGGCACTACTTTCAGTTTTAACTTGAATAGTAAATAGATTGTAGTTTGAGATAATGGCTGAGAGTGGAAAACTTCAGATTGAGAAGTTTAATGGAAACGACTTTGGTTGGTGGAAAATGCAACTGAGTGGGAAACTTTAGATATAAAGGCCAAGGCGGTTATTAGGTTGTCGCTGACAAAGGATGTTGTGTTCAACATTATGAAGGAAACTACAGCGAAAGGTATCATGGATGCGTTATCTAATATGTACGAGAAGCCTTCGGCAGCAAATAAAGTTTTCTTGATTCGAGAGCTGGTTAATACAAAGATGAAAGAGGGAAGTTCAGTTTTAATGCACATCAACAACTTGAACTCTATTTTGTCAAGACTTGGGTCAGTTGGCATCCAATTCGAGGATGAGGTTCAAGCTCTACTACTGTTATCATCATTGCCTAATAGCTAGGCTGGTACTGTTATAGCGATTACTAGTTCCACCAACGTGTTCACTTTAAAAGGGATTCGGGATATTATTATGGGCGAAGACATCAGACGAAGAAATTCAGGTGAATTACTAAATGTTGCCATAGGAAGAAAGAATAACAGAGGTAGTGGGAGCAAGAACAGGAAAAGGAGTCATTCTAGGGCTCGGAATGATGTGACATGTTGGAACTGTAAACAGATTGGACATTTCAGGAATCAGTGTCCGAATGATCAAAAAGAAGTCAACACTGCAGGAGACTATTCAGATGATGATGCTTTAATTTGTAGCGTGGGGAGTAGTGTGGATTCCTGGGTCATGGATTCTGGAGCTTCGTTTCATGCTACCCACAGCAGCGAAGCATTGCAGAACCTAAAAAAGGGTGATTTTGGTAAGGTAAGACTAGCAAACAATGATGTTCTTGATGTTACGGGCATGGGTGACATGGACTTAGTTACTTCAGCTGGTTCATGGACTTTGAAAGATGTTAGGGTGATTCCTGGCTTGAAGAAACGGTTGATTTTTGTCGGTCAGTTGGATGAACAGGGACATGAGGTTAAGTTCGGGAATAAGCAGTGGAAAGTTGTTAAAGGGAATCTTGTCATTGCTCGTGGAAAGAAAATGGGTCTTGTATATGGTCAGTTTACCATCTGAAGGAAGTGACGTTCCAATTCAGAAGAAGACTAAGCATAAGAAGGTTTGCTTTGCAAGTAAGAAACCTAGTCACAGAAAAGATTCAAAGTGAATGTGCATGGAAAAGTTCAGGAAAACTAGTTAAAGGATTTCATGGCAGTGGGAGCACAGGTTGTGCTTCAGTTACGGTTCCTAGACGACAGTGGGTTAAAAGAATTAATATTCCATCTAATAAAATCTCTCCAGATGATTACTTGCTAAATATGGAGAGTGTTTGTTCTCAAGGTGTTCCAGCATCTGATAGTTTGTTTCAGTGGGAGCCGGTAGGGACAGAGAACAGGTCAGGGCAGATACAGCCGTGACTGATATGTTAAAGCTCGGGGGAGCTTCAACAGGCCTTCAGATTAACTGATGAGAAGGCCGCTGCAACCAGGAAGACGAGGAAGATTACAAGAGGTACAAGTGTTCACATCGAAAGGCACTTTGAAGATGATCAAGGCTCCAAGTGGGAGATTGTTGGGTTTGTGGAGTCTTGTTGGGCTCGGGTTAAAGACAACTCAGTGGCTAATTAATTAAATTAAAGAATTGGCCCGTTTTTATTTAAAATTTTAGTCCATTAAAGTTTTCTTGGGGATTAAGTTGTAAACCCTAATTTTTCCTATTTATATTGTGTATTGTACTTGTAATTCCTCATGAGTGAGGCAGAAAGCAACAATAGTATTATCCTGGTTGCAGCCCGTGGACGTTGGTCACATCGACCGAACCACGTAAATCTCTCGTGTTCATCTTTGTTATTATTTTCTCTCGGAGTTAGATTGTGTTTGTGTGTCGATCTACACCCGGATCCCTTACACCTACCACCTTATCTATAGAAGTATGACACAATCATGTACGTAGGCCCGTCACAAATCTCTAGATATTTCTAGAAATTAGTGAGGAACTGATAGAAACTAAGGGTAACTGTAATTGAACTTATAAAGGGGGTACGATAGTTGGCCCGATTCAAGAGTGGCAGTCTCCTACAATCAACAGATAATCAAAACAAAAGCAGGAACATCAAAAACAAAGAAAAAGACTTGCTATTATACTACTAGCTGGGCAATTACAAAACTGCTCTTAACTCCCCACTAAGCATGCATTTGTGTGCTGCCTTTACTGAGGTTTGATGGCTCAAAGCTGGACCTAAAGGCCAGCTGAAGTTGTTCCCAGATCCAGCTGGGTTAGCACAACCCACTGAAAGTGTATCAATATTGTCTGGCTGAACAGAGGACTAGTCCTCAAGTCAAAAAAATAAAAATAAAGAATTCACGTAACAGCTCGTTTGAATTTTCCAGAATGGCTCAATGATGGTGAAAAGTGGTAGAATTATGGATGTCCGGTGGCACCCTAACTTGTACTCTTGATCATGATGGTATATACAAGAAACCTCTTGTTCCAATTGACTTGAACTGTGTTTAGATGGCCAACAATTGAATACGAAGTACCTGTTGTGACCTCATGATAGCTTACTTCATTAGTCGCCTCTATTAGTTGAAATTTACCTGCTTTACAACGGCGTACAGGCCAATATTATCACATTGGAAACATTCCCCCTTAATGAATCGAGACTGTTTCTCTGGATCATAAAAAAGAAGTGGTGGGGTTGGCAAAGGAGTACAACAGTGCTGGTGGTAGATGTAGGAGGGCTGGTGGTTGTATTGGGTTTCAAGTTCTGCCCTGATCAGGTGTAATCTCCCTTTGATTCAAGGAATGATAATAGCTATACATAAGATCATTTTATAATTATTTCAACCTTTTTCTCACTACATCAGAAACATTGCCCGTTAATGATCCCCCTTTAATGAACAGGAACTGTTTCTCCAGATTGGAAACACAAAGTAGTGAGGCTGGTAAAGGGGTACAGTGGGGTTGGTGGCAGATGCAGGAGGGCTGTTAGTTGCGGTGGGTTTCGAGTTCTGCCCCGATCGGGTGTAATCTGCCTTTGATTCAATCTCCGATGCTAAACTCGTAGCAATATATTGTTCGGGGTTTGTGTTTTCGAACATCTTACCTTAGTTCCTCCTTCAGCCCAATTAAAAACACTCCCGAAAGGCAGTGGTTGGGACAAAGTATGGCTGGATAACCAAATACTGTCATTCCTAAGGCAGTAGATGACCATTTTACAACTCTACCAATTTAAGCATAAATCAAACCTAACAAACAAGTGCAAGTGATGTAAGCGATCATACTAGTTTTATAAACATTAGTTCCTTAACTATATTCAAGATCTATCACCAAGAAATCATAATCGTAAATAAAAATTGTAACATTTTATATGGCAAGAATGCCCTACCCCATAAACACGAGTATGAATTCAAGATAAATAAAGTATCAAACAGAAACTTATTGACAACAAATGTGAGATGATTAATACTGACTAATTGAGGCAATGACGACAATGATAGCAAGGAGGGAGTGGCGTCATGAGGTAGCGCCACCGGTAATATCAACACCTTTTGCTTAAGCAAGTCTGGCTTTGCTTATAAGCCAACACTAACGGTTAGTGTTTACATCCGTACGAAATGTGTTCTATACATCAAATGGACCAATTCAAGTATCCACCAATTCAACATATAAGTCCCTAAACCCTAGTAGACCATAATATATAGATTTGAAGTTTAGAACAGTGAAATGGCATTTCAATGGACACTGTACAGGTAGGGTTAGCCTCTATTCTGCATCTAACAAGCTATCATGCGTATTTTTAAAAGGTAACAAAACATGGATGTGAAGGTCAAATACAACACTCGAATTGTAACATACTTAACGCATACCCCCAACAAACATGGTGTGCTTTTCATCTGTGCTTAGAGGGTTTAAACATATATGAGTTTACAATCACATATATTAGTCTGTGAGCTTTCAAAATGATGTTTTGAGTAAACAATCTATGAGTAAGCGGGGTACCTCAACAGTGGTGCCCTTGGGTGTACTGAATGAACGCCTAATTCGGCCTGAAGAAGATGGTTTATAAGCATGGTGCGATTGAAAAGAGAGAATTTGTGGTGTTTGGGAATTGAGAAGAGACCTGTGAAGAAGGCGAGGAGGAGGAGTGCAGAGAGGGTATCGATTGGAAAGTGGAAGAAGAGCCGCCATGGGAGATGGCCTTCTTCGGAGCTAATTCAGATAGGGCAAAGGCTTCTGCAGCATCCTTCTATGCGTAGGGTTGCAAGTAATATACAAGATAACTAGTATTAAGATCTCCTGTTGTGGTCAGAACGTAAAACCGTGCTAAATAGCACTAATGACACACTACTAGGGGTGATCAAAAACCGGTTCCAACCTTTCAGAACCGGCAAAACCGATAAGACCTAACTGGTTAGAACCGGTTACTATACAAGCGGGTAGGTTCTCGGTTCTAGGAATTGTATGTTTGCGGTTCTGGGTCGGGTCGGTTCCTGAGTCGTCTAAAAACCGATAAGAACCGTGAAACCGACTTCACAATAGAAAAAGAAATCTTAGTATGATTTGTCATCTTCATCAACCTAAAAAACCTTTTTCCATTGCATAAGATAGAGTTGGAGGCGATCATCTTCATCACCAACGTTCATCTTCTATGTGTATCTTCATCCTCACCTAAGTACATCTTCATCATCGCGTATTACCTTAGTGAAACCGTATTTCCTTGGCTACATTCAAACAACATCCAATTTAATCAGTTCTTCAATCTTCATCCGTATGGTTATAATCAGTTACCTAATTCAACAAGAGCTTAATAATAACAGTGACTCACCATTAAAAAAAGTTAATGTGATATCTTTGGGACTCAATCATTTTGATCTGTTAATAGCCATCTATCCTTTGCGTGAAACAAGAGTTTAATAAATAGGTTCTTGAGAACCGCCACTGCTCGAAACCGATATACTGTTTGCCAAACCGAACCGTTTATAATTTGTAAGGTCCGGTCCCGGTTCTGCAATTCAGCCCTTCTCGATTCTTGTTCGGGTTTTTGCGGTTCCGGTCCGGTTAAAACCGGTTGATCACCCCTACACACTACCATCAGTGACCACCAATACCGAAAAACTCGTATCGAAAAAGAAATAAAATACAAAAAAGTAAACTGAACGAAACGTAAACGTAAAATGTTGAACCACGCAGCCGAAACGAAAAACATATATGTCAAATTACACATATACACTACGCGTGTGTTAACTCGCAATATTTAGACTGAAACGTAAACATAAAATTTATAAATTGATAAGTAGATGTACCAAATTTAAAAAGTAAAAACTGTTATGGGACTAAATTAAATTGTCAAATATGTCAAAATATTTGGGTTACAAATAAAACAGGAAAATTAAATATTAAATATAATTAACCTTTTAATTATATAACATACACACACATTTTTATTATTTGATGTTATTTAACTAAATTAAACAACATTACAAATAATATCCATGAACAAAATATCCATATAAGTTGTTCAATCTCATATGCAACTTATTTAGAAAACCCATTTTCTAAATTGGTGTGTATTTATTTAATTGCATGATCATATCATCAATTAAATATTAATTGGTGTTTGCTAAGCTTGTTATTGGGTATGACCCGACTTGGATCATAACGTACTAACCACATCAATATTCTATGTGTCTTGGGCATAAAGAATCCAACAATCTCCCACTTGCACAAGATACATAGAAGATTGATGCAAGCAGTAAATACCGCCTAACAACGGTTTACTACCCTTAATACGCATGACTATAAGCCATTCAATAACATCATCCCCTTCAAGTTCCAAACTTGAAATGATTTAGGTGAATCAATCATTTATCCTTTTGTTACAGATGTCATGTTAAATCCAAGGACACAGAATGATCATTCCTTGTTGATTTAACTTAATCAGGCCTTAGACATCATACTCTCAACGAATAAGAGGAACAAATCCCATCTTGACTGCATACGTTTCTCACAATCACCTTGTGTCACACCTGAACATAGCCTTATTTCAGAACAGTGAAGAACTAACTCAAGGTACAACATTTGGTGAATATCAAAACCCAATATGCATCTCAGGTCTGAGGATACTAAATGATATTCGCCTTTACTCAAAATTACTTATGATCAATCAAAGAGATTCTATGTAGTAAAATTTTGAGACGCGGGTCAGTCCAATATTTGCATCCCACAAATATCTATGAACCTTGGTAGCAACCAATTGCTCTATATTCATACCTTATGAATATCTACCAATCCATGTTCATAATAGTCTTACATTCATATTTGTTCCCACAAATATGACCGACTACGGACATTTAGAATAATAAACATATTCATGGATATAAACATGCTAAAAGGGAACATAACTCAAATATATAAAAGAGTTAAATATTACAAATGTTCCATGTTTTATATGCTAAACAGATCAATTCATATCACCAGTAAATCTAAGTCCTAAGGCACAAGTATGACCCTCATACTTTGCCCTTATCAAGGAGCTTCGTTAGTGGATCAACAATGTTTTGATCTTTATGAACTTTACGAATACATATCTTTATCCTTTTCAACTCCATCCCTTATGATGTTGAATCTCCGCTCAAGGTGCTTAGTCTTTTGATGAGTACGGGGTTCCTTGATTTGAGTAATCTTACCCACGTAATTACCAAAGATTTCTAGGGGGTCTTGAATGGTAGAGATCATCCCTAGATAAGCAATGGACAAATTTATTCATGCAGCTTCCCAAGCTGCCAATGAAGCGGCTATGTATTCGGATTTTTGTAGTGAATAATGCTACCGTGTCCTGCTTTGAACACTTCAAGGTTACCACACCTCCATTCATAATGGAAGTACACCTGATTGATGGTCGAGAACCATATGGATCAGTTTTGAGAGCCCGCATCAGTGTAACCCTTTACATGGACTTCCTTTTAAACAGATCCGTATATTAGAAATATATCCTTTGTCCTACTAAGGTATTTCAATATACTTTTAACAGCCACCCGATGGTTATTTCTATTGTTATCTACTTTGTCATACTTAATAGGCATGATTCGTCTGGTCTAGTGCATATCATCACACAAATGATGGATCCTATAGCAGATGCGTATGGGATATCATTCATTTGATTTTGCTCATCCTATGAGCTTGGACATTGAGACATAGTCAACACTGTCCCTCCTTGAATAGGTACCATACCTTTCTAAGAGTTTTTTCATCTTGAACCTTTTCAAGATTTTATCAATATATATGCACTTTGGTTTAACCCTATCAACCACCTCGATCTATCCTTATAGATCTTTATTCCAAAATATGGGTGGTTTAAACGTGATCCTTTTATGAAAAACATCTTCCAAGCAAGGTTTTAACACCTTCCAAGGTTGGAATATATTTTTCAAACAGCAGTGTGTCATCAGCATACAATACTGAGAGTATAATTCTGCTCCCACTAGCTTTCATATATACACACCCTTTTGATGCTTGTTTCAATCCATAGATCTATCACTTTAACTTGTATACTTTATTGGGATGTCGCGTATCGACAAAACCTTCATGCTGAACTATGTGGACAGTCTCTACGAGATGTCCATTAAGGAAAGCGGTTTTGACATCCATTAGCCAAAACTCATATTCAAAATATGCAGTTATGGCACTTAACATCCTAATCGACCTTAGCATTGCCACGGGCGTAAGACTTTCATCATAATCAACCAATTGAGTTTGATGAAAACCTTATGCTATAAGTCTTGACTTATAAGTATTCAAGTGTCCATGTATATTTGTTCTCATCCTGAGAACCCACTTGTATCCAACCGGTTTGGAGTTAAGTGGAGGTTCAACCAATTGCCAAACTTGGTTGTTATACATGAATTGCATCCTTACGTTCATGGCCTCTAGCCATTTGTCCCAATCCAAATTGGACATAACATCTTGGTGTATGGTTAGCCTACAGGGTATAACCACATAGCATCCATTCATGAAATATCCTTATCTTTCAGATGGAATACTAACTCTACCAGATTTGTGAACGTTTTGTGTGTGTTGATCAACCTCTTGATCTTTATCAACAACCTCCTGCTGATTGCTAGTGTCAATCAAATGTGTATCGCCTTGTGGATTTTGATCCTTATCAAGTTCCACAGTTCTATACGTCATTCCTTCCATAAAGGACTTGGTTTCAAGAACCATAGACTTTGGAGCAATAAATACTTCTGATTCGTTGAGTCAAAGAAACGGTATCTTATACAGTCTCTTTGGATTCTAAATGAATACACACTTTCTTTGTCCGGGTCATATTCATAATATGAGCCTTAGAGAGCGATGCTAAACCCAAAATGATAAAGGTGGTAAGTTCACAGCCATAATAAATTGAACCATATCCAAATAGGGTTCAGTTTCTCCTTTATCTGAATGAAGAGCATAGATAATTATGAGGAGTTGATTTTCTACTTCATTATTGAAGATTTTGAACATTTCAAAAGCTTCATACTTATGTGTCATCAAGTGCACACAATAATAGCGACTGCAATCGTCGGTAACATTAATGAAGTATCTTTCACCAGTCTTAGACATTGTCTTAAAAGGATCATATGCATCCAAATGCATCATTCCTAATTAGTCTTTGGTTCATACTTATCAAATGAAACATTTTCATTTGTTTCCAAAAGACCATTCTTTTGAAGTGTTTGAATCTAATTCTGGTTAGTATGACCAAGGCGACAATGTCAAAGATAGTAATAACTTAAACCCATTTTAAGTTTCTTTATGCTAAATGTGTATCAATGAGTTATAATAGGATGATCTACCATGAACCAATTCATGGATGTCATTAAAAGTCATATCCTTAAAATGATATACATCATTCAAAACTCAATACCATTATTTACAAATTTTGAATCATGATCATATTGTTTTAAAAGGAAACATTAATCATGTTCCTAGTCAAACTAGGTGCATACAAAATGTTTTGAGAACAACTTCCAAACCATTTGAAGGTCTCAAAATAGAGTTTCCCTTCTTGAAGCGGACATTTCTTTTGAACCCTTTTGCAACAATTGCAAGTATGAGTCTCACATCCGGTATCCAATACCCATGTGATTGAAGAAATGGCTTTTAAAACAGCGTATGAATCATGGAATTGTATTTGAGGTTTGCCCAAAACCCTTCTTGTGTTTCAACTCCTTGAGATAGAAGGGACAATACCCTTTTTATAGTCCTATCTCTCCATACTCAAAGCATGGATCGTTCTCCGTTACCTTAGGCTTCATAAGCTTAGGTTTTGAGGTTTCGCTATAACCTTTGCTTTGACGTATTCCTTTCCTTTAGCAATAATTGCTTTAGGATCGGGATGGGCCACTTCTTATAGCCTCCTTTATTGATTGAGAGAATAGGTAGAACCTCTCTACTTATCCCTGCCTCGGTTGCTTTGAGCATTGCATGAGGTTCACCGATGCTCTTGTCCCATCCGTTCATATTACAGTTTTTTATGAATGTCTCAAACCTTTAGTTAGGCAATCAAGGATCAAATCCTTGGCCAACTACTTTGAGACAGGACAGCAAAGCATCTTGAGGCTATCAATATGGCCTTTTATCTTAAGAATATATAAGATGATATCGATTGGGTCTTTTCATGTGACATGTATAAAGTGCTTGAACCGTTTCAAAGCAATCTTATTAAAGTTTGTGGAAGGAACATTTCCCTTTTAGATTAACATGTCATGTGCCCCATGAGGCTCCAAACCCTTTTGGAGTCTGGGAATCATATTCCCAACATGAGATCGGATGCTTGCACAGAATCCTAAGTGTGCTTAACTCAATCGTCAAAAGGCCATAACATCAACAGCGTGGGTTGGTGAGGTATGGGATCGTCAAGGACATAGACCTTTACTCATTCTTGAGAACGATTCTCAAGTTTCAAAATGAGTCCATAAGATAATTATGGTTAGGACTATCCCTCTCGAGAATAGATCTCAGTGATAGGGAAAGGACGATCGGGGTGGTAGCATTATAGTTAGAGGTCATCATAACAAAATTGACAAAGTTCATATTAGTATTTCTCATAAATTTATTTTAATCGTTAATACCCTTAAATGTCTCATAGACAATTAACAATTAAAATCTAGAATCCAACGTTACATTTAAATGATGGTTAGGTGACCTTTATCCCATTATTTAAATTAACAAGGTAGTCAACAGTTGACAATTGCAACCTATTGCAACTTCTAGTCTTATGGGATCGGTTAAACATCATATGTTTAGTCGGCATGTTTAATCCCATCAACACCATTGTACGCCATGCTTCGGTGACCCTAAGCACATGGTTTCCAATTCAAGTCGTCCTACTTACACACACGTGTGAGTTTTTACATATAAGCGGTTAGGTGACCTTTATCCCACAAGTATGTTAGACTCACCTCAAGGACACAAGTTCCCTACAAGTGGTTAGGTGACCTTTATCCCACAAGTAGTTCCCAAGTGATTCGAGTGTCGTGTAAAAGGATGGTGTTAGACTTGTTACCAAAGGGTTTTAAGTTTCCATTAATTTTAGACTGAAAAACCTATGTACCTTGTAATTGCATGCTTTCAAATACATGGTACCCTATGGTTCTCTTTTAATAAAACCTCTTTTATTTTTGAAATCATTAATCCTCTTAATAACCTTTTATTAATTACTTAATGATTTAGAACCATAAAATTCAGCTTGTTATCATAATTTATTTAGATTGTTAAGCATATTCATATATCAAACAATCAACATAAAACAAACAAGCATAATCATACAAACATATGTGCATAACCATAGCCACTAAGTTGACTACACTTGTTTGCCATCACAAGTGTTGTCATAAGGTCTTTTCCTAAGGGTTCAACACAACACAAATGATGAGATCTCCAAAGACCCCCACTTGAACTTGCATCCAAATGCTTCAAGTCCATCCTTTGTGTCTTCCTTTTGTGCTTCCTTCCCGAGCATCTTCTTTTACAAAATATATACATCCTAATACATATTTTCTAGTAAAGGAAAAAATGCTCCTAATCTATTTATTACATTGCCAAATGAATAAATAAATTACAAACCAAAAGAAAACACAAAAGAAATTACTACAACCCATAAAGAAAGAATACAATCAACATGACAATTCCATAATCAACCAAACCCAAAACAACCATGGTCAAGGCTATGTTATGCACTAAAATTATGTATCCATATACATCATACTAAGAACCAAAATGAACCCCATTGACCCTAAATTTTCAGCCAACATAAACCAAAATCTAGGGTCTTTTGTCCAAACAAAACACAATCAATCAAATTGATATCTTTCCTTTCAAGGTTTAATCACTAGCATGTTTGATATAACCTTGAAAGATTGGGGTATCATCAAATCAATACAAAACAGCCCTAAAATTGGTTGTTAAACCTTATATAACCAATTATACAAGAACACATGAAACTAATCATCCACATAACCGGCTCTTGATGCCAATGTTGGGTTTGTTGTACCAAAACAATGTTGTTTAACCATTTAAACAGGAAAACGCAGCGGATAAACATTTAACAAATACCATTTGTAATCTGAAAATTGATGTTCATAACTTAATTTCAACAAACCCAAAGACATAGGATCATATGTATGTGAATAAACTAGTTATCAACAAGCTAAAACAACCAAAACAACATCAACAAACTACCTTTATGGGCGATTTGAAGAACCGACATTAGAGCTGCTGGAAATCACGTTTTGTTGAAGAAGTGGCTGTCCTTGGATGGCCAAAACACCAAGGATAGGTGTCCTCAAGTGTACATACCAACAAGCCTTCAAGAAACACCATATTTGCTAGGATTTGACACCAAAAATCGAACCTAAAGGCTGCTGAAAACCCATTTTCAGCCGAAATCAAAGCTGCTGGAATACTCCATTACAACCAAGATAATCTTCTAGATCGAAGGGTTTGTGCCTTGAGGTTCTTGCATATATGAGAGAGATAAGAGATGGAAGAGTATGTGTGTGTTCTTGGAGAGCATCAACTAAAGGGAGAACAACATACAAAAACCAAAAGAGAGGGCTGCCCATAATGGGGGGGGGCGGCCGAAACTCTTCACCCTTTTAGGGTTGTTCCCCTCTTAGTTAATTTCCCAAAAGGTCCTTATATATTGATCTTTTTGTCAAACTAAAGATTAATAAAGATACATATATATATATAATTAACCTTTTAATTATATAACATACACACACATTTTTATTATTTGATGTTATTTAACTAAATTAAACAACATTACAAATAATATCCATGAACAAAATATCCATATAAGTTGTTCAATCTCATATGCAACTTATTTAGAAAACCCATTTTCTAAATTGGTGTATTTATTTAATTGCATGATCATATCATCAATTAAATATTAATTGGTGTTTGCTAAGCTTGTTATTGGGTATGACCCGACTTGGATCATAACGTACTAACCACATCAATATTCTATGTGTCTTGGGCATAAAGAATCCAACATTTCCTTGGCTACATTCAAACAACATCCAATTTAATCAGTTCTTCAATCTTCATCCGTATGGTTATAATCAGTTACCTAATTCAACAAGAGCTTAATAATAACAGTGACTCACCATTAAAAAAAGTTAATGTGATATCTTTGGGACTCAATCATTTTGATCTGTTAATAGCCATCTATCCTTTGCGTGAAACAAGAGTTTAATAAATAGGTTCTTGAGAACCGTCACTGCTCGAAACTGATATACTGTTTGCCAAACCGAACCGTTTATAATTTGTAAGGTTCGGTCCTGGTTCTGCAATTCAGCCCTTCTCGATTCTGGTTCCGGTTCGGGTTTTTGCGGTTCCGGTCCGGTTAAAACCGGTTGATCACCCCTACACACTACCATCAGTGACCACCAATACCGAAAAACTCGTATCGAAAAAGAAATAAAAGACAAAAAAGTAAACTGAACGAAACGCAAACGTAAAAATGTTGAACAACGCAGCCGAAACGTAAAACATATAAATGTCAAATTACACATATACACTACGCGTGTGTTAACTCGCAATATTTAGACTGAAACGTAAAACATAAAATTTATAAATATGATAAGTAGATGTGACCAAATTTAAAAGTAAAAACTGTTGGGACTAAATTGTCAAATATGTAAAAATATTGGGTTAAAACGGAAAAATAAAATATTAAAAAAACGAAAAAAAGATGGGTACAACCGAATTAAGCATATTGTACCACTCATGATACACACAAAACTTGAAAATTAGTATTATATTATATATAAATATAATAGTCCCAAGGTAACGTTTGGTATAAGGGGAAGGGACGAAATTGAATGGACAATTACAAATGTAATCTCATTCCTCTAAAATTAACAAATTCATTCCATCTGTCCATTTTTTTCATTCCATTCCTTTTTTCATCTTTGGTCACCACCATCAACCACCTTGGTTACCACCATAGCCACCATCACCGCTCGCCACTATCGATAACCATTACTGGTAACCACCACCACCACTGGCCCGCCACCTACACACACTGGAACCACCAACCACCACAATTGGGAACTATAAGCCACCACCATCAGGAACCACCACTCGTCACCACCACCACCCACCACCACCATCAGGAACCACCACTCGTCACCACTACCGACAACCACCACGGTAACCAAAGGCCACCACCACCACTAGCTGCCACCATAACCACCATCGACAACCACCCACCACTATCGGGAACCACCACCATGGACGCTACCTTCGGTCACCACCACCACCACCAATAACCACACTGGTAACCACCACCACTCTTCGTTACCACCACAGGCCTACCACCCACCACTATGTGGAAACACCGGCTACCACCACCACGAAGGCCACCACGACCGGCCACCACCCACCACCATCAGGAACGCCCGCTGCCCACCATCCACCACCATCGGGAACGCGCTGCCCACCATCCACCACCATCAGGAACGCCAGATGCCCACCAACCACCACCATCGGAAACGCCCGCTGCCCACCACCAACCACCATCGGGAACGCCCGCTGCCCACCACCCATCACCACTATCGGGACCATCGGGAACGTCAGCTGCTCACCACCCACTACCAACACTACTAACCCTAGCCACCACTACCATTGTTGGTCGCCACCATAAGTAACCATTAACCACCACCGACCACTAGTCATCACCACTACGACTACTTTTGTATTCTAGTCCTTCTTTTCTTACCTATTAAACAACACAGAGTAATAATTAATTTCGTTATCACATGCAAACAAACAGGACAATGGAATGCAATGATTCATTCCATTCTATTGTTTATCCCATATTACCTCAGCCATTCCATTTCTTCATCTATTTCATTACCCCATACAAAACAGACCTCGTGTGATTGAGTTTAGATACCCAAGACTTCTTTAAAATTAAGCAAGATATTTGGTTCAAGTCTCACATGTGACAAAAAAGTAAAGTTTTAGGTTGGGCCAAGGGTTTTCTCTCACCTATTGTGACTTTCCTTCTAAGGGTGTGTAAGGATTCCTATAAGTTTGATGCAGCCAAAACATCCAAAGTCTCCCTACATGCATGCACTAAAGAACAGAAGTAGAAATGCTTCGGAAGTTTTACACCATGCACTAGAAATATTCTAAGTGTAAAATCTTCCAAAGCCAAGACCAACATCTTCTGAAGCCAAAAGTGAAGTCTTCCAAAGCTTCAAAGACAAAGTCTTCCGAAGCCAAAGAGTGAAGGCAGATTTCTTCCGAAGACTTTTAGAGATATGCCTTTATCTGATGTACTTTACCATAAAGCTGGACCACCTTTCCGCTGCTACTCTGTAAAGTCACCAACTTACATGAGTTGGTGAAAAGGTCCATGCTTTTGGTAACTGTACATTGAGGTCTTGAGTCTGTTCTTTCTACTTTATGTACTTTTATCCTTTTTGTAATATATTAGGATGTGAGCTATGACATGTCATAGTCACTAGTCAAAAGGCAGATATGCCTTTTGACTCTACATTTGATTTTGTAGTTGTCTAGTCAAGTGTATCCAGCTGGCCTTCAAAGTATGACCGGCTGTAGGATGTAGTATAAAGTATCTCTAGTACTTGTAACTTTCCATCGATGCTTTGTAACATTTGTAATAGAACTTGAGAAGCAATATACAGCATTCTTGAAAACCAATTACTTGTGTTGTTTGCAATCTTGTTTTGTCTCATATTTACTTGTGTTCTTAGCATCTTTCATTAACAAGTTAACCAGTTCCCTATTTGATCTGTTAAGTGTTCTAAGCAACTCTCCTCATTGTGTTGTTGTGTTGTAAGTGCATACCTTTCACCGGTCCTTTAGGGTGGTCTTGTGTAACGTACTCAAGTAATAAAGATGATCGGGTTCACATATATGAATATACATGAATAGCATGTGAAAATATATGAATATATAGATATCAGTTTGGCTTCGGTTATTTCAGTTACATAAGAACGAAAACTGAAGCTTTAACCGAATGGTTCGGTTTTTCCCCATTATAACCGTAACCGACAGGTTATGTTTGGTCTGCTCTCGATTATTTTCGGTTTAGTTTCGTGTTTTTTTGGATATCGATTTTGTATGCTCTCCCCTTAAGGAAACATCTTGAAATATCACATTTAGGGTAGAACTATGTTATAGTTACTAGTAAAAAAGGCATGTCAAACTATGTCATAGTTACTAGTCAAAAAGGCATGTCATTGTCACTAGTCAAACTATGTACTTTTATCCTTTTTGTAATAGATAAGGCATGTCAAACGATCTGGTTCTTAGATTCTTTAGTTAGGTTGTGTAATCGCTATATCCTGATCCCCAGCTTCCTTCTCATAGATTAACTTTATAGTTTATTGGATTTGGTGTTCTCCTCAAATGTGATTTTTTTTCACATATGTATTTTGTTTGTTTATAAATATGATTTGTTGACCTTTATATGTAAATCATATTTTACAAGATTTACTGGTGGTTTGACCTTTCATCATGGAGCACATCGTAAAACATAAAACAACTACTTGTCTACTAAATCTCTTATATAGTTTGAGGTGGCCTATTTACATGAGGTTATGGAATTGCATTATTACCTTGAAAAAAAATCAATGATGCCTTATTTTTTATACAAACAAGCATGAAATCTTCTAATTCGTGGGTCAAATCCTATATCTAGCACACAATCACGTTCCTTTATGGTGAAATAACTAAGTTTTGCAAGTGATTTGTTTAATGCCATAACATTAGTAGGATGACCTTAATTGATTTACAACAAGATTAAAAAGCAAAATTTAATATAAGTTAGAAAGTACCCTAACCATACCCCTTATTATGAACCTAGTGATGGTTAGTGATGTGACGATAGGCCAATGACAGGCAATGGTGACGACGAGACGACAACCACAACGTTACACCTTTTCCACATCTTTATCGATTAGGGAAAAACAATACCGAAAGATTAATCATTAACAACTAGACAAATTAAACTAAGTATACAAATTAGACTTAAACAGGAGACCAAACAAAATGCAGATGCAAACACATAAATAAGAAAGAGATTCTTGAATGACTTTGAGATCAACAAAGGAGGTCATGTGGTATCTCAATCGAATTCCTGTCCATCACCCCCACGATCACTTTTGGCTAAGGTTAATTAAACTTCTAAAGAGAGTAATCTTCAATTTTTTGTTAGAGAGAACATACAAATAGATGAGAGTGACATAGTGGTGGGTGGGATTGCCCTTTGATGAGAGAGAAGCTTGATAAAGAATACGAGTGGCATGCGTAATGCAAGAGATCAAGAAGAGGTGTGGTATACATGGTGCTAGCTGCCATTAATCACAATGGATCAACCTGTTGTATCATGTACACATAAAGATGTATTTCTCTATAGACCAAGTTGGTTAATGTTAGCATACAAATAATGTCTCGAATTTTGTCGTTGGTTCAAATAGTTATTTCTAACATAGTGGTCATGCCATCTACCTTTCCACCGAGTTAATGTTTGCAGAATTGCTATGTTATGTATATATTACATTGAAATTGTACTTGTTATCTTCTAACTAGAGAGATAACCCGTGCTTCGTGGAGTAGAACGTAACGATTTTCAATAAAATTAAAATTAAAATATAGATAGAAAAAAACACTTCTTAACGAAAAACAACCACGCACACTGCGTAGTGTTTTATTTTGTTAAAAACACTTCGCAACAAAAATTTTTTTATAAAAAAAGCAAGTAACACACGCTTTGCATAGATTTTTATTTTTTAAAATCAAATTTACCCTCGTTTTGAAACACCACTCTTGATTCTATGGTGGATTGTTTTTTCAATTGGACCATTGTATTAAATAGTTACAAATTAAACTCTCTTAATTTAATTCTTTTCACTTAGGCCTTTACTTTAATAGTATAAACAAAAATTAAACCCATATGTTTGTTTTAAAAAGTTGACCCTATAATTATTAAAATTAAATTTAATTCATATATTTTTCTTAAAATTAATATTATTTATTGATTTGTTTTTTATTGTAGAATGTCATATTTCACCTGTTAATATATTTATTATTTTATGTTATTTTAGTTTTATTCTAAATCTATTAGAAATCCTCTTCCTGAAATCATAAATTATATATTTACCAAAGTTAAAAAATCAATTATATATTTCTCATTTTTAAAACATATATACAATAATTTTAGTTAGTTAGATTAAACATATTTTTTAATGTATTAATAAAGACATCTTTTTTATTAGTGTTATTATAAGGAAAACAATTTGTAATAAAACGACTTTTTCTTAAGCATTAAACTTTTTTTAAAAATATGAAGTATTTTAAAATTGATTTTTAAGTAAAACAATTAAAATTAAGAGTTATAGTATGTTGGACTCAACAAGTTCATTGAAGGATAGTGTCTGCCTTTATAAAACAAACATGTTCTAACATTTAAACAACCATTTACTATCATACAACATAAGTAACATTCAAATAAAATACTAAATATTGTTTAAATTTCTTTTACAGATTTTGTTGATAAAGAAATTTTGCGAAGTGTTGGCAACGGATGAAGAACAGCCCACAACGGGTGCCTTACTGTTGGTAGTGGATGAAGTTTTAAGAATGTTCAAGTACATGCAACGAATGAGCAAATGCATAGCGGATGAGAAACCAATCACAACGAATGAACAAGTCCACAACGGATGTTCATTATCCACAACAGATAAACATTCCACAACAGACAACATCAAAGCAAACATTCAAGTATTTATAGCGGACAACAATGTGTTCACGGCAGACAACATGTGTTCACAACGGACAACTCATTCTATCATGCATAGCGGACAACCAAACATCCACAACAGACATGCCATCATCCACAACGGACAACACTTAAACTTAGAATTAATTATGTAATTTGTTTTTACATAAGTGTACATTTGTAATTGTACATAGTATGTGCATAGGTTATAAATAGCAGTGTACTCTAATCCTTTGTAATCTTTTGAACAAATTATCAATCAATCAAGAATTTTTCTATTCTCTAAGTATTCATACCATACAAACACATAATCACATAACCATACACACACATTAGAGATCATATCACACATTATGGGTTTCCGCACCATGTGGTATCAGAGCCTTGGCTTAAATCATACACTGATTTTTATCCTCTCAATCAATGCAATGATCTCTACTGTTCATTAGCTTCAAAACCATACATAGTGAGCATAAAACCACACAAGAACACTCTTCTACATCATCCACTAATCAGAAGTTCAAAAACATGACTTAAGAATCTATTTTGGTTCATTTTGAAGAAGATTCTCTGTTATTATTGGTAACAAACCTCCCAAAATCATCCACACACTGTTTTGAAACAGAATCATCATAAAAATCACAAAACCAAATTGGTTTTAAGAGATTTTTTTAATAAAATAGTACACGAGTACTGTTGTATCGTTTTTCATCATATAAACACTGTTTTTGTTTGATTTTAATCTTGAAACTATGTTCAGTAATCATTTTCGAGTTGCCTAATACTTGAATCAAACATAAAACATCATCAAAACAACAACAAAATATTTGTTGTTCATAAAGTTGCTCGACCGTAACTATTCTAGGTTTAAAACTTTAGTTCGTCATTATCTTCAAATCTTCAAAATATCGGTGATTTTGTTGATTTAATTATCAAAACAAGTGAAGAAACCGTTCTTTATTTATATTTTACAAAAAAACATTAAGTTTTACTTTTTAATATTTTAAAAGACATTTTCACTTTTGATTTAATTACCATGGAATATTCTTTACGTCACGGAATTGACAAATGTCACCTAAATTAAATTTGATTTAATTTCCTTTATTCGGTAATTAAAAGTGAATTTTAAAATAAAACAAATCCCAGTGACTAATTGGACATTGAACAAATAATCACCTTAGAATAAAAACAATTTAGCACCGAGCTAAATAATCAAACAATTTAACTTAAACCATTAAGTTAAATCATTAACAAATAAGTGAGACGAAGTATCTAGGTCAAACAGTGGTCCCAAACCATCACGGTTGAAGAACAATCAAACAATGAAAAATCAAGTTTAGAAATTGGATGATCTTCTAAGACGTTGACCTATGGACTTCCATAATTGAGGGACCGTACATTGCAGTGACTTTAGGTCCTGACTATAACATACATAAGCCAATAAGCTTGAAAAGAGAGTTGGAGGAGGTTGATAATCAAAGATTGAATGAAGAAGAGCACTAAGAAGATCATGAACATGAGTTGACAAAACAGTTCACTGATTAATCTCTATCACCACATGCTGAAACTAGCAATCATGAAAAGCAAACAGAGAAGTCAATTATCATCCCAGAAGAGAGATACACAATGGATCAGTTGTTTAGTGATGAAAATTCATTTAAGAAAATTCATTATTCTCCTATTCTAAGACAATACTTCTATTCTGATGATTCACAACAACAACAAAAGTCAAGCATCAGTGCTATGAATCCATTGACTAAAGAACAAAAACAACTCATTAGAAAGTTTGCTGAGTACTTGAAAGACCCATGAGAACAATCAAAGCAACCAGAATAATCATCATCATCCCAACATACACTCAAAACTTAAGGAAGAGTAAAAGGCTATACCTTGCATCATTGGCAAAAGGGAAAGAAAAGGTCGTTGAGCAAGATGAACCGAAATCCCCTCTAATGAAGGTTTAAAGATGAAAGCAGAGCCTTTTGATGAGGATGAATTCAAGCAAGAACAAGATAAGTTTGTGGATCTAGAAGAAGGTGAAATAGATCAAACTCTTGAACAAAGCTAAAAACATTCAAGAAGAAACAAAGGATATACAAAGCTTGTTACTAGATAATCCTACAACCCTTATTGCAATTGAACAGAAACACATAGGATTTCCATATGATTCTTTCATACATCTGAATATGTTTGAGGTCAACGACTCACACAAAGATTTTCAAGATGTTATGGAGAATGAAGCTGAGCAAACACACAAAAGGTATAAGGAAATAAAGGATTAACAAGAGTGCAGGATTGGTTTTTGTCACTCAACACAAGTATAGTCTCTCAAACTCACTTGAATCACACTCGGTTTAGATGATGCAAAATCCCTTCTAAGAGTTGATAATAATATACTAAGTAACTAAGAACACAGGAAGATAATTTTCAAGGTACTTGTATATATTACTTCTCAACTCAAAGTATTACAAGAATTTTACAAGCATGTTACAAAAATTACAATGAGAAACTATATTGTAAGGATTCCTATAAGTCTGATGCAGCCAAAACATCCAAAGTCTCTCTGCAAGCATGCACTAAAGAACTGAAGTAGAAATGCTTCGGAAGTTTTACACCATGCTCTAGAAATATTCTAAGTGTAAAATCTTCCGAAGCCAAGACCAATATCTTCCAAAGCCAAAAGTGAAGTCTTCCGAAGCTTCAAAGACAAAGTCTTCCGAAGCCAAAGAGTGAAGACAGATTTCTTCCGAAGACTTTTAAAGATATGCCTTTATCTGATGTACTTTACCATAAAGCTGGACCACCTTTCCACTGTAACTCTATAAAGTCACCAACTTACATGAGTTGGTGAAAGGTCCATGCTTTTGGTAACTGTACATTGAGGTCTTGAGTCCATGCTTTCTACTTTATGTACTTTTATCCTTTTTGTAATATATTAGGATGTGAGCTATGGCATGTCATAGTCACAAGTCAAAAGGCAGATATGCCTTTTGACTCTACATTTGATTTTTGTAGTTGTCTAGTCAATTGTATCCAGCTGGCCTTCAAACTATGGCCGGCTGTAGGATGTAGTATAAAGTATCTCAAGTACTTGTAACTTTCTATCGATGCTTTGTAACTTGTATTAGAACTTGAGAAGCAATATACAACATTCTTGAAAACCAAATACTTGTGTTGTTTGCAATCTTGTTCTGTCTCACTTTTACTTGTGTTTTTAGCATCTTTCATTAACAAGTTAACCAGTTCCCTATTTGATCTGTTAAGTGTTCTAAGCAACTCTCCTCATTGTGTTGTTGTGTTGTAAGTGCATACCCTTCACCGGTCCTGCATTTGGTATCAGAGCATTTCAGGCTCTTGATATAAGATCTCACCATCTTAAGATCCCTCACACACATAAAATACTTAACAACTCAAATGGTAGCTATAACCAAAGCTGATATGGAAACTTGAACTATGATAAAGTCTCCACTGATCACTCCTGAAGACTTTGATACTTGGTGTCAAAGAATGGAAGGCTTCATCAAGTCTCAAGACTCCAGGATGTGGGACTCTGTTGTTGAAGGACCTTACATACCAAGCACCACTTCTGCTACTGGTGGTGGTATGATTCCTAAGGCTGTGGTTGATTACTCTGAAGCAGATAGAAAGAGAATAGAGATTGATCAAAAGGCCATGACAGCCCTTCAAACTGCTCTTCCAAACTCCATCTACAGAGGCTTCAAGAAGTGCAACACTGCCAAGCAACTATGGGAGGCACTGAAGCTAATGTATGAGGGGTCTGCTGAAGCAAAGGAGAACAAGAAGGATCTCCTGAAGCAACAGTTTGAAAACTTCACCTTCAAAGCAGGTGAAACCATGACTCAACAATACTTCAGGTATGTTGAGATTGTGGATACTCTAATGGATGTTGGAGTAACTCTTGAGAACAGGGACATTGTAAGGAAGTTTATGTCCTCTCTTCTTAGACAATGGACACATTATTGTGTTGTTATCAAGACAACTAAGAACCTTAAGACTCTTACTCTCACAGAGTTGTATGGTATTCTTAGTGGCTACCAAATGGAGATGAACATGCAAAACTCATTTGGTAACTCCAGCATTCAACTGAGTTCAGCCTTCCATGTGGTTGAAAGGGAAAGCATTGAACCACAAAATCATCTTATATGCTTCTCTGACAACTCACAAAAGGGCCCTTTCATCACCTTCCCAGAGACTCCAAGGGAAAGCTACACTCAAGAAAGTCCTTTCCAAGAGACAAGTTCTTCTCATGCCTTTGTCTCTGCTGATGAAACTTCAGGCAACTTTCTCTTCACTCTTGAAGATTTGGACTGTATCCATCCAGATGATCTGGAGTACATGGAGATAGTCCAGCAGATGGCTCTTCTCACTCACAGAGCCAAGAAGTTCTACAAGAGGACAGGGAGAAAGTTTCCTAGCAATGCAGCCAGTGGAAAGTTTGGGCTGGACAAAAGCAAAGTAAAGTGTTACAACTGTAACCAGATGGGACACTTTGCAAGAGAGTGTAAGGCACCAAGGACAAATGGTGGCCAAGCACAAACCAGACCAAACTACACTGAGAAAGCCCCCCAGAATGAGAAGCCAAAGCAGCAAGCTGCAGTTGCTGTTGAAGAAAGAGGCTTTGACTAGAGCTTTCAAGTAGAGGATGCATCTCTAAACCAAGCACTCATGGCAGACCACGATGAAGCCAAGGTATTAGAACATCTTTGTACTCCTGAATGCATTGCTAAAGTTAATAGATACAGGTCCTATAATTTAGAAATGAGATCTGACCTTGAGTCCTTAAATATTTTAAAAGATGATTTTAAAAGAGCTGAAAATGATTATAAACTAAAGATAAAGGACTTAGAGAAAACCATTTCAACTCTTAAACGTGAGCATACAACTACAGGACTCAGATCAAAGATCTCATTACTAAATTAACTGAATGCCAGGCTGAGCTTGTGATCAGCAAAGCCAAGGCAGAAAAATGTGTTCTTGAAGAAGAGACCTTCAAGAAACATAATATCCTCATCCTTGCATGCAAAAGTTTGTTATCAAAATAAGCAGGGACTAGGATCTTGTGAGATAGCTCCTCCACACACAATCTTGTCTGTAAGATCTCCTAGGTGTGGAACTTGTGAAGATGAGCTTCCCTTCATAGATCCTGTGACTGAAGAGGATGAAGAGGAGATGGTGGAGAATGACTCTGAGAAGAGTGAAGAAGAGCATTCTAAGAAGGGTCACCATCCCTCTGAGGAGAGCAAAGCTGTTGGGATGACTAAGTCAAGAAGAAAGAACTTGATCAGGAAAACCAAAAGAAAGTCCAAAAAGGCTCAAGAGATCAAGGCTACCTTCAATTCTGCACAGAAACAAGTCTTCATCTCTGCAGGATTTGAAGTAGTAAAGGCTGAAGACACAAACTTGAACTCCATCAACAAGAGTTCTAGTTCATGTCCAAATCATCCCACCATCAAGAAGAAGGCTGATCAGATGTGCATTGCTGCTGCACAACCTGAACCATCCTGCTCCAAAGGTAGTTCTAACCCCACAAGAATTGCCACAGCATCTGCAAAGGTGAAGATGGAGAAGGAAAGTGATCAAGTTCAGCCTTGTTCACAAAGAAGAACTCCTAGAAGGAAGAAAATGGATTGTGTTATGTGTGGGAGTACCTCTCATCTTGCTAAAGATTGTGTTTACAATTCAAGGAGTACTCTCCACATGACCAAGAAAGAAACTTCTAAGAGTTTGGAGAAGAAGAAGCAAGCTTCAGAAAGAAAATCTGTTTCCTTCAGAAGCTCCAAAATGAAGAAGAAGACAAGTGGAAACTTGCCTTCGAAAGAAAATTTGGTCTCGGAAGAAAGGAATACTTCCGAAGCACAGAAGCTTGCTGCAGTAAAAGCAAGATCTTCCGAAGGGCCAGTCATCAAAACTTCCAAAGTCATCAAAACTTCTAAAGCATTGAAGGTCAAGTCTAAGCTTCCAAAGGTGGTATGGAAGTCAAAGAAAGACCAAGCGGCTGAAACTTCTTCATCAACATCAGCAAATGATCCCTCTAGCATGACTATAGGATCAATTACTGTTGCATTGTCTTCAATTTCTTTTGATAAGCCCAAGACCAATGAGGCTTGGGTTTCCAAATGTAACTAATTATCTCTTTTGTGCAGGGACAGCTCAAGACAAACAGAAATGTATGGATCATTGATAGTGGCTGTTCCAGGCACATGACAGGCAATAGGTCACTACTCCAAAAGTTTGAAAGAATTGATGGAGGACCAGTTGCTTTTAGAGGAGATGCAGGAGGTTACATTACTGGAAGGGGCAAGGTCACAAATGGTAAGCTCAGCATTGAGAAGGTAAACTTTCTCAAGGAGCTTGGGTACAATCTTCTGAGTGTATCCTAATTTTGTGATCAGAGTCATAACATGCTCTTTACTGAGCATGAGTGCATTGTTCTCAAGCTCGGGGTGGTCATTCCTTATGAGCACATCTTGCTCAGAGCCCCCAGGAAAGGGAACATGTACAAGATGGACTTGCAAGAAACTTCTCCATCATGAGAAATTTCCTGCTTTCTATCTAAAACAAATAATGATGAATCTTTCCTCTAGCATAAAAGAATGTGCCATGTAAACTTTAAAAACATGAATAAATTAATTAAGAATGATTTGGTAACTGGAATACCAAAGAAAGAGTTTACAAGTGATGACCACTGTGTTGCATGCCTAAAAGGGAAGCAACACAAGGTATCTCACAAGCCAAAGGAAAGAAACTCCATCATTAATCCCCTACACTTATTACATATGGATCTCTTTGGCCCCACCAGTGTAATGAATCTAGGAAGGACCTCTTATTGTTTGGTGATCACAGATGATTTTACAAGATTCACTTGGGTCTGCTTTCTTAGAACTAAGGATGAGACTCCTGAGATTTTGAAGAATTTCATCTTAAAGATTGAGAATCAATGTGATCACAAGGTCAAAACCATAAGATGTGATCAAGGAACTAAATTCAAGAATCAAATCCTTGAAACATTTTGTGATGAAAAAGGTATTACAAGACAATATAGTGCTCCCAGGACTCCTTAGCAAAATGGTGTTACTGAGAGGAGAAACATGACACTAATTGAAGCTGCAAGAACTATGTTGTCTGACTCTAAATTGCCCATCACCTTCTAGGCAGAGGCAGTAAACGCTGCTTGCTATGTGTAAAACAGAGTTTTAGTGGTTAAGACACATGGTAAGACTCCTTATGAACTTTAGCACAAGAGAAAACCCTTCATTGGTTTTCTCAGGTCATTTGGATGTCCTTGCACCATCTTGAATACCAAGGATCAAATTGCCAAGTTTGCTGAGAAATCAGATGATGGACACTTTATTGGATACTCTTCTCAAGCTAAGGCTTATAGAGTATACAATCTCCGAACTAGAGTAGTTGAGGAGTCAGCCAATGTGACTTTCAATGAGCACACTCCCAGTGTGAAAGGTTCTGGTCCGGATTGGCTATTTGATCTTTATTTAGTTACCAACTGTTTTAACAAATCTTATGAGAATGTTTCAGGATCTACAGATATATTACCAACAGGTGATCCTGACCCAATATTTGAGCTAAGAAGACCCTCAGATTTGAACAAGGCAAGACTAGTTGTTCAAGGATATACTCAAGAAGAAGGAATTGACTATACAGATGTTTTTGCTCCTGTGGCAAGACTTGAAGCTGTTAGAATATTCCTACCTTTTGTTGTATCCAAGAATTTCAAGGTCTACCAACTTGATGTCAAGTGTGCTTTTCTTTATAAGGTGATTAATGAAGAGGTATATGTCAGACAACCACCTGGGTTTGCAGATTCTGATAATCCTGATTATGTCTGCAGGCTTGATAAAGCTCTATATGTGCTGCACCAAGCACCAAGAAAGTGGTATGAGACTCTATCTCAGTATCTCTGTCAACATGACTACAAAAGAGGTACTATAGATGGAACTCTCTTCATCAAAGGAACAGGAAATGACATAATGCTAGTTCAAGTATATGTAGATGACATTATCTTTGGGTCAACTAATCCAAAGCTCTGCAAAGACTTTGAGAAGCTGATGAAGGACAGGTTTGAAATGAGTGCCATGGGGGAACTCAATTTCTTTGTAGGAATTCAAGTGAAGCAAGTTGACAATGGCATCTTCATAAGTCAGTCAAAGTATGTACATGACATACTTAAAAGGTTTAACATGACTGATTGTAAGGTTGCTAAGACATCCATAGCCAGAAATCACTCCCTTGGACCTGATCTTGAGGGGGAGTGTGTTGATGAACACCTTTATAGGGCAATGATTGGGTCTCTTATGTACCTCACAGCTAGTAGGCCAGATATCATGATTGCTACATGCATTTGTGCAAGATATCAAGCCAACCCCAAGATGTCACATCTGGTCACTGTCAAAAGAATTTTAAGATATCTCAAAGTGCTCCATCACTTGGCCTTTGGTATCCAAAGAATTCTGACTTTAATCTGTATGCTTATACAAATAGTGACTATGGTGGTTGCAACATGACTGCAAAGTCTACATCAGGGGGATGTCAATTTCTTGGTGGAAGAGTAGTCTCTTGGCAATGCAAGAAAGAATCCTGTGTGTCTGCATCAACCGCTGAGGCTGAATACATTGCTGTTGCAAGTTGCTATGCTCAAGTGCTTTGGATTCAAAATCAGATGCTGGACTATGGATTTAACTTTAAAGAGACTCCCATCCACATAGACAACAATAGTGCTATCTCCATCACTGAGAATCCTGTGCAGCACTCAAGGACAAAGCACATTAATATCAGGTATCATTTGATTAGAGATAACTTTGAAAAGGAATTAATCAAACTAGTCAAAGTTAACCCAAATGAACAATATGCTGATCTGTTCACCAAAGCTTTTGATGAGTAGAGATTTAAATATCTTGTATCAGCTATTGGGATGATTAACTTTGAATAGCTTTTCTTAAAACTTAATCATATTTATTTCTAAAACCTGTGTGTCCTAAGTTGTCTATTATATCACCTTCATAAGCCCTTTGTTTTCTTTGGAAGAAAAATCTTTTCAAAAGACTTTTCCTAGATTTTTAAAAATCTTGATCTCTTCGGAAGACTTTGAAATTGCCTTCGGAAGTAGTTTATGTCTTATTAAACAAATAAGTGCTTCAGTAAATTTACCTTCTGAAGAAATTTCTGAAATATCTTCCGAAGCTTAAAATCAACTTAAGTACTTTGTATGATTTCAAAGAACAAGTTTCTTCCGAATGCAATTTACCTTTGGAAGTATTTATTCTTCTTAGAATAAAAAATCTCTGAGTATAAAACTCTCTTCCGAAGCAAACTTTTCAAAAACCTTTGAAATCTCTTCCGAAGCCAATTTGCCTTCGGAAGCTTTTTCTTCAGAACTTCCGAAGCAAATAACCTTCGGAAGATGTCTTGACTTCCAAGAAAACTACTTTTTGGGCAAAAGTAAACTACTTTTCAGAGGTGGGACCGACATCCGGATTTCAAAGTTTATCCTCTTTCAATAACTTTGTCTCAAATCCTTTTCACATAAATGCCCAACTATTCCCCCCTCTTTCACTATCTTTCTCAATTACATTTTTCCTTAAACCTAAATTCTCCCAAACCGCCTTTTATTCTTCATCTTTCTTCATCCTTAAGCTTCTAAAATAGCCAACCTAAACATTAGAAACAACCCAGATTTCTCCATGCAACTTCACAGGAAACATAACCAAGTTGCTCTGTTAAGTTTTGAGAAAGATGAAAGTTTCTAAGAGATTTGCCGTTTCTTAGCTCTATCAAATTATTCTACCTCCCTAACCATTGATCCGACTCTCTATGAGGATCATCTGCTTGAATTTTGGAAGACCTGCCAAGAGGTCATTATGGATGGGGAGAAGGCACTGTCTGCCACAGTGCAAGGGAGGACAATCTTCATCACTCCGGCCATCATAAACACCCATTTGCAGCTGGATGATGAAGAAGGTGAGTTGTCCTTCCCAAAGGAAGCTATAAATCATTCCTTTGAGCAGATGGGCTATGAGAGAGATTTCTTTGTAAAGATCTTCAGGAAAGGGAAGGTCTCATCCCAGTGGAAATACCTGCTTCATGTGGTTATCCACAGCTTGTCAAACAAGCATGGAGGGTGGGACCAGATTCCTGAGGATCTCTCCTTCATAGTACATGGAATGGTTCAAGGGGTCAAGTTGAGGTACTCTCAATTTGTCTATACAAATTTGCTTGCTAACTTGGACTCCTTAGAGTATTATATGTTTCCTAGATATGTTCAACACATTCTCAACTTTGAACTGGGCTCACAGTTAAGGGAAACAGATAATATTCTTAAATTAGGATAGATGAAGCCCGGCCTCTTTAAAATTATGAAGAAGCCAACTGTAGGCTTCTCAGGGGTAGAAACAGCCCTAGTCCCAAAAATGTTAGAGCTCATTGCTCAAGGTGACAACCTAGCAACACAAGCTAGTGTTGAACCCACACCTTCTACCTCTCAACCACCAAAAAGGCCCCAAGTCACCCTCACCTACCAAAGAAAATCCAAACGACCCCTACTCAAGCTATTGAGTCTGTGCAGGCCCCCATATACTCACCCATACAGGAGGAAGTGGACACTAGAGCTCCCACTTCCCCTGAGGAGCAAACCATTCCCATCTCTTCAACAATCAGGGCTGAGGTTCCTCATGCTCACCCTGATGAGCTTACAAGCCCAACTGCCTTAATCCTTCACTCTGAGTCTCAACACTCAAGTGAACAACCTTTAGGGGACAGTTACCATCCTCCGCCATTAGACTTAAATCAACCCATTCCCAACCTCTCATTCTATACTGATGAAGACTTAGGTTTCAATGGGTACCATGAGTCTCTCTACTCCTCCCCTACTCAAAGAAAGATGAGTACTCATGAGTCTCCTTTGTCTAGCCCACATCAGTCACCCAAAACTGAGGTGGATACTTCAGAACCTGTTCAGGATATCCATATGGAAGAGGCTCTCACTTCTGCAAGTGATTACATCATTAAGAATTCAACCATGGCAACTCAGCCCATTGACACCTCAACTGAGGATGTCAATGTGCAGAGGAAATCCAGCAGCCAAGAACTTGAAGCTGGTGGTGAGAGAGAGGACTTTGGTCCAATCATCTCATCCCCAATGATTCTTCTGATGAAGAAAAGGGGAATCTGAGACTAAAGGTGCAAAAACTGTCAAAAACATGCTCCTATTTAGTCTCTAAGGTTAGTCACCTTGAAACTCAGGTGACTACCTTGCATAATAGGGTCAATGATCAGCAACTTGAGATATCTTATCTCAGGGAAAAACTAGCTGGCAGACCTTTAAGAAGAGTTCAATCAGGAACGCAAGAACCTGTGAATATGGTTGACCTAGCCTCTAGCTCACCTATGCAAGAGGGTGATGCTACCAAAAAGGGGGAGAAAGTCATTACAGTCATAGAACCTGGGAGTTTCTCAGGGAGTATGGACATTGAGGATTCACCATCCTCACTTGCAACTGTGCATACTCAGCAACTTCCTCAAGTTCACATTAATGTGGACATCATAGACTATGTCATTAGGAGTCTCTTTGAGGAAGGCATTCCAAGGGCTGTGTCATCTCCACCTCAAGGAACTTAAAAGTACATTATTGGGTGGAGATATGATGCTGATAGAAGAGCCCTCATTCTTCATTGAGTTCAAGGGCAGCAAGAAGTATTCAATTTTAGGACCTTGAACTACTATGAAGGTCTTGACTTGATCAACATGCCACTTGTCAACCCAAGACAAACAAGACAAGCTGACAGGTTAGCACTCAGGATTCAAGACAGAATTACTGAAGAGTTCAGCCTTAGAAGAAGACAAAGGCAATCAGGTAATGTCATTGGTTAACTGGATGCTGAGGCAGACCCTGAGATTAGCTTCAAAGGGAAAACCTTGGCTGAAAGCCCATTGATAGAGCCTGAGAGCCTTGTCACACCAACAACTGCTTCAGAAATTCATTCCCTTAGTGAAACACCTGCAGGTGAAGGTGTCTCACAACCTCTCTCTGGCCAGAGTTTGGATGCTACACCAAGCAATGAAGGCCAAAGCTCTCTCCACTCTGAGTCACAAAGGTCTGTGGGTGACAAAGGGAAAAGGATTCTAACTCCTGAGGAGATTGAGGAGGAGGAGAGAGAGAGGAAGAGGAAGCTAAGGGGAGAAAGTTCCTCTGGGTCTTCAGGATTTATGCAAGCAGCAATCAGGGCTGCCCCAGACCAAACACTCAAGAAGATGAGTTGAGAGCAGTCATGATTACTTACCTGTAGACCAGGAACTATGACATAGATGAGATTATATCTCCCCCCATAGAGCAATTAAATAAACTGGCTGACATGGAAGTGTCAAGAAGATGAAGGAAGCAGAGGAAGCAGGGGAGAAAGTCATTACAGTCACATAACCTGGGAGTTCTTTAGGGAGTATGGACATTGAGGATTCACCATCCTCACTTGCAACTGTGCATACTCAGTAACTTCCTCAAGTTCACATTAATGTGGACATAATTGACTCTGTCATTAGGAGTCTCTTTGAGGAAGGCATTACAAGGGCTGTGCCACTTCAAACTACATTATTGGGTGGAGGTATGATGCTGATAGAAGAGCCCTCATTCTTCACAGAGTTCAAGGGCAGCAAGAACTATTCAATTTTCAGACTTTGGACTACTATGAAGGTCTTGACCTAATCAACATGCCACTTGTCAACCCAAGCAAATCAAGACAAGCTGACAGGTTAGCACTCAGGATTCAAGACAGAATTACTGAAGAGTTCAGCCTTAGAAGGAGACAAAGGCAATCAGGTAATATCATTGGTCAACTGGATGCTGAGGCAGACCCTGAGATTAGCTTCAAAGGGAAAACCTTGGCTGAAGGCCCAGTGATAGAGACTGAGAGCTCTGTCACACCAACAACTGCTTCAGAAATTCATTCCCTCAGTGAAACACCTGCTGGTGAAGGTGTCTCACAGCCTCCCTCTGGCTAGAGCTTGGATGCTACACCAAGCAATGAAGGCCAAACCTCTATCCACCCTGAGTCACAAAGGTCTGTGGGTGACAAAGGGAAAAGGATTTTGACTCCTGAGGAGATTGAGGAGGAGGAGAGAGAGGAAGAGGAAGCTAAGGGGAGAAAGTTCCTCTGGGTCTTTAGGATTTATGCAAGTTGCAATTAGGGCTGCCCCCAGACCAAACACTCAAGAAGATGAGTTGAGGGCAGTCAGGATTACTTACCTGCAGACCAAGAACTATGACATAGATGAGATTATATCTCTCCCCTTAGAGCAATTAAATGAAATGGCTGACATGGAAGTGTCAAGAGAGATGAAGGAAAAAGAGGATGCAAGATTACTTCTCCAATTCAAAGAAGAGAAGAGACAGAAAAGATTATACAAGCATGCTCCAACTCTCTCTCCAGTTCAGGAAAGTCCTGTGCAAGAGGATGTGGCTGCTACACAAGAACCTCAGGTAGACAAGGAAATAGATAGGCAAAACATGATCAACTACCTGAGTGCCACAGGTCTCTACCAGGCATCTGCACTTCTTCCCTTGTTCTTTGAGTACATTGAGTTTGAGTATCTCAAACAGCTTGAACTTCAAGTGCTCAAAGAACAAAAGGCAACAAAGAGAAAGATGATGGAAGATACTGCAAAGTCAAGAGTTATTATCCAAAAGAGTATTAAAAAGTCTGCTGACAGACAAAGGATGATGAGCTTTTTGAAGCTGTATGGATTCTCCGGAAGGAGACTTGGCCCTATGTCTCTATCCATAATGGATGAGCATATCAGGGTAATCAAGCAGAATATCAAGTGCGGAGAGCTGATTGACTTATACTCTTCTCCAAGTCAAATCCCACCTGAAGTGGAGGTTAAGGTTGAACAACCTGAGACAACACAACCTGGACCTCCTGCTGAGCCTCAGCACGCTTCATCTTCTGATCCACAGCAGGGTCAAACTCCCTCTCCTTCTGAACCTGTGAGGGAGGAACACCCAACTGAGAAAGACAAGGATGATCAACAAGGTGCTGCAGACCAGTCTTCTCAGTTAAAGTCTTCTAAGAGGAAGAAGAGGATGACTTCTAAATCAAAGTCTAAGAAGAAGAAGCCTAAATCATCCACCTCTACACCTCAGGCTGAGTCAGATCAACCTGAGGAAGTGCATGAAGAGGCAGCCCAATCAACTCCAATTCAAGTGGCTCCTCTTGCAGCTAAGACACCTATCTTATCCTGGACCTTCACTACTAATCCAGAGAGATGGCATGTGATCAGAGATCAAGGTGTTGAGAATGTCTATACATGGCAAGACATAATCAACTTACCTCTGCATGATCTCCTTGAGATGAGAAGATATTACGAGAGTCTGAATGATCCTAACCATCTAATGAAGAAGGGTATGTTCATCATTATGCTGAAGACTACAAACATCTGAAGATCTTCTAAATATTTTCGTAGCATCAGCCTAGGGGGAGTTTGTAAGGATTCCTATAAGTCTGATGCAGCCAAAACATCCAAAGTCTCTCTGCAAGCATGCACTAAAGAACTGAAGTAGAAATGCTTTTTAAGTTTTACACCATGCTCTAGAAATATTCTAAGTGTAAAATATTCCGAAGCCAAGACCAATATCTTCCGAAGCCAAAAGTGAAGTCTTCCGAAGCTTCAAAGACAAAGTCTTCCGAAGCCAAAGAGTGAAGACAGATTTCTTCCGAAGACTTTTAAAGATATGCCTTTATCTGATGTACTTTACCATAAAGTTTGACCACCTTTCCGTTGCAACTCTGTAAAGTCACCAACTTACATGAGTTGGTGAAAGGTCCATGCTTTTGGTAACTGTACATTGAGGTCTTGAGTCCATGCTTTCTACTTTATGTACTTTTATCCTTTTTGTAATATATTAGGATGTGAGCTATGGCATGTCATAGTCACAAGTCAAAAGGCAGATATGCCTTTTGACTCTACATTTGATTTTTGTAGTTGTCTAGTCAATTGTATCCAGCTGGCCTTCAAAGTATGGCCGACTGTAGGATGTAGTATAAAGTATCTCAAGTACTTGTAACTTTCTATCGATGCTTTGTAACTTGTATTAGAACTTGAGAAGCAATATACAACATTCTTGAAAACCAAATACTTGTGTTGTTTGCAATCTTGTTCTGTCTCACTTTTACTTGTGTTCTTAGAATCTTTCATTAACAAGTTAACCAATTCCCTATTTGATCTGTTAAGTGTTCTAAGCAACTCTCCTCATTGTGTTGTTGTGTTGTAAGTGCATACCCTTCACCGGTCCTGCATATATATACTAGATCCTACAGTCGGATATACTTTAATACCAAATGGAAACCTATGATTAAAGCAAATACTACATTGCTAAAGACAAGGTATCTTAGATAAAATATTATCTAAGATATGATAGTCATGACATGTCCATGACTTACCTTTTGTCACCAACTAAAGTTGGTAACTGTACCAACTGATAAGGAATGAACAGTGGAATAAAGTATGGTCAACTACATGGGCGTGGGAAAGCACCATGCAGTATCTTAGAGATTTGCAGCGGAGTGTCAGAAGGACCATACTTATGTCCACTGGTTCATAGTAGGTTCTTACGAAGGTTAACTGGAGCCACTTATACTTCGGAAGAGGCTACTTCTTTCTGAGGCTTTAGACATTCTTCAGGTCTTTATACTTTGGAAGTCATTGTCTTGGTTTCTTCTAAGTGTTGAACTTCAGAAGAAAGACTTTGTCTTTGGAAGTTGGAGTTTCTCTTCGGAAGCTCCTTCAGAATTAACCTTCGAAAGCTCAGCATTTGCCTTCGGAAGTTCTTCATCAGTTGCACCAAATTATCTAAGTGTTTCTTTTGGTTGCACCAGCCTTACTTGATCCAACAAACTCCCCCTAGGCTAATGCTACCAAAACTTCACTTGTTTCTGCTTCTCAAAACTTTTAGCACTAGGGAAAGAAGATATTTATCTGTCTCTTTGTTCTTCCCTAATTTGGTGTTGAGAAGTTTGTACAAATCATTCATGGACAGGAGATCCAGTCTGTCACTTTGAATGATATGTACTCTCTGTTGCTGCCCTCTGAAAAGAGTTAGTTGACAGGAGCTATACTCATACTCCCATCTAACTATGGACTCAAGTTCAGGACCTTCAACCATTTGAAGGAAGGTTTTGCCTTTGGTTGTTGATCCTTTCCTTTCATCCTTCTCTCTCATCTTCAACTCCTCTTCATTCTTGGTCCTTGAGGTTAGCTCGGCTAGATGAAGACTGCTCAGATGATTTCTGATATGAGCAGCTATCTCAGAGTTAAGGGGTTAAAGAATGGCTTCTCTCCTAACTGAACAATATCAAACCTGCTTAAGAGTAGCAGAGATGAGGCATTAAGCTTATTTATCTCGCCATTCTCCCTCTCAACAAAGAAGTTGTGAGAAGAGTCTTCGAACATCCACTGGATTCTCTTCTTTCTTGGCACAAGGGGCTGACTAGGTACTCTATCCCCTTTCTTTGAATCCAGTAGAGTCACCAGTCTTCTTCTTAGCTTCTTCTCCTCTTCATTTAGTGAGTCAGAGTTGAGGCCAAAAAGATTTACATCCTGGTCCAATTTTCCTCTTGGCAGATCAAGGAATTGTTCTCTAGTGAGGAAACATGAGGAGCCATCAACATAGGTTAGCTCAACTGACTCCTCCTCACAAGAGATATCGCTCAGAGTAGTACATTTCATGAGCTTCATCTTGATCTCCTTGAATTTCCTTTAAGGAGAGATGTGTGGATGTCTGAGAGGATGACTTGGGTGGTTGTTGGGTAGGTGTTGATGTTTGGGTTCTGGGGAGTGTTTTGGGTTTGAGGATGGGTAGTTGAGGTGGTTGTGGTGAGGAAGAGGGTAAGGATGATGTTGTTGTTCGTGGTGTAAGGCTCAGAGGTTAGTGCAGTTTTGATGGGGAAAGAGAAAGGAGTTGGTTTATGTTGAGGTTGGGGTTGAGGTGTTGGTCTGGAAGTCATCCCCTGTACTCTCTGGTACATCTCTTTCCTTCTTCCTGCATGAATGTTAGCCTCGATGTCACTGACATGTTGCTACAGGGTCTTCTCAAACATAGGACCTACTTGCCTGCTAGAGAAGCCATGAGCCCGGAGATAGTCTTTCATCCAAACTTTGTCTCCTAGCTTCTTGACGACAACAAGTCCAACTTCTTCCTCTCTCTTAGTTTCTCTTTCGAAGCCTTCTATCTCTCTTTTTCCATTTGATCTTGCTCTTTCTTAAAAAGCCACAAGATCGTGTCATTGTCGTGAGGAGTTAAATCCTCAAGAGAGAATCCCCTGGAGTTTAGGAAAATAGTCCTTTCACTCCTCAGCTGCTGATCAACTTCTTCTTTCTTTCTCCTCCTTTCTAACTCTAAGGCCGACCTTGCTGCTTCTTCTTCTTGTACAATCCGCAGCAGGGTTGCCTTTTCTAACTCAATCAGCTCCTCTAATGGTAGCAGGAGCACATCTTCACTGACAGCTCCAAGATTGACAAACCTGTCAATGATCTCCACCCTCTTTCTATTGTTGATAGCCTCCTGGTTGGCTGCAACTGCTTTACTACTTGCAGCTAGCAACTTCCCAGTTGAGAGCTACCTTTTCTTTTCAGCTTCTCTAACCTTTCTTCCTTTTGAAGTTCTTCCACAATCATCTTCCTCTTCCCTTTGGTGTCTTCGGAAGTTTTAGACTTTGGAGGTTCTTGAGCAGAGGTTTTAGGTTGAGAGGTGGTGATGGGAGCAAGTGGTAGTGATGATGTTTGAGTGAGGGGTTGGTTGAGAAAGTCCTCACTATTGACCTCAAATGCTAGTTCAAGAATTGCATCTGTGATAATTTGATCATCGGATAGAGAAAATAACCCTTCCACAACTTCAATCTCAGCTTCGGAAGTTTGAAATGGTTCTTCCGAGGCTCTGACTTCAGCTTTGGAAGTCTGTGGGATCACACTTTCTGTCCCAACTGTTTCAGTTGCTGGGCCATCAGTCCTCATTTCCCATTCGAATTCAATCTCAGGTTCAATTTGGATCTTAGGTTGACCAAATTCTTGGACAGTGGTAGAAGGTGCATTCAACCTCTGAAGCTCCTCAGCTTCAAAGTACACCACAACAACATCAGGGCTTGACTGTTCAATGGAAGATCCCATCAGGAACTTAGAAAAGAACCTGTTTAGATCTTTGAGCATCCTTGGCTCCATTTGAAGAACAAATTGGAGGAGGCTCAAGGAAAACTGAAGCTTGTTGAGCAGGATATATTGAAGTTAGAGTTAAAAGTGCTAGACTTTGTGGTTCCTCTTCTGTTTGTCTCTGAACACTCTCCCCTTTTTGGTAGCATCATCTTGAGAGCTTGATGAACTAGAGGAAGAGGTCAAAGAGACCTGAATTGGTACATGCATAACTGTTGGACCAAAAGAACCAATGAGCCTGATCAGAAAAACCTTTAAGTCCCACAGACATTACAACTTCTGAAGAAGATCACAACAGCTGAAGACATCAGCTGATTACAAAGGTCTGAAGACAAAGTCTGAAAGCAAAGAACTGAAGACAAAGTCTGAAGATGAAGTGCTGAAGACAAAGACTAAAGACCAGAGTGATCAGCAGTTGTCACAACAGCTGAAGTTGTTAACTTCAGTAGTTGTGATGGTTTCACTTTTCAGTACTTGTAACTTTACATTTCAGTAGTTTATTGTTTCAGTAGTTATTAGTCAGTAGTTTCATGTATTTGTACTTAGCATTCTCTGAGATGTGATCAGTTGTTGTGAACATCTCAGTAGTTTGCATATTTTCAGTTGTTTTGTAAATTCTGTTAGATGTCACTATCAAGTGACATCAGCAGACGTCACATTCCTCTATATAAGGGATGTTGACCTAGCTGTATTCTAACCGAAGCATTACACGTGAATGAAAACATTCCTTTAACAGAAATATTCTCTCTATAATTGTGATTGAGTGTTTTGCATATTCATTACTTTTCTTGCTTGAATTCGATCTTAATTCGTGATATCCCGCTGCATAATTCAAATCTAATTGATCCGATCCTATCAAATGGTATCAGAGCAAGTTAATCATTGATCGATCTAACAATTGATCATTGAAACTGTTCTTTTGATAGCAAAGGTTGATCGAATTAGTATTTTTGCAAGAACTGATTATAGAGAATGATTTTCTGTGCTTCCGGTTAATTAATTGAGATTCTAATTGTGTTTTGTAAGTGTGTTTTCGAGTTTTCAAACTAGACCGATTTTAATCTCATTGAATTCAATTGAATTAGTGAAAATGACTACTTCAATGAATGATCCTCACAATACTGGCTCCTCAACTAAGCCTCCAATGCTTATTAGGAGTGAGTATAACATATGGCAACGCCGAATGCTCCATCACCTGTCTGTTAACAGTTCAGGTTGTTGGAAGTCTGTGGTTCATGGACCATACAAGCCTATGGTGAGTAATCCTGAAACCAATGAGATGGTTCCTAAAAAGAAGGAACAATATTCTGATGAGGATCTAAAACTGTTTGAGATTGATGCTAAAGCCCATGGAATTCTGGCCATGGCACTGCCTAATGAAATCTATTCTGGGCTCATGCATCATGAAACTGCTTATGATCTCTGGGTTGCTCTGAAAGAACAATTTGGAGGAACTGATGAGGTCTTAGCAAACAACAGAGAAATCCTTGCCCAACAATATGAGACATTCTCTCATAGGAAGGGTGAGACACTGACTCAACAGTTTGAGCGGTTTTCATGTTTAATTTCTGAGCTTAAAATGGTTCAACATGAATACACAAACAGCCAGATGAATAACAGATTCTTCAGATCCCTGCCTGAGAGATGGGACACTTACACCATTGTCCTACGCTCTAGTGCAAATCTGGATACTCTATCTCTCACCCAACTTCATGGGAAACTCTTAACATTTGAGAGAGAGATAGAACAGAAAAGGAAACTATCTTCATCTGGAAAGCTCACTGATGACTTTGTACCAGGCAATACTGCTCTGGTTGGTCATGAGTCTGAATATGCTTCATCTGAAAGTTCATATGATGAGCATATTGATTTCTCTTCAAATAGTGGAAATCATGCTTTTGTTGGAGTTGAGGGAAACTCAGGTTTTAATGTTGATAATTTGTGTTTTATGATGGATGATTTGAAAGGAATTGCTGATGATGATCTGGAAGAGATGGATATTTTGAGCCAAATGGCATTGATTAATATCAGATCTCAAAAGTTTTATAAAAGAACAGGTAGGAAATATTTTGGTCTCTCTGGCAAAACCAAGGTTGTTTTGACAAGAGTAAGTTGAGATGTCACAAGTGCCACAGACTTGGACATTTTGCTAGAGAGTGTAGATCATCTGGATCTAACTCCTCTGCACCCTTTGTGACTTTTCCAAGTAATAATTCACAATCCAAAGGGCAACATCCTACCAGTTCTGATCATCATTCACAACATCAATCATCTCCTGCATACTTTGTCCCTCAAAGCCCCATGCCATATCCTTATCCATGCTTTTACATGCCTCAGTCTGGTCAAGTTTCTGTACCCATGACTCAACAACCACATGCTCTACCTGATCCTCAGCCATCTCAAACAAATCAGCAATCTCAACCTCAATCTCATCAGAGCTTTTTCACCCCAGAGGTTGTTGACTGGAGCAGCCTACCAGATGATGTCTCTGGTTATTCTGAGCAATTCGCTGGTGCTGGTCAACATGGTGGTGACAATCCTTTTGGAAACCTTGCTTTAATGGCCCTGGAATCTACTGATGACAATCCTTCATCATCACAGGTACCACAGGGTTCTTCATCATGCCAAAGAAGCATCTGGTATGTGGACAGTGGAGGATCCATGCACATGACAGGGAGCAGCTCTCTTCTTCATGACTATTCCCAAAGGAAGAAGGGATTTGTTTCTTTTGGAAATGATGCCAAGGGTTACATCATTGGGAAGGGTTTTGTCTCAAATAGGGAGATAAGATTTGATGATGTTAACCATGTGGAAAACCTCAAATACAACCTTTTGAGTGTCAGTCAAATGTGTGATAAAGGGCATGTTGCACTTTTCACAAGTCAAAACTGTCGGATTCTGTCTTCCACAGTTTTGCACAAGATTGACAAAATATTGGATGAGTATACTCTCCTGAAGGCCAACAGGATTGGAAGAGTATATGCTATAGATCTATCAAAGAAAATAGATTTAAAAGGCCATCCATGTTTGTTCTCCAAAGCCTCTCCTCAAGAATCTGAACTATGGCATAGAAGGCTGGGTCATGTGAATTTCAAGAACATGAATCAGCTCATTCATCATGGTTTAGTGAGGGGTTTGCCATTAAAGGAGTTCAAGTGTGATGATACCTGCCCAGCTTGCTTAAAAGGAAAGCAACACAAAGCTTCATTTCCTTCTATAGAAGAACCTAAGTCCACTGCCTGCTTGCAATTACTACACATGGATCTCTTTGGTCCTGTGAGAGTAATGAGCATGGCAAAGAAAAAGTACTGTATGGTAATTGTGGATGATTACTCAAGATATGTATGGACTTTCTTCTTGTACTCCAAGGATGAGGCTGCTCAAAGTATCATCTATTTTATGTTACATGTGGAGAAGCAGCATTCACTTCCAGTTAAGTGTGTGAGAAGTGATAATGGGACAGAGTTTAGGAATCACACTCTTGATGAATTCTATTTGTCTAAGGGAATCAAAAGACAATATAGTATTCAAAGAACTCCAGAGCAAAATGGAGTGGTGGAGAGAAAGAACAAGACCCTGATTGAAGCTGCAAGGACAATGTTGGCTGACTCTGGTTTGCCACTAACCTTTTGGGCTGAAGCTGTCAATACAGCCTGCTATGTTCAGAATAGAGTATTAGTGAATCAGAGGTTGATGAAGACTCCTTATGAGCTCTTACATCATTTGGCTCCTTTGATTTCATTCTTTAGAGCATTTGGGTGTCCATGTTATATTCTTAACACAAAGAGTATACTTCAGAAGTTTGATTCCAAGGTGGATGCAGGGTATTTTGTTGGATATTCATCTACTTGCAAGGCATACAGAGTGTTCAACTGCAGAACAAAGATTGTTGACGAGACTTTGCATGTCAAGTTTAATAAATCCCCAAAAGACAAGATTCCTCAAAACCCTGTTGAGATGTTTGACTTGGACATACTGCAATATGTTCCATATCAGTCTCCACCTGTTGTGGTCTCTGAAGTTCCATCATCTCCAATTGAAGATACAAATGCAAGTTGTAGTGATCATCTGCCTGTTTCTACTACACTTGATGTTCCTGTAGCCTCAGCAGCTCCATCCACAACAAATACTGATGAAATCTCTGAATCCTCTACTTCATTTGAACTGCCATCTCAGTCTAGGTTTCAAGAGTCTACATCAACATCTGCTGCTGCTGAATCTTCTACAAACACTTGCACAGATATTATTGCATATCAAGAATTGAAGAATCATGTCCCAGATCATTGGTGACATAAATGCTGGTGTTTCAACAACAAGTCAATTGTCCAATTTCTGTCTCTATGCTCTCTTCATCAGTCAGCAAGAGCCAAAGAATTATCATGTGGCCTTAAGAGACAATGGATGGGTTGAAGCCATGCAGCTTGAGCTTCTTCAATTTCAAAAACAGCAAGTGTGGGAACTGGTTCCTCTACCCCAAGGTAAGTGTGCAATAGGCACTAAATGGGTGTTTAGGAATAAAACTGATGAAAAAGGCCAAATTATCAAGAACAAGGCCAGACTGGTTGTACAGGGGTTTTCACAAGAAGAAGGTATTGATTATGATGAAACCTTTGCCCCTGTAGCCAGACTGGAGGCAATTCGATTGTTTTTAGCTTATGTTGCTTTTCATAACCTTAAAGTTTTTCAAATGGATGTCAAAAGTGCATTTTTATATGGTAAAATAAAAGAAGAAGTTTATGTGTGTCAACCACCAGGTTTTGAAGATCATAAACACCCTGATTGGGTGTATAAGCTTGATAAGGCTCTTTATGGGTTGAAACAAGCACCCAGAGCCTGGTATGTAACATTATCAAACTTTCTTCTGCAAAATAATTTCACTAGAAGCTCCATAGATAAAACTTTGTTCATAAAGAAAGCTGGCGTGCATAAGCTACTTGTTCAAATTTATGTTGATGATATTATTTTTGCATCATCTGATCCACAGTTGTGTGATGCATTCACAAAATTGATGCAACAAAAGTTTGAAATGAGTGCAATGGGAGAATTATAGTTCTTTCTGGGTTTACAAATCAAACAACTGACTGATGGAACTTTCATTCATCAGTCAAAATACACAAAGATTTGTTAACCAAGTTTGACTTACAAAACTGTAAAACCTGTTCTACTCCCATGTGCAGCAACACACAACTGGATGCTGATAAAAAAGGTAAAGCAGTTGATGAAACTCTTTACAGATGTATGATTGGTTTCTTGATGTACCTAACAGCTTCTAGACCAGATATTATGTTTGCAACTTGTGTCTGTGCTAGATTTCAGGCTGCTCCTAAGGACTCCCATATGATTTCAGTCAAGAGGATCTTTAGATATTTGCAAGGAACTAAATCTCTAGGACTATGGTATTCCACTGGGCACTCTTGTAAATTGGTTGCTTTTTCTAATAGTGACTATGCAGGGTGTAAGTTAACCAGAAAATCAACTTCTGGTGGATGCCAATTTCTAGGCAACTGTTTGGTCTCTTGGCAGAGTAAGAAACAAACATCAGTTGCTACATCAACAGCTAAAGCAGAGTACATTGCAGCTGCAAGCTGTACATCTCAGGTACTTTGGCTTCAAAATCAGTTATTGGATTATGACATTACAGAGACTAAGACTCCATTATTAATGGATAGTTCTTCAGCTCTTTGTATTGTTAAGAATCCTGTCCAGCATTCTAGGACCAAACATATTGATATCAGACATCATTTCATTAGGGATTGCTATGAAAAAGGTCTGATTGATCCAAAGTTTGTGCCTAGTGCTGATGAGCTTGCAGATATATTTACTAAGCCTTTGGATAGTGCAACTTTTCATAATCTTGTACTCAGGCTTGGTATGCTTCAACTAGAATAATTTGACAACTACTGATGCTCTTAGTTCATAAATACTGATGAGTATTAGTATATTTTTGTCAAAAATAAGTGCTGATAAGTCATTTTATCTTCAGTAATTTTATAACTACTGAAGACTAAAATTACTTAAAAAGTACTGAAGTACCTTATTTGTTAGAAAATACTGATGTAGTTCAAACTACTGATGTCTTTTATAATAAATAAGTACTGATGACCAATGAAACATCTGAAAATCAGATGATCTGATGAGTAAGTGTCAAGGTCATTGAAACAGCTGAGCTTTGTGAATTGACGACAACTACTGTTTCATTTCCAAACAACTGAAGCCAAAACCAAGTCTTCAGCAGTTTTACAACTATTGATGACCAACACCAAGTCTTCAGTTGTTTACAACATCTGAAAGTTAAAACCATGTCTTCAGTTGTTTTCTAACACCTGATGACTAACACCAACACTTTCAGTTGTTTTCCCTCAGCCGTTTCATAACCTATATATACCTAACCCTAACTTCAACCTTTTCATAACCCACTTTCCAAACGTTCATCTTCCATTAATGGCGACCATGCAAATCAAACCTCGACACAACTGTGTTGTTCATCTTACCAAATCACCTTTCTGGAACAAGTTTGATGCTGCTATCGACTTGATGGTTGATTCCCAATACCGCACAACCTTTCTCTTAAATCCTACCATCTACCCTGATACCCTGTGCCAGTTCTGGACAAACGTTACCGTTCATACTGCTGAGAATGATGCCACCATCACTCTCCAGTATTTTGTTAACCAGAAACGGGTGATCATCACTCCTGAGATCATTCGTCAAACCCTAGACCTGAATGATGCCACCTATCCCACCAAGTACCCAAAAGGCACCATTGATCTTTCTTTTGCTAATCATGGTTATGAAGGTGACCTAAGTGCTACTACCATCCTGAAGAAGCACTTCCATGATGCCGAGCGACTCATATTTCACATGATCAATGTCTGCCTTGCTCCCAAAACATCTTCTTGGGATCAAATGTCATCCAGATGGCAACAGGTATTATATTCTATCCTTGAACATCAAAATCTAAATTTTTCTGATATTATCTTTTTGGAACTGAAAGATTTGGCATTGAAACCTGTGGCAAATAGATGGATATTATATCCAAGGTTTCTTATGGCAATCATTTTAAACCAATTAAAATATGATGGCCTTGTTGGCCTTGGAGTCCCTGCTCTGCTGGTTTTGCCAGAGGTATACTCCAGGCACAACTCAAACCCACAACTTAAAGAGGCTGCCAAACTGCTCAAACCCAAGCAGAGGGAACCCACAGCCTCCACCTCCAAATCTAAAGTCCCCTCCAAACCAAAACCAAAGAAAACCAAAAAGGCTACTCAGGGAGTTGAGTCCCCTGATGATGCCCCTGTAGCACAAACGCAGGATGAGACTACAAGCCTTAATCCCCTTGTAGTTTCAATGACTCCACCAGCTGAAACCGCTCAGGTATCCTCTCAACAGGATCCTGATGCAACCAATATTGGGGAAACCACATTGCTGGAATCTATCTCACTTGAGAAGATTGCCATTGAAGAGCACCATTCTCCCCAGGTGCAAACCTTTTCACCCCCATCTCCCACTGATACCACCCCTACAAGCCCAACTGCAGTCATTGCATAAGTGCTGACTCAGCTACATTCCTCTACCCCTCCCCAGAAACCTATTACTACTGGGAAAACCTCAACAGCTGAGGGAGAGGATCAAAATATAGTTGATAACCAACAGCATAGGAATTCTAAAGTTCAGTCTCCTAGTGTAAATGTGGAGACTAGAACATCTGGTGAGGCTACCTCTTCACCTGTTTCAGCACATGAACAGGATGAAGCAGGTATCATCTCTAAGACCTCACCAGAGGCAACTGTCAATGAAGGACATGCTCCTGAGGCAGGAAGTCCCCAGTTCCAAGACAAAGGGGCACATGTGATCACTGATTTACACTCAGCACATGTTCATCCTGATTCACTCAGGAGGTCAGCTGATTCAGTTTATACTGATGATGACCTGGGCTTTTTCTTTGAAGTCTTAGCCCAAAATACTATTCTTGAGGCTGAGGTTTGTAGATTAAAACATCTGCTTCCCATCATGCCTCAGGAATCAAGACCATATGCCCCAATAAACCCACAGATGGCAGCTTCTGTTGAAGCTTCACCAAACACTGAGCCACTCAAATCAAACAAACCACCAGCCTCTGGCTCGGGCACCATTTCTCAGGGAGAGAACCCCTCTGAGCAAATGGTTGCTGCTTTCAAATCTTCCTTACCTCTCATCACCCCAATCATCACATCTATTGTTCATCAAACCATTGATGAGAGGTTCTCCTCAGATATTAAATCCCTTGTGACTGATGCTGTGTTAAAGCACCTTTCTGACATTCAAACCCCTGAACCCAATGCAACCAAAAAGGGTGAGTCTAAGTCAGTAAAGGATGACAAAAGGAAAAGAGCTGAAGAGGAAGAAGCTAAGGAAAAGAATAAAGGCAAAGAGATCATCACCTACAAAAGAAAGAAGAGTATGGGTGAACAAACTGAAGATGAGAAGAGGTTAGATGAGATGATCAAAGAAGCTGATGACCAACATAGCAGATCCATGGACAGGATCATTGATCAGCTCTTTAGGCAAGGTTTTGATACTGCCAAACTTGACTCAGAGATCAGAAGACTTGAGATTCAAGAAATTGAGAATCGATGGGCAAGTTGCAATGAAGAAGAAAGGGAGAGATTAGAGGCTATGATTAGATTCCTCTCTAAACACTTGGGAAGACCTATCATTGAGATCAAGTCATGGTCCAGAGATAGCATCTTGGAGATAACTGCCAAAATATGCTCATCTGAAAGCTTCAACAAAGGCTTAATCATTGAAGCTCTGGATGAAGCTGGTGCTGGGAAGAGAACTGATATGGCCAAGTTATCCAAAGCCACCCTCACCAACAAAATGATAGAGCAGCCCTTTAAATCTCCTTTACTAAAACAATCTTCAAAGCCAACCTCACAACCAAAACAGCCAATCTCAAAATCTTCAAAACAACCAACCTCTCAACCTCCAAAACAATCAACCTCACAACCATCTAAACCAACCCCTTCACCCAAGAAACCCATCCAAGATTCCACTAGTGAAGCACCCAAAAGAAAAAGAAGGCTGCTGAGGATGGAAGAAGAAGAAGAAGAGGATGAAGAAGACAATCTGCTAATATCTGCTGTTCTTGAAAAGAAGAAACTGAAGCCTAGGAGTCAATCACAAACAATAACTCCTGAAACTCAAAGGCAAATAGTTAAGGTCAAAATTGAAGAAGAAGAACAGCAGAAGCAGCATGATGAGCAGTTTCTTAGAATGGTTGACAAGGACTTCCCTCAGTCCTCATCCATTCAAGCTATGAAGATTCAAGCTCAGGGGCTGTACACTCTCAGACATACTTTTCAACATCAAAAAGAAAGAGTGAGGATTTGGCCAGATCCCAGGGTAAGTTCTAGAATTCACAAGAAAATTTTACCAAGTAGATATCATGGCCAAGTAAGAAAGACTTTGAATGCTGCAATCATGTTGGCCATGGTAGTCTCACCCTGGGAAATCATTGAAGAATTCAAGAGAGCTCACACATCCAAATCAACCCCTATGTCTATTCTTGAGAACAAAATGATCAAGAAGGGGTTGTTGTACAAAAGACTTGAAGATCTTCAAAAGAGTGAACTCCAGTTGTTGCTCGAAGGCTCTCATCCAGATGAATTCGCATATAGAGAGATAACAACTGTTGAGTTAAAGAATGGGAAGACAGTGAGGTATCTGTCTGAGAACTATGGGCCTGAGTTCTTCTTTGAGGGAGAAGCAGAAGAACTCACTAAGGAGGAACAAGTTGTTCTCCTTGAGGCCTATGCAAGGGAGTCTTTCAGACTCATTAATGGGAAATAGGTTTCATGATTGGGACAAGACTCTGTGTCCAATTTCCCCAAGACAGAGTTCCCTTCCATACTTAGCCAATCAAATGATTAGAAACCTTTCCCTGGCCTATGCTTATTTGTCTACCTCTGAAGCTGATCAAGAGAGTACTTTTGCCAAAGAATAAGTGGGATCTTCAATAAAGTTAGAGGTTTTGGCTGCATTGGTTCAGGGGGAGTTTGTTGGACCAAAAGAACCAATGAGCCTGATCAGAAAAACCTCTAAGTCCCACAGACATTACAACTTCTGAAGAAGATCACAACAGCTGAAGACATCAGCTGATTACAAAGGTCTGAAGACAAAGTCTGAAAGCAAAGAACTGAAGACAAAGTCTGAAGATGAAGTGCTGAAGACAAAGACTGAAGACCAGAGTGATCAGCAGTTGTCACAACAGCTGAAGTTGTTAACTTCAGTAGTTGTGATGGTTTCACTTTTCAGTACTTGTAACTTTACATTTCAATAGTTTATTGTTTCAGTAGTTATTAGTCAGTAGTTTCATGTATTTGTACTTAACACTCTCTGAGATGTGATCAGTTGTTGTGAACATCTCAGTAGTTTGCATATTTTCAGTTGTTTTGTAAATTCTGTTAGATGTCACTATTAAGTGACACCAGCAGACGTCACATTCCTCTATATAAGGGATGTTGACCTAGCTGTATTCTAACCGAAGCATTACGCGTGAATGAAAACATTCCTTTAACAGAAATATTCTATCTATAATTGTGATTGAGTGTTTTGCATATTCATTACTTTTCTTGCTTGAATTCGATCTTAATTCGTGATATTCCGCTGCATAATTCAAATCTAATTGATCCGATCCTATCAATAACACATCTCTCAATCTGTTTCTCAGCTAGTTTGGCATTGAGACTTTCAATCTCAAGTTGCTGAGTGGTAGACCTATCCTCTAAAGTCTTAACCCTGGATTTAAGGTTTGAGACTTTAGAAAGTAGGTGTCTAATGGTGAGTTGCATACTTCCCTCATCTTCTTTTGAAGAATCATGGGGAGATGAGGTAATGTGAAGTCACTGGATCGGTAGACATCCGAGCGTGTTCTTGACGGAAGGATAAACAACCAAAACCAAAAGTCAAATCAATAACACGAACTATCAAAAATTGGTTTCATTGATAAAACCTAACGATTACAAGCTCGTTACAACATAAGAATCAAGACTCTTGGCAAGGGGAGATCGAGCATGATCTCCCCTCTCATCCGGCAGCCCTAGGCTCCGGGCAGACTTTCTCTCCAATCCTTTTCTCTCTACACATAGAAACTGGTATATATAGGCCTCGGCCCATATTAGATGCGACTTGGCCCATTCGTGCGATTGGACCATGCATATGGTTCAATCGTACGACTGGACCATGCGTATGGCTCAATAGTACGACTGGACCATACTTATGGTTCAGTCTTATGAATGTCCCAATCGCATCTCTCAGTCGCAGGACTGGCCCATTAGCAAGGCTCAGTTGTACAATTGAGTCTCATTCTCATATGCTCCTGCGAATGACCCAGTTTCATGTGTTTACAACATATCAGGTGTATTACATTAAGCCTAGACTATTCGACAAGCGACAGACATACTATATATGACAATATATGCTCCAACAGGTAACATACCTTGTATGTTCATCCTCACCCCCAGATGTGGTTTCTTGGCAACCTGGTTTCCCTTGCCTAATGATGTCTCTTTTAGCGTCATCAAAGGGCATGGTTGCCGTAGATTCAGTCTCAGAGATGCTACCACTGCCCTGAAGGTCCAATGAGTCTCCTTCAATAGTGGCAACTGAATCTACATGAGTCCCCTCTACACCAGTGGGACTCACCTCAGTTTGGGCTTGCTGATGGGGGCTAGAGATAAGAGGTCTCTCTAGGCTCAGTTGATCCTTGAGAGGGTGTTATGGATCAACTTCATTTCCATGAAGAGACATAATCTCCTCATCAGTTTCAATAAGTAGGCCAGTAAAGGATATTAAGGTTAAGCCTAATGACCCGGGACTTTGATCAATGTCTAGTGACATTGAGCCTTTGAGAGACCTGTCCTTTTTTTGGCTGCTCAGGAGAGTATAGAGACTCATCCTGAGTGGTTTCAGCTTGGGTTGGGGCTCATAGGATTAAGACTGAGGAGACTCATTACCCATATTGAGGTCAAATGTGAAGGAAGGTGTGACCTCAAACTGAGTGGGAGCCCATGTTTCCACTCTAGTATTTTTGGATCAAACAGGGGGGACTTGTTCAATCAGAGTAGATTGAACAAGGGTTCGTTTGGGACGTCTCTGATATGTGATTTTGATGGTGTGAGAAGGTAGATTTAGCATTGTGAGGATTATTGCTGGTGTGGGTATATCACTTGTGGGGTTAACAGGGATGTCACCAGGAGCTATGCGCTCAATCATATCTGGAAGCAATGTAGTATGTCTTCCGGTGAAGTTGGTGGACATCCTCTTCAGCACTTTGAAGATGGTCGGCCTCATGTGAGGAACAGGCAGAGCAGCTGCACAGACAAGCTTGCTCTGGTCCAACTCACAGTTAATGATGTGCTGAATGAATCGGGGATACATGTAAAATGTTTCCCTTTGATGGTTCCCCATCAAATTGGTCAGCACAAATCTTGAATAGTTGAAACGAAGGCCTTTTACCAACCTATGAACTAGGCTTTCATATGGGATTTGATCCCATCCCCAAAACTTGTTTGACAAGCAATGAAGGACTATGTGAAGTAGGAACTTCCAATGGTAAGAGAAGTTGAACTTGTACACCATTGACCTGCACATATCACCACCATATCCCATTTGGGTATATGTGTCATCAAGGTCTGCTTTGGGGAACTCTGTAGGAGAGCCTTCATCAATGGAGCTCTAGATGCTCCCTGATGACTTGTTCAGATATGATCAATTCTTGACCCTAGATGCTCGACCTTAGAACCCTAACTCCGTTCCGGGTTTCAATCTGAGCATTTCCCTAAAATTCAGCCATGTGGTTCGAATAGACAGTGGGGTTGACAGTTAGGGCAGTGAAGTAGGTAGATTGGGTTCGGAAGGAGATGATTTCTAAGAAGTCTGCATCATTGGAAGAGTCAAGTGTGAAGTCACTGGATCGGTAGACATCCGAGCATGTTCTTGACGGAAGGATAAACAACCACAACCAAAAGTCAAATCAATAACACGAACTATCAAAAATTGGTTTCATTGATAAAACCTAATGATTACAAGCTCGTTACAACATAAGATACAAGACTCTTGGCAAGGGGAGATCGAGCATGATCTCCCCTCTCATCCGGCAGCCCTAGGCCCCGGGCAGACTCCCTCCCCAAACCCCTAATCTCTCTACACATTGAAACTGGTATATATAGGCTTCGGCCCATATTAGATGCGACTGGGCCCATTCGTGCGATTGGACCATGCGTATGGTTCAATCGTACGACTGACCCAATCGCATCTCTCAGTCGCACGACTGGCCCATTAGTAAGGCTCAGTCGCACGACTGAGTCTCATTCGCATATGCTCCTGCGAATGACCCAGTTTCACGTGTTTACAACATATCAGGTTTATTACATTAAGTCTAGACTATTCGACAAGCGACGGACACACTATATATGACAATATATGCTCCAACAAATTCCCCCTTGGACGTTGCTTGCGAATAGTAGATAACACCTCTTACAATCTTCAGTCAATCTTTGCTCTGGTTGTCAATAGAATCAAACGAAAACCATATCAGCCAACGTTGCCACTCTGTCAGGTTACTACCATATCCCTGAAAATGAATTTAGGCACAACAGCTTTCGTTTACTTTGCAGAACACCATCACAGCATCAAGATTCCCCATATGACTGATTTTTCCAGATAATGACATGAACAGTTTTCCATTGCTTCAATCTTCACACAGGCTAACCTGATTAACATTAACACCTGCAGAAATTCCCCCTCACATTCAGCATATCCCAATATATAAACGTTGTGCTCTCTTGGCGTCTTCATACGGTGTATTGGGCAAAAGGTTGAAGGTTCCAATCCACAGCTGACAATATCAAACAAATCAGCATGCATGTAGATTCTTCATCGGAAACCGGCTCACATCATCACTTTCTGATTGCGTCTTCAATCTCTCTATACATGGATTCCCCCTAAGAATGAGAATCCTCTCTGTGCGGATAAATATAACTTGATTGGCCCATAAATAGTCAGATGCTCCTGACTACCCCACAAAATCAGCACTGACTGCTGACATCTTCTCTTCTCTCTTTCGTGTTCCAACTTCATTCACCCATTCTGGAAGTCCGACGAATAATGGGGTATACATCGAACTTATCTGACAAAAGAATCTTAGGGTGAATGTGCTTTGCTCATCCTCAAATCTGTGCAAAAGGTAGTTCCAGACTTTTTCGTTTTTTTTTTTTTTTTTTTTTTTTTTTTTTTTTTTTTTTTTTTTTTTTTGGTCTGGAACACCGTTCATCCGTATGACGTGGAGGAAAAATATCACATTCATGTGAATGGATGATACGAATGATATATTCGTGAGACTGGTCATAAGACTGGTCCAGTAGCATGATTGGTCATAAGACTGGTCCAGTAGCATGACTTGTCATAAGACTGGTCCAGTAGCATGACTGGTCATAAGACTGGTCCAGTAGCATGACTTGTCATAAGACTGGTCCAGTAGCATGACTGGTCATAAGACTGGTCCAGTAGCATGACTGGTCATAAGACTGGTCCAGTCGCATTCCAGTCGTACTCCAGTCGTACGAATGGTCCATTAGCATGGTCCAGTCGTACGAATGGTCCATTAGCATGGTCCAGTCGCACGAATGGTCCATTAGCATGGTCCAGTCGCACGAATGGTCCATTAGCATGGTCCAGTCGCACGAATGGTCCATTAGCATGGTCCAGTCGCACGAATGGTCCATTAGCATGGTCCAGTCGCACGAATGGGTCTGTACGTAGATTTTCAGATCTGCAGCCGCCAAAGCTGCCAAAAACCCTAATTTGATGAATTTTACATGAACCGAAACAAAATAGACATCATCAGATTCGCACGGGTCATAGGAACGTGGTTTCGCGTTCGATTTTAACATAGAAACAACACACGTAACAAGATCTGAGCAAAACACGAAGAACACGAAGTGGGTTTAACGTCAAGATATGAAATTTGATCCAGAAATCAAGAGCTCGGGTTGCTAGAATGATTGTTAGATCATTCCAGCAGTAACCGGCTCTGATACCAATTGTGAAGTCACTGGATCGGTAGACATCCGAGCATGTTCTTGACGGAAGGATAAACAACCACAACCAAAAGTCAAATCAATAACACGAACTATCAAAAATTGGTTTCATTGATAAAACCTAATGATTACAAGCTCGTTACAACATAAGATACAAGACTCTTGGCAAGGGGAGATCGAGCATGATCTCCCCTCTCATCCGGCAGCCCTAGGCCCCGGGCAGACTCCCTCCCCAAACCCCTAATCTCTCTACACATTGAAACTGGTATATATAGGCTTCGGCCCATATTAGATGCGACTGGGCCCATTCGTGCGATTGGACCATGCGTATGGTTCAATCGTACGACTGACCCAATCGCATCTCTCAGTCGCACGACTGGCCCATTAGTAAGGCTCAGTCGCACGACTGAGTCTCATTCGCATATGCTCCTGCGAATGACCCAGTTTCACGTGTTTACAACATATCAGGTTTATTACATTAAGTCTAGACTATTCGACAAGCGACGGACACACTATATATGACAATATATGCTCCAACATCAAGGAGTGCGACCTGGTTGTGCTGAGGGTTTAGTGTCATTTTTGGTAGAAGTTGCAGAGAAATGAGTTTAAATTTGGGTAAATTAGAGATGAAGGAAGCTTTTGGTAGTAAATATGGTAAATAGATTAAAGAAGTGAGTCGGGGTTATTTAAATAGGTGAAAAGGCGGTTTTGGTGGTTGGATAAGGTGAAAAGATGGTTTGAAGTAAGATGTGACAGGGACGGTAAGGTTAAATTCATTTAAATATTCTGACATCATTAATAAAAATCTTTGCTTTTACAGAGTGGGCCCCAAAAGATTTCCGTTACCACATAAAAGTTTTCTTCTGAGTATAAAACATTTCCGAAGGTTAATCTTCTTCCAAAGCCAATCTTACTTCCGAAGATAAGGTATTACTTCCTAGAGTAAAAAAGGCTTTAACTTGTGGGGTTAAGCTTGGAAGTTGATTTGATACTTCATCAAATGCTTTTTCGAGACTAAAACTATTCCGAAAAGAAGATTCCCTTGGAGGAATTTTGCTTCGGAACATGACATCTTCCGAGGGTTAATTCCTCTTCGGAAGAATTTATACTTGGTAAATTTTGAAGAAAAAACTTTCTGTAACAGGCTTAGATTGTCTTTGACAAAGACAAGACACATTTTGAAAAGGTTTTTCAAATGAGATGCACTAATCAATGTTTATCATCCTAATAGCTGTAATAAAATACTTAAAAATCTTTGTTAATCAAATGCTTTGGTAAACAAATCAGCATATTGTTCTTTTGAATCAACTTTGATTAGTTTAATCAGATTTTTCTCATGAATATCTCTAATGAAATGATACCTGATGTCAATGTGCTTTGTCTGGGAGTGCTTTAAGAATTTTCTGTAATGGAGATAGCACTATTGTTGTCAATGTGGATAGGAGTACTCATGACGTTGAATCCATAGTCTATCATTTGGTTTTGAATCCATAGTAGCTGAGCACAACAACTAGCAGCAACAATGTATTCAGCTTCAGCAGTAATGTTGAAACGCAGGATTGCTTCTTGCACTACCATGATATGATCCTTCCACCAAGAAATTGACAACCATCTGATGTTGATTTCTTGTTAATATTGCAGTTACCATAGTCATTATCTGAATAACCATAGAGATTGAAATTGTTGTTCATTGGATACCAGAGACCCAGTTTAGGTGCTCCTTTGAGGTATCTGAGGATTCTCTTGGCAACAACTAGGTGAGACACCTTTGGAGCAGCCTGATATCTTGCCACAAATGCAAATTGCAAAACATGATATAAGGTCTCTTGCTTGATGTGAGATACACCAGAGAACAATGATTGCCCTATACTGATGTTGATCAGTATCCTCCCCTCAGAGTCAGGGCAAAGATTATGGTTTCTGGGTATGGGTGTCTGGGCTGGCTTACAATCTTTCATATCAGATCTTTCTAAAATGTCATTGACATATTTAGACTGATTGATAAAGAACCCTTCCTTCATTTGCTTCACCTGAATTCCAAAGAAAAAGTCCTTTTTTTCCATGGAACTCATCTCAAATTTCTTCTTCATGATGCTCTCAAAGTCTTTGCACATTTGGTCATTTGAGAAACCAAATATGATGTCATCAACATAGACTTGAACGAGCAAAATGTCTTCCCAGACTTTCTTATGAATAAAGTCTTGTCAATGGTACCTCTAGTGTATCCATTCTCCAGGAGAAACTAAGACAAAGTCTCATACCATAGCCTAGGTGCTTGGTGTAGCCCATAGAGAGCTTTATCTAATTTGCACACATAGTTGGGGTGCTTGGTCTTCAAAACTTAGAGGGTGGCATACATACACTTCCCTATCTATATCCCCATATAGAAAGGCACACTTGACATCAAGTTGGTAGACAATAAAATTTTGGATGCAACATAAGTAAGAAAGATCCTCACTGCCTCAAGTCTTGCAACTGGTGCAAAGACATCAGTGTAATCAATTCCTTCCTCTTGAGAGTATCCTTGAACTACCAGGCTTGCCTGTTCTTGATAATCAAGCCTTTATCATCTCTCTTGTTCCTAAAAACCATTTGTGCCTATTGGTACTTGACTGGATGGTAGCGGACATAGATTCTAAACATTTTGTCTTTTGAATTAAAGCAATTTCTCTTACATTGACTTAATGTTGGAGCTGGAAAAGATAGTCTATATTATCAACACAATGAAAGTCAACAAAAGCCAACGTCCCGGTGAAAGTCAACAAAGTCAAACCCGACACGCTCGAGACGAGGAACCGAGACAAGACGTTGAAGATTTAAATGACTAGGAGTTTTATGTTAATAAATATATTGTGTGAACAAAATATATTTTGTCTTGTTTTAGTCATTTTTATGCTTTATATGTAATTTTGTGTTAATTAGCCTAAGTCTAGGGAGTTAAGTGCAATTAGTGAATATTAGTCTAGACTATAAATAGGTTAATTGTTATTAGTGTTGGTTAATGGTTGCATGACCAATTGATTGAGGGATTTACTTGTAAACAATATTATTAGCAATCAATATAAGATCAAAGGGGTTTTGATTGTGATTATCATATTTTGATCTAATTCTTCATGATTGATTCAAGTTTGATTATCCTGGAGTTACAATTTGGTATCAGAGCCATTTTGGATCAAATTCATTGAAGATTTGAAGATTTTTAGAGAGAGAAGTTGAGGTTTTGGTTGTTTTTGTTCATATCATGTTTTCATCAATTCGGATCAAATTTGAGTGTTTTTGACATGGAAATTGATTGAATTATGCTAGTTTTTGTTTGAGGAAGATTCTACAATCATCAGATCTCAAATTCATTGAGTTTTGGATGATTTCAGATTGATTTGAGGTGGTGAAAAAGGGTTTTCAGATCGATCAGCGAAATTAGTGTTCTTCCAGCGAAATTGCCATCATCTTCAGCGAAACTATGAGCTATTTTGCATCAGAAGTTGTTTTCTAGGGATTCTGCGAAACTAATCTCTGAACGAAAGTTCATCAGTGTTTGTAAACGATCAACAAGCGAAATTGCTGCTGAAATTGCTAGCAAAATTGTCAGCTCCAGCGAAATTGTCAGCGAAAGTAGTTCTCAGCGAAACTAGCTCTGCGAAACTATAATTTCGGCGAAATTATCATTTCTTCAGCGAAAATTCGAATGTTAAAGATGACGTTTTCCCTTTAGTTGGGATTAATTGAGTTCTGGATGAAGCTGGTGCTGGGAAGAGAACTGATATGGCCAAGTTATCCAAAGCCACCCTCACCAACAAAAGGATAGAGCAGCCCTTTAAATCTCCTTTACTAAAACAATCTTCAAAGCCAACCTCACAACCAAAACAGCCAATCTCAAAATCTTCAAAACAACCAACCTCTCAACCTCCAAAACAATCAAACCTCACAACCATCTAAACCAACCCCTTCACCCAAAAACCCATCAAGATTCCACCAGTGAAGCCCCAAAAGAAAAAGAAGGCTGCTGAGGATGGAAGAAGAAGAAGAAGAGGATGAAGAAGACAATATGCTAATATCTGCTGTTCTTGAAAAGAAGGAACTGAAGCCTAGGAGTCAATCACAACAATAACTCCTGAAACTCAAAGGCAGATAGTTAAGGTCAAATTGAAGAAGAAGAACAGCAGAAGCAGCATGATGAGCAGTTTCTTAGAATGGTTGACAAGGACTTCCCTCAGTCCTCATCCATTCAAGCTATGAAGATTCAAGCTCAGGGGCTGTACACTCTCAGACATACTTTTCAACATCAAAAAGAAAGAGTGAGGATTTGGCCAGATCCCAGGGTAAGTTCTAGAATTCACAAGAAAATTTACCAAGTAGATATCATGGCCAAGTAAGAAAGACTTTGAATGCTGCAATCATGTTGGCCATGGTAGTCTCACCCTGGAAAATCATTGAAGAATTCAAGAGAGCTCACACATCCAAATCAACCCCTATGTCTATTCTTGAGAACAAAATGATCAAGAAGGGGTTGTTGTACAAAGACTTGAAGATCTTCAAAAGAGTGAACTCCAGTTGTTGCTCGAAGCTCTCATCCAGATGAATTCGCATATAGAGAGATAACAACTGTTGAGTTAAAGAATGGAAGACAGTGAGGTATCTGTCTGAGTACTATGGGCCTGAGTTCTTCTTTGAGGAGAAGAGAAGCAGAAGAACTCACTAAGGAGGAACAGTTGTTCTCCTTGAGGCCTATGCAAGGGAGTCTTTCAGACTCATTAATGGGGAAATAGGTTTCATGATTGGGACAAGACTCTGTGTCCAATTTCCCCAAGACAGAGTCCCTTCCATACTTAGCCAATCAAATGATTAGAAACCTTTCCCTGGCCTATGCTTATTTGTCTACCTCTGAAGCTGATCAAGAGAGTACTTTTGCCAAAGAATAAGTGGGATCTTCAATAAAGTTAGAGGTTTTGGCTGTGGTTCAGGGGGAGTTTGTTGGACCAAAAGAACCAATGAGCTTGATCAGAAAAACCTCTAAGTCCCACAGACATTACAACTTCTGAAGAAGATCACAACAGCTGAAGACATCAGCTGATTACAAAGGTCTGAAGACAAAGTCTGAAAGCAAAGAACTGAAGACAAAGTCTGAAGATGAAGTGCTGAAGACAAAGACTGAAGACCAGAGTGATCAGCAGTTGTCACAACAGCTGAAGTTGTTAACTTCAGTAGTTGTGATGGTTTCACTTTTCAGTACTTGTAACTTTACATTTCAGTAGTTTATTGTTTCAGTAGTTATTAGTCAGTAGTTTCATGTATTTGTACTTAACTTCTCGAGATGTGATCAGTTGTGTGAACATCTCAGTAGTTTGCATATTTCAGTTGTTTTGTAAATTCTGTTAGATGTCACTATCAAGTGACATCAGCAGACGTCACATTCCTCTATATAAGGGATGTTGACCTAGCTGTATTCTAACCGAAGCATTCGCGTGAATGAAAACATTCCTTAACAGAAATATTTATCTATAATTGTGATTGAGTGTTTTGCATATTCATTACTTTTCTTGCTTGAATTCGATCTTAATTCGTGATATTCCGCTGCATATTCAAATCTAATTGATCCGATCCTATCAATAACACATCTCTCAATCTGTTCTCAGCTAGTTTGGCATTGAGACTTTCAATCTCAAGTTGCTGAGTGGTAGACCTATCCTCTAAAGTCTTAACCCTGGATTTAAGGTTTGAGACTTTAGAAAGTAGGTGTCTAATGGTGAGTTGCACTCCCTCATCTTCTTTTGAAGAATCATGGGAGATGATGAGGTAATGTGAAGTCACTGGATCGGTAGACATCCGAGCGTGTTCTTGACGGAAGGATAAACAACCAAAACCAAAAGTCAAATCAATAACACGAACTATCAAAAATTGGTTTCATTGACAAAACCTAACGATTACAAGCTCGTTACAACATAAGAATCAAGACTCTTGGCAAGGGAGATCGAGCATGATCTCCCCTCTCATCCGGCAGCCCTAGGCTCCGGGCAGACTTTCTCTCCAATCCTTTTCTCTCTACACATAGAAACTGGTATATATAGGCCTCGGCCCATATTAGATGCGACTTGGCCCATTCGTGCGATTGGACCATGCATATGGTTCAATCGTACGACTGGACCATGCGTATGGCTCAATAGTACGACTGGACCATACTTATGGTTCAGTCTTATGAATGTCCCAATCGCATCTCTCAGTCGCAGGACTGGCCCATTAGCAAGGCTCAGTTGTACAATGAGTCTCATTCTCATATGCTCCTGCGAATGACCCAGTTTCATGTGTTTACAACATATCAGGGTATTACATTAAGCCTAGACTATTCGACAAGCGACAGACATACTATATATGACAATATATGCTCTAACAGGTAACATACCTTGTATGTTCATCCTCACCCCCAGATGTGGTTTCTTGGCAACCTGGTTTCCCTTGCCTAATGATGTCTCTTTTAGCGTCATCAAAGGCATGGTTGCCGTAGATTCAGTCTCAGAGATGCTACCACTGCCCTGAAGGTCCAATGAGTCTCCTTCAATAGTGGCAACTGAATCTACATGAGTCCCCTCTACACCAGTGGGACTCACCTCAGTTTGGGCTTGCTGATGGGGGCTAGAGATAAGAGGTCTCTCTAGGCTCAGTTTATCCTTGAGAGGGTGTTATGGATCAACTTCATTTCCATGAAGAGACATAATCTCCTCATCAGTTTCAATAAGTAGGCCAGTAAAGGATATTAAGGTTAAGCCTAATGACCCGGGACTTTGATCAATGTTTAGTGACATTGAGCCTTTGAGAGACCTGTCCTTTTTTTGGCTGCTCAGGAGAGTATAGAGACTCATCCTGAGTGGTTTCAGCTTGGGTTGGGGCTCATAGGATTAAGACTGAGGAGACTCATTACCCATATTGAGGTCAAATGTGAAGGAAGGTGTGACCTCAAACTGAGTGGGAGCCCATGTTTCCACTCTAGTATTTTGGGATCAACAGGGGGGACTTGTTCAATCAGAGTAGATTGAACAAGGGTTCGTTGGGACGTCTCTGATATGTGATTTTGATGGTGTGAGAAGGTAGATTTAGCATTGTGAGGATTATTGCTGGTGTGGGTATATCACTTGTGGGGTTAACAGGGATGTCACCAGGAGCTATGCGCTCAATCATATCTGGAAGCAATGTAGTATGTCTTCCGGTGAAGTTGGTGGACATCCTCTTCAGCACTTTGAAGATGGTCGGCCTCATGTGAAACAGGCAGAGCAGCTGCACAGACAAGCTTGCTCTGGTCCAACTCACAGTTAATGATGTGCTGAATGAATCGGGGATACATGTAAAATGTTTCCCTTTGATGGTTCCCCATCAAATTGGTCAGCACAAATCTTGAATAGTTGAAACGAAGGCCTTTTACCAACCTATGAACTAGGCTTTCATATGGGATTTGATCCCATCCCCCAAACTTGTTTGACAAGCAATGAAGGACTATGTGAAGTAGGAACTTCCAATGGTAAGAGAAGTTGAACTTGTACACCATTGACCTGCACATATCACCACCATATCCCATTTGGGTATATGTGTCATCAAGGTCTGCTTTGGGGAACTCTGTAGGAGAGCCTTCATCAATGGAGCTCTAGATGCTCCCTGATGACTTGTTCAGATATGATCAATTCTTGACCCTAGATGCTCGACCTTAGAACCCTAACTCCGTTCCGGGTTTCAATCTGAGCATTTCCCTAAAATTCAGCCATGTGGTTCGAATAGACAGTGGGGTTGACAGTTAGGGCAGTGAAGTAGGTAGATTGGGTTAGGAAGGAGATGATTTCTAAGAAGTCTGCATCATTGGAAGAGTCAAGGAGTGCGACCTGGTTGTGCTGAGGGTTTAGTGTCATTTTTGGTAGAAGTTGCAGAGAAATGAGTTTAAATTTGGGTAAATTAGAGATGAAGGAAGCTTTTGGTAGTAAATATGGTAAATAGATTAAAGAAGTGAGTCGGGGTTATTTAAATAGGTGAAAAGGCGGTTTTGGTGGTTGGATAAGGTGAAAAGATGGTTTGAAGTAAGATGTGACAGGGACGGTAAGGTTAAATTCATTTAAATATTCTGACATCATTAATAAAATCTTTGCTTTTTACAGAGTGGGCCCCAAAAGATTTCCGTTACACAGTAAAAGTTTTCTTCTGAGTATAAAACATTTCCGAAGGTAATCTTCTTCCAAAGCCAATCTTACTTCCGAAGATAAGTGTATTACTTCCTAGAGTAAAAAGGGCTTTAACTTGTGGGGTTAAGCTTTGGAAGTTGATTTGATACTTCATCAAATGCTTTTTTCGAGACTAAAACTATTCCGAAAAGAAGATTTCCCTTGGAGGAATTTTGCTTCGGAACATGACATCTTCCGAGGGTTAATTCCTCTTCGGAAGAATTTATACTTGGTAAAATTTTGAAGAAAAACTTTCTGTAACAAGGCTTAGATTGTCTTTGACAAAGACAAGACACATTTTGAAAAGGTTTTTCAAATGAGATGCACTAATCAATGTTTATCATCCTAATAGCTGTAATAAAATACTTAAAAATCTTTGTTAATCAAATGCTTTGGTAAACAAATCAGCATATTGTTCTTTTGAATCAACTTTGATTAGTTTAATCAGATTTTTCTCATGAATATCTCTAATGAAATGATACCTGATGTCAATGTGCTTTGTCTTGGAGTGCTTTACAGAATTTTCTGTAATGGAGATAGCACTATTGTTGTCAATGTGGATAGGAGTACTCATGACGTTGAATCCATAGTCTATCATTTGGTTTTGAATCCATAGTAGCTGAGCACAACAACTAGCAGCAAAACAATGTATTCAGCTTCAGCAGTAATGTTGAAACGCAGGATTGCTTCTTGCACTACCATGATATGATCCTTCCACCAAGAAATTGACAACCATCTGATGTTGATTTCTTGTTAATATTGCAGTTACCATAGTCATTATCTGAATAACCATAGAGATTGAAATTGTTGTTCATTGGATACCAGAGACCCAGTTTAGGTGCTCCTTTGAGGTATCTGAGGATTCTCTTGGCAACAACTAGGTGAGACACCTTTGGAGCAGCCTGATATCTTGCACAAATGCAAATTGCAAACATGATATAAGGTCTACTTGCTGTGAGATACACCAGAGAACCAATGATTGCCCTATACTGATGTTGATCAGTATCCTCCCCCTCAGAGTCAGGGCAAAGATTATGGTTTCTGGGTATGGGTGTCTTGGCTGGCTTACAATCTTTCATATCAGATCTTTCTAAAATGTCATTGACATATTTAGACTGATTGATAAAGAACCCTTCCTTCATTTGCTTCACCTGAATTCCAAAGAAAAAGTCCATTTTTTCCATGGAACTCATCTCAAATTTCTTCTTCATGATGCTCTCAAAGTCTTTGCACATTTGGTCATTTGAGAAACCAAATATGATGTCATCAACATAGACTTGAACGAGCAAAATGTCTTTCCCAGACTTTCTTATGAATAAAGTCTTGTCAATGGTACCTCTAGTGTATCCATTCTCCAGGAGAAACTAAGACAAAGTCTCATACCATAGCCTAGGTGCTTGGTGTAGCCCATAGAGAGCTTTATCTAATTTGCACACATAGTTGGGGTGCTGTGGGTCTTCAAAACTTAGAGGGTGGCATACATACACTTCCCTATCTATATCCCCATATAGAAAGGCACACTTGACATCAAGTTGGTAGACAATAAAATTCTTGGATGCAGCATAAGTAAGAAAGATCCTCACTGCCTCAAGTCTTGCAACTGGTGCAAAGACATCAGTGTAATCAATTCCTTCCTCTTGAGAGTATCCTTGAACTACCAGGCTTGCCTGTTCTTGATAATCAAGCCTTTATCATCTCTCTTGTTCCTAAAAACCCATTTGGTGCCTATTGGTACTTGACTGGATGGTAGCGGACATAGATTCTAAACATTTTGTCTTTTGAATTAAAGCAATTTCTCTTACATTGACTTAATGTTGGAGCTGGAAAGATAGTCTATATTATCAACACAATGAAAGTCAACAAAAGCCAACGTCACGGTCAAAGTCAACAAAAGTCAAACCCGACACGCTCGAGACGAGGAACCGAGACAAGACGTTGAAGATTTAAATGACTAGGAGTTTTATTGTAATAAATATATTTTGTGTGAACAAAATATATTTTGTCTTGTTTTAGTCATTTTTATGCTTTATATGTAATTTTGTGTTAATTAGCCTAAGTCTAGGGAGTTAAGTGCAATTAGTGAATATTAGTCTAGACTATAAATAGGTTAATTGTTATTAGTGTTGGTTAATGGTTGCATGACCAATTGATTGAGGGATTTACTTGTAAACAATATTATTAGCAATCAATATAGATCAAAGGGGTTTTGATTGTGATTATCATATTTTGATCTAATTCTTCATGATTTGATTCAAGTTTGATTATCCTGGAGTTACAATTTGGTATCAAAGCCATTTTGGATCAAATTCATTGAAGATTTGAAGATTTTTAGAGAGAGAAGTTGAGGTTTGGTTGTTTTGTTCAATATCATGTTTTCATCAATTTCGGATCAAATTTGAGTGTTTTGACATGGAAATTGATTGAATTATGCTAGTTTTTGTTTGAGGAAGATTCTACAATCATCAGATCTCAAATTCATTGAGTTTTGGATGATTTCAGATTGATTTTGAGGTGAAAAAGGGTTTTCAGATCGATCAGCGAAATTAGTGTTCTTCCAGCGAAATTGCCATCATCTTTCAGCGAAACTATGAGCTATTTTGCATCAGAAGTTGTTTTCTAGGGATTCTGCGAAACTAATCTCTTGAACGAAAGTTCATCAGTGTTTGTAAACGATCAACAAGCGAAATTGCTGCTGAAATTGCTAGCAAAATTGTCAGCTCCAGCGAAATTGTCAGCGAAAGTAGTTCTCAGCGAAACTAGCTCTGCGAAACTATAATTTCGGCGAAATTATCATTTCTTCAGCGAAAATTCGAATGTTAAAGATGACGTTTCCCCAGTTGCTAAGATTGTCTAGCGTGACATTTAACAAATAATATTATTCCCGGGGGAGAATTATTCTAAAATTTTTGAGAAAAATATTTTTGGGGCATTTAATTGTTTAAATTTTTTAATACAATGTCATCTTCAGAAGACTTTAAATCAGATAATCTCACAACGGCACAAAGCCGGTTTGACTCTTTTGCAGGCACAAAGAAAGAAAAATTGTCAGATTTAATTGATCGATTTTTGAAAGTGGCAAATAATCTAAAGAAACATGTTCCTGATCTTAGTAATCATGAACAAATTCAAAAGCTTCTTGACTCGCTTCCGTCTGCATGGAATCATCAAGTTAAAATGCTGAAGCAAGAAAGAGGTTATGTCGACACAAAACTTATGGATATGATCAACAGACTAAAATCTCTAGAGCTGGATATCCAAAGAAACGAATTTCAGCAAGCCGTGTTCCCACATCAAACTAACGCGCTTAATACTGATCTTGTATCTTCTATAACAAGCATACTTGATTACAAAACAGAGATGATTGAAAAGTTGAAGTTATTGAGAACTGATTCAGATTTAAACTCTAAATTCAGAGAAACTGTTGAAGAGAATCGTGAAGCTTTAAGAGTAGACAATGACAGTAAACCAGAGTCTATGAGAACCAATGATGATAAGGCTGGAAAAGCTGATAAAAGAGAGAAAGAGTCTGAGGTTGACAAGATGCTGAAGGTCAAAGAAGAGGAACAACAAGAAATCACATGGGCTTGCAACTGTGAAAAGAGCTTAGCTACAGAACGAACTATCATGGGTCTTCCTTATGAGATTGTTCAGGATATGTGTTCTTCGTCATGCAAATCCGATTATTTGGGATTTATAAGGCAAACAGATTGTTATTGGAAAATGAAAAAGAATTAAAAACAATCAATCAGGAATTAAAGAAAAATGAAATTGCTTTTTCAAGAAAACTTAATGAAGCATTGGCTGAAAATGATCTTTTACGAAGAACCATTTTGGAGCGTAACGTTGAAATTAATATTTTGAAAGAAAGGGCTGCTTTAGCTCAATTTGAAACAACTCAACTTCAAACAAAGCTTGATAAATGGACCCTTTCACACATGAAAAAGGATGAGCTTATTGCTAAACAACAAGGGGTGCGGGTAAAACATGGGATTGGATATAAATCTGATGGTGAAACTGTATTTAGTTTAGTTCCACCTCCTTCTACTTTATGTTATTCACCAATTCCCAGACCTCATTCAACAAATGATTTGATTGAAGCTGCAGAAACTAATCGTTTAAATGCAGGTCTAAGCAGTGTTAATCTTAAAGAGGTTAGAGATGTGCAGGATTCTCCTGTAGGTTTGGGATTCCTCAAGCAAGGGTCTGATAAGAAGATTAATGACGATTCCACTTCTGATGCTCAAACACCAATATCAGTTTTTTCTCCAACTTTCTTCAACAAATTCAAATCAGGTAACATTCCTTCGTTTGTTCCCGTCAGGTTTGTCAAAGAAGGAATAGTTGTTGAATCATCAGGCAATGAGAATCCTACAAGCGAAGCCAACACGATAGGAGATGTCAATCAAGATCCGTTGGAGAATGATCTGTGTATACAAGAGTGGATAAGCTCAGATGATGAATCAATCATAGAGGAGCGTGTTGGTTCCTCACAGATCAAGATATCTCCTGACATTGTCAAGTCACAAAAGCTTCCAAAAGCTGAATCAAGACCAATACGGATCTCTTCTCCAATTGCAAAGCATCCCAGTAAATCAGAAAAGATCTCATTCACTGCTCAGCACGAGAAACTACAGAACAAGCAAGAATCTGCTACAAGCTCCAAGCAATCCTCATCACCACCTCCACAACACGGGACTACAAAGAATCAAAAGCTTTTCAAGGCTTGTTTTGAGTGTGGAAAAGAAGGGCATGTGGTAAAGAAATGTCCTCAAAGGCTTGCTATGAATGGCAAAGGCAAAACAAATTGCTTCTCCGAATGTAAGTATAAAAAGAATGTTCCAGACGGTAAAGGCAACACGGGTTGCTTCTCTGGATCAAGAGGTAAAAAGCACACATTTTTGAATGGTTGGATGAAAAACCCTCCATCCAAACCTTTTCATGTGAAGCCGGTTTCACATGATTCAAAGATTAAAATGACCAAAGGTTTCAAACCAAATTCTTTTCCTTTCGGTCTTAAACAGAAAATGATTTCCAAATTTAATTCATTTAAATCCAAGTTAATTGAACCGAAGCAAATTTGGCAAATTAAAAAGAAGGATACAACAATCCCCGATTGTTTAAACGGTTTGTGCAGAAGCTTGTTACTTATCTTGATGAAAAAGGAACTTCCAGGACTACGATGGCCCGGGTTCCCTTTCTAAGTAATTTGTTAATGAGTGCCAGAACAATTCAGGAGGACTGTTAGTAATCCGGTTTACTGACAGAGATTGTTCTTGATTCAAATTTGAGGCGGAACAAACAGGTTAAGGTCATGGTATTTTATCCACAATCTGGATATTTATATGCACAATCACCGTTCTCACTTCACAATCACTGCATATTTCTTGAGAATTCATTTCTTATCTTCATATAAGTGTAGTTTGGAAGACCTTCTTTGATAAATTTTTATTTTTGTACAGTTTAAAAAAAATAAAAAACAATAATAAAAAATAATAAAAAATTAAAAAAAATAAAAAAAATAATAAAAAAATTGAAAAAAAAAAAAAAATAAATATAACTATAAAATAAAAAAGTTTGCAAAAATAAAAATTTAGGGGGAGAGTATATGTAAATAAAAATGAAAAGAGAAATGGGAACTTGATTCGAGATGATTGAGAAATGATTGTATATCTTCTTGAAATGCTTGTTCTTGCATGACTTGCGTTGTAAAATGAGAAATGATAGTAACTGATGCTGTTATCTGATTTACATCTTTTATTTAATTGCAAATAATAGAAAAATAAACAGATTCTTTAATGATATGCTTGGTAGACTCAGCCTGAAGAATAAAGTAGACAGCAGTATGATGATTTAAATTAAAATATATGCTTAAGGATGTCTGGATTTACGCAATCATTTTGGCCTGCACGAAAACTGAGTCCCGACAAAAATTGGATTGAGAATTGATCTTTCACCCACCATGATACAAATCATATATGTCATAGCTTTGAGTCATGTCTGGTGTATTTATGTGTCTTGTATTTGTGCTAATCTCCTCTGCTGTACGGAAGTACTGACCTGGAGTGATGATCTCCTCTGTTGTACGATAGTACTGACCTGGAGCTCTCATCGGCACATGATTAAATGGTCATCTCCTTTGTTATACGTGAGTATAGACCTGGAGCTCTCACCATTTTGGTCTAAGTAGTGTCAAATTATCTAAATGATGAATTCATCACAGAATGCAATATTCTGTCGATAATCACTTGCACACTAATATACAAGCCTTGCTCTGTAAAGATCATTACAAAATTCAAGAAATCCTGAGGTTGGGTGAGGGTTTTTGCCAAATGATTGTGGGGTCCTAGCATTCTAAAGCATTTAATCGAACCTTAACGAATCATCTTCTGCTTGTTGAAAAAGATAGGGCATGAGTTTAAGTGGACAAACATACCAGCAATCGTTATTGATCTGTTTGACAATTTCAAAAATCATTCAAAGACTGTTATTAGATTCAGTTATCAGTGTGATCTCATTGCTTGTCGATGATTAAATTCATCTTTGTGCTAAAGTATATCTTGAGGATGTGATCTCATGATCGATTCAATTCTCGGTTATAAAAAAAAATATAGATTTAAAAAAATGTTATAATAAATGTATATAATAAAAATAAAAAATATAATAAATTTTTAGTTCAAAATTTCTTTTAGGTCTTCCATATTATACTGATACAATTTTATCATTTTTCAAGCATTTTACAGAAATTACGTACAAACGAACACGGATTCGCTTGTTTTTTCACACACAGATAAACACGGGTTTATTTTGTTAAATCGAAATGATCTAATTAGAAATGTCGAGATTGTGTTTGAGAATGTGTTTCAGATTTTTGCTGTAAGTGATGGCCGATCATCAGTTGAGCAGTGTACCTGATCAGAGAACCTGTTCATCAAGTTTGCAGAAGATACCGAGCTAGGAATCCTCCTCCTACATCTTCTGAAGCACTCGAGATTAGAGATTTGGGAAAGTTGTTCCAATATCCTCACAAAGGATGCACTAAAAAAGAGGGAGCATATAAATAGGGGGAGCTTATGAGATGAATAACTTTTCTCATCAAATTCGAAAAGCTTTAATTTGAAGATCTTTCTACAGTTGATTTCTCGGGGCTGAATTCGTATGAAGACGTTGATAATGATAGACTAAGGGGGAGTATTGTTGGAGCTGGAAAAGATAGTCTATATTATCAACACAATGAAAGTCAACAAAAGCCAACGTCACGGTCAAAGTCAACAAAAGTCAAACCCGACACGCTCGAGACGAGGAACCGAGACAAGACGTTGAAGATTTAAATGACTAGGAGTTTATTGTAATAAATATATTTTGTGTGAACAAAATATATTTTGTCTTGTTTTTAGTCATTTTTATGATTTATATGTAATTTTGTGTTAATTAGCCTAAGTCTAGGGAGTTAAGTGCAATTAGTGAATATTAGTCTAGACTATAAATAGGTTAATTGTTATTAGTGTTGGTTAATGGTTGCATGACCAATTGATTGAGGGATTTACTTGTAAACAATATTATTAGCAATCAATATAGATCAAAGGGGTTTTGATTGTGATTATCATATATTGATCTAATTCTTCATGATTTGATTCAAGTTTGATTATCCTGGAGTTACACTCAACCCAGCTACTATCTTTCAAGGCATCTTCTACTTTCTTGGGTTCCATCTGAGATAAAAAAACATGAGTACAATCAGACATTCCCATTGTGAGTTTGTCCCCTCGTTCTCACACCTTCAGAGACATCTCCAATGATGTTTTCTGCTGGATGAGTGTTGTGAATCCTGAGCCTAGGAATCACATCCAGTTGCAAAGATAGATCCATATTAGACATATTTTGCTCCGGAAGTTGAACACTTGGACCAAATGTTGTTTCATGCTCATTCAATGAGGACTGATTGAATGAATGAGAAATAGCATCAGCATCAGTTGGCTGTGAAGCAGCATTAACAGTTGCCTGTTCCTTCAAGATGCTAATTCCATTAGCTTGGTGTTGTGCACTGTCATCGGATGAGTTTTGAGGCTCACTAGGTTGACAACTAGTTGAAGCTCCACTATCTCTTGAGTTAGTTATACTATCAGATCTGCCAATAGTGGGAGCTTGGTTTACAACAGCTCTTGGATGACTTGGAAGAGGTCTGGGTAACTCAAACAGTTGGTCATCATCAGAATCACTTTGAGTACCTGTTCCAGCTGAAACATGTTCATAAGAAGGTTTAGAATAGTTTGGAAAAAATTCTAATTCAAAGATATGATCAGGTCCATTCCCCCTAACACAAGGAGTGTGCTCATTAACAACAATGGTGGATGATTCCTCAATAGAGTTAGAGGAATATCCAACAAAGATAGCTTATTTGACTTTTCAGCAAATTTTGCCAAATTTCCTTTGTGTTAAGTATGGTACACCTGCTGCCAAAGGACCTTAGAAAGCCAATGAAAGGAGGCCTCTTGTTCCATAGCTCATAAGGGGTCTTTCCATGTGGCTTAACTCCAAGGACCCTGTTCTACACATAGCATGCAGTGCTGGATGCCTCTACCAAGAATGTTAGAGGCAGTTTTGAATCAGTTAACTGCCGGACCATTTGAAGGGTATGCACTTACAACATAACACACAATGAGGAGAGTTACTTAGAACACTTAACAGATCAAATAGGGAACTGGTTAACTTAAGTAAAAAATGCTAAGAACACAAGTAAGAATGAGACATAACAAGATGGCAAAACAACACAAGTATTTGGTTTTTAAGAATGCTGTATATTGCTTCTCAAGTTCTATTACAAATGTTACAAAGCATACTTGGAAAGTTACAAGTACTTGAAATACATATACTACATCCTACAGCCGGCCATACTTCGAAGGCCAGCTGGATACAAAGACTAGACAACAAAATCAATTGTAGAGTTAAAAGGCAAATTGCCTTTTGACTAGTGACTATGACATGCCATAGCTCACATCCTAATATATTACAAAAAGGATAAAAGTACATAAAGTAGAAAGCACAGACTCAAGACCTCAATGTATAGTTACCAAAAGCATGGACCTTTTCACCAACTCATGTAAATTGGTGACTAAACAGAGTTGCAACGGAAAGGTGGTCCAGCTTTATGGTAAAGTATATCAGATAAAAGCATGTCTCTAAAAGTCTTCGGAAGAAATCTGTCTTCACTCGTTGGCTTCGGAAGACTTTGTCTTTGAAGCTTCGGAAGACTTCACTTTTGGCTTCTGAAGATGTTGGTCTTGGCTTCGGAAGTTTTTACACTTAGAATATTTCTAGTGCAAGGTGTAAACTTCCGAAGTATTTCTACTTATGTTCTTCAGTGCATGCATGCAGGGAGACTTTGGATGTTTTTGGCTGCATCAGACTTACAGGAATCCTTACAAACTCCTCCTAGGCTGATGGTACCAAAACATTTGAAGATCTTCAGCTGTTGACAGTCCTCATAATGATGATGAGCATGCCTTTCTTTATTAGATGGTCAGGATCACTCAGACTCTCATAGTATCTTCTCATCTCAAAGAGATCATGCAGAGGTAGGTTGAATAAGTCTTGCATGTGTAGACATCTTCACCACCTTGATCTCTGATCACATGCCATCTCTCTGGATTAGTTGTGAAGGTCCAGGATAAGATGGGTCTCTCAGCTGCAAGAGGAGCCACTTGGATTGGAGTTGATTGGGCTGCCTCTTCATGCACTTCTTAAGGTTGATCTGACTCAGCCTGAGGTGTAAAGGTGGATGATTCACGCTTCTTCTTGTTCTTTGACTTTGGTTTGGAAGCCATCCTCTTCCTTATCTTTGAAGACTTTAACTGAGAAGACTGGTCTGCAACACCTTGTTGATCAGTCTTGTCTTGCTCAGTTGGGTGTTCCTCCCTCACAAGTTCAGAAGGAAAGGGAGTTTGACCCTGCTGTGGATCAAAAGATGAAGCTTACTGAGGCTCAGCAGGAGGTCCAGGTTGTGTTGTCTAAGGTTGTTCAACCTTAACCTCCACTTTAGGAGGAGCTTGACTTGGAGGGGAGTGTAAGTCAATTAGCTCTCCACTCTTGATCTTCTGCTTGATTATCCAGATGTGCTCATCCATTGTAGATAGAGACATAGGGCTAAGTCTCCTTCCGGAGAATCCATACAGCTTCAAGAAGCTCATCATCCTTTGTCTGTCAGCAGACTTCTTCATGCTCTTTTGGATGATAGCTCTTGACTTTGCAGCCTCTTCCCTCATCTTTCTCTTTGTTTCCTTTTGTTCTTTGAGCGCTTGAAGTTCAAGCTGTTTGAGATACTCAAACTCAATGTACTCAAAGGACAAGGGAAGAAGTGCAGATGCCTGGTAGAGACCTGTGGCACTCAGGTAGTTGATCATGTTTTGCCTATCTATTTCCTTGTCTACCTGAGGTTCTTGTGTAGATGCCATAGTCTCTTCCACAGGGCTTTCTTGAACTGGGGAGAGAGTAGGAACATGCTTGTATAATCTTTTTTGTCTCTTCTCTTTGATTTGGAGAAGTAGCCTTGCATCCTCTACTTCCTTCATCCCTCTTGACACTTCCATGTCAGCCAGTTCATTGAGTTCCTCAAAGGGGAAAGATATTATCTCATCTATGTCATAGTTCTTGGTCTGCAGGTAGTAATCATGACTGCCCTTAACTCATCATCTTGAGTGTTTGGTCTGGGGGCAGCTCTGATTGCAGCTTGCATGAAGCCTGAAGACCAGAGAAACTTTATCCCCTTAGCTTCCTCTTCCTCTGCTCCTCCTCCTCAATCTCCTCAGGAGTTAGAATCCTTTCCCTTGTCACCTACAGACCTTTGTGACACAGGGTGGAGAGAGCTTTGGCCTTCATTGCTGGTGATCATCCAAACTCTGGACAGAGAGAGGTTGTGAGTCACTTCTTAGCAGGTGTCACTAAGGGATGAATTCTGAAGTGTTGTTGGTGTGACAGGGCTCTCTGGCTCTATCACTGGGCCTTCAGCCAAGGTTTCCCTTTTGAAGCTAATCTCAGGGTCTGCCTCAACATTCAGGCAATGACATTACCTGATTCCTTTGTCTCATTCTTAGACTGAAACTCTTCAGTAATTTTGTCTTGAATTCTTTGTGCCAACCAGTTAGCTTGTCTCATTGACTTGGGTTGACAAGTGGCATATTGATTAGATCAAGACTTCATAGTAGTTCAAGGTCTAAAAATTGAACACCTCTTGCGCCCTTGAAATCTTTAAGAATGAGGGCACTTCTATCAGCATCATACATCCACCATAATGTAGTTTGAAGTTCCTTGGGGTGGGGATATATAGCCCTTGGAACTCCTTCCTCAAAGAGACTCCTAATGAAAGAGTCTATAGAGTCCACATTAATGTGAACTTGAGGAAGTTGTTGAGTATTGATGGAGTGCAGATAGTATATATTTTTGATAAAGATTTATTGCACAGATTCAGTTTTAATTGGTTGTTACTAATACTAAACCACACACACAAAAGGCACAGTGTACCTGTCGTGAGGTAATGTAGTGTTGGTAAGAACCGAGTATCAATCCGTGGACACACCTAGCCTACTCAACAAACTTGATGTTTGACTATCAGATTTTGTTTTTGTTAAAGAAAGTGATATTTTGTATTGGAAAGATTTTTAGGGTTTAAAAGTAAACAATAATAAAAGAAAGTAAACTAAGAATTGAAGCGTTTGGATTTAAAATCAGGAAATAAAAGTTATCATCCTAATTAGACTCCACTTATGTAATTGTGATGAATTGGTGATGTGTAATTTAAAGATATTGATTAATGCAATTATGTTAATGTTTATAAAGATGAGCTGGCGCGATTTCTCGTCTATCCTGCTGCCGTAGTGACTTGATCCTGTCAGGCTGAGTTTACTGCTCAGATCAAAGCCCTAGTAATGTAGGTGAATCTTTTGTGTCCTATTTGACATACGATTTCTGAAAACATAATTTAATGTTAAAAAGAGAGTTGATCAGGTTCCTTCCTAACATACCATTAATTTTAAAAAACCGTAACAATTACTGAAGTTTCCGAACTAATAAAAGGGAACCCGCAAATGATCAGAAAGTTAAAGTGATATGATTTCTAATAACCATTTCTAGTTCATTAGCCATGGATTTATTATGAAGACCGGTTTCGCGAATGAAAGTTAATCATACGGTTTTCAACCTTGTATGACAATCACAATCACAAACCATAAAGTTATAACTTCCCGTTCAAATGTAGATGCTACCCATCAATAGTTTTCCCAAGACCACCATAACATTAACATAATATTTATCACACCATTAGTTCATCACAAATTACATAAGTTTCATCCGATTAGGATGATAAATAGAGTTTAGCTCATGATGAGCTTTAACATAACAACAGATAACAAAGAAGATAGATAAGTGATCATCGGTGAAATGGAACAATCAAACCGATAATCCACAATGGATGACGTTTAGGTGATCCCAAGCTTCTTCCAAGTGTTGTATGCACCTCCCGAGCCTCCGAATGATCTTGAAGTCTTGATTCCCGAGAGAATTCAGCAGAGTAACTCTCCCACCAAAGCTTGCCAAAAATGGTGAGCTTAGGCTTCTATTTATAGGCTTTCCGGAGTGTTTAAGCACGGCCCCGTGCCTAAAAGGCACGGCCCCGTGCTAGTACAATGCTTACGAAAGTTGGTCGGCTCGTACATGCAGGTTGTGTCGGGCACGGCCCCGTGCTAAATGGGGCACGGCCCCGTGTTGGAGGTGGGGCACGGCCCCGTGTCTACTTTTAGGGGACAGTACTTTTTGTCCTGTCAGATGTCCAAGCACGGGGGTGTGTTAATTTAGCACGGGGTGTGTGTTTCTGGCAAGGCATGGGGGCGTGCTTAATGAGGCACGGCCCCATGCTTGGAGTCCAAAGCTCGGATCACTTCAATTTCTTGTTAAATATACTCCTTTTGTCCATCTTGCCTTTTAAACACCTGAAAACACAATTTAACACTTTTAAGTACATTTTCATCATTTTAAGGAAGATATTAAGGAATAATTGATGTGCTTTTGATAGATTTTTATGTATAATTTGGAGCACATCAAACATCCCCACACTTGAACTTTGCTTGTCCTCAAGCAAAAATCACTTAAAATGACAATTCCACCAAAAACCAAATAAATCAAATTATAAACATGTCTTTCGAGAAGTATGCAAGTAAATACTATTTTCATCCAAATATAAATATTCTAAGCACATGTAAAATGATATCCTAGCAAGCAATAGGTTGGTTAGTAAAGATTATTATCATGTAAAAATCCACACTTCTCACAAGATGCACTCACACTCGGCTAAATATATGGAGTCATAATCAAGATTAAGTATGACTAATACACTCAATTGCCTAGTATGAATACGTGTGAAATCATATGCTTGTTAAGGGATCAAATCTCCACCTACTTAGATATTTATTTGCATAAATCATTAGGTCTTTGATGGGTTGTAACTTGGCTCGGGCTCGGGTATGGAATATTTGGAAAGAGTGGCTAATTGCTAAAGACGACGGTCTTGGCTTATTTTTCTAACATAAACTACAAGGAAAGCAATAAAGGTTCCCTATACAATACTTCAAGCTAGAAGGGATATGCTAGCTTGAGGACTCGTTTAAGGTCAGATTGTCAAGACCGTATTTTGCTTTCAAGAATCGTACTTCATCTTTTACCCGAAGATACACAAAACTTTCCTTTCTCAAGGATCGTTCGGCTTGAAGCCTAATAGCACCCAATCGGATTAATTCTGTGTATTCGTATTGAGATTCAGTTTGATTCTTTTTGCATTTTCCATTATGGGACCAATTTCCACAATTCGGGCATCTTTCATATCTTTTTGCCCGTCTCTTTATAGCACTTTTTGAAATCCCACAAAATGGCGGAACTTGTTCCTTTTTTCGCCATTTCTTTCTTGCGTCAAACGTGAGATTGAAAATTTGTTCGCGGATTTCCGGGGGAAGTCCCGGTTTTGCGTGATGAAGGCAACAAAGCAAATTGAAATCAAAAGAATGCATTCCAGTTCTTTAAGGTCTGCCGGTAAAAGACCAAATATATATTTTTTTTATAAGCCAAAAACGTGTCTTTAACGAAAACGGGTTTTGTTGAAGGCTTTTTGGTTAAGTGACTTGGTGACTTGGGTGATTGAAAGATAAAAACGTTTAAGCTCAACGGGGCTAACTAGGGTTGACGTTCGGGTAAGGAAAATTAAAGACAATGGTTGGGGCTTGAATGGTTAAGGTTTCCTAGTGCCTAACTCATTTTTATGCAACAAATACTAATTAAGGTCTTGAAATGTATACCCAAAGCAAGTTCTAATCACACGTATCATATGGCACCCTCAATTAAATCCAGAATGAAAGTAGAATTGCAACTTGCAAAAGCTTGTTTAAGGCTCAAAAATAAACTCACATACGGATGGAATTGGGTAAAAGTGTTTCATTTTACATGATTAAATATTTTACTAGATTATTGCTTTTAAGGATATCACAAAAAAACATTTTCAATTTTTATTTGGACGTCATGGATTTACTTCTTTATTTCCCGAAAACGTATATTTATAATTTGGTTTATCAAAAATTATATTAAATTTTGGTTTCTTGTCACAAAAATTACTTGGTAAGTGATTTTCTTAAAAAGTTTAATTTGGACCTTTTTAGCAAAGTCAAATGCATTACTCCCATCCCCACACTTAAAATTCACATTGTCCTCAATGTGATTAACATATTCAGGATCGAGAAAGGGTAATGAAATAACTCCCCTAAAAATGATGAATTTTTCACTTGTGTTTGGTTGCCCTCGCGTTGTTAGAATCCTCGGTATCACCTGAAATGTCACCATTTATTGAAAGCATTAAAATCCTAAACACACAAAATAAAAACAAAACGACATAAATTAAAAGATAGATTGGCACAAAACAACTGTGCCGGGGCCCCGAAAATGATACGGTTTTCAAGGGCTTTGTGGTGGGATCCCCCCACTCGTGGTACATTCGGTTTCTGATGTACGTGACATCTTTGCTCAAGTCATCGACTCGGGAATGCAGATTTTCGACTCGGTTGAAGGCTCGTTGGGCATATTCAAATGATCGCCTTGCATGGGTTTCGGTGGTTTGGATTGACTCATAAAGGTCTAACATGGTTGGGAATTCCCTTGTACGTGAACTTGAAGATCCAGCTCCGGCTCCTTCCGGCTGTATCGGCATGTCGAGGTCCATGATAATTTCTTCGGGATCCGCCGGATCCCAGATTTGTCCCTTCTTATCCATGAATCTCGGCTGCCCATTTGGTAAGCTTGTCACCATGTACATACTTGTACAAATGCTCAAGTCTAACAGTCCTGGCATCACTCCTACGGTTCCCTCAGTGTTATAACCATAGCTTTCATATAAGTTCAAAATCCAGCTTCCTCCAAACATGGGTGTTGGAGCACCTGCAATCGCATTCCTGGCAAAAAGATTACAAAACAAATACCCAATATTACATGGCAACTGATTAACCATACAATATAAAATAAACAAGTCCCTCAAATTAACAACTCCCTCGCTTTGACCACGAGCTGTTATGGAATGGCTGAGTAACCGATGAATGTATCGCAGCAGCGGGTCTCGTATCTGACTGCTTTTGTTTTGCTCGAGTTGAACCCTCCGGTTCCAATCCGCTCCCAAAATGCTTTCCTCATTGCACCACTTTCCGCGTCTCTACTTTCCTCGTCCGGGAAGGTATGATACGCCGGCATTCCAGATATTGCCTCCTCCTCCATTTCTTGTTCCGTGTATATTCCAAGATAGACACCGAACAAGGCAATGGATGTTTTATGCCAATTCCCAGCTAGTCTGAATGAAACTGCACTTCATCCCAAGGATCAGAGTCTTTCATGCTAAATTTAAAAGATGCTAAAAATTCAAGAGTAGTTCATAAACGGAAGGTCTATTTTGTGAAAATAAACGTTTCCACTGAACACTTAATAAATTATTATATCTTTCTAGCTGTCCGACTGCCGCTAGTGTTTCTTCATCTGCTTGTAAGTGGGATCTTTTGACCCTTTGTAGCAATCTTTGAAGTCTATCATGACACCATCTCTCGCGGCTCCCTCCAAAATGTAAGTAGGGATGATCCATGATCCTGAAATTTTAAAAATAAGTTAATCTAGACAAAACAAATTTCTTAAGCAGTCTCATGATGTTAGTGAAAATCATATGTAACATCATAATGATTCAATTCATGTTCAAAAATAGTTAAGAATTTATCATCCAAGGAAAAATTTTTGAACATGGGGGTGCGCTTTGTAAAACGTGGGGGTGCGGTTAACATGTTTAGGCATGAAATCTTGACTCGAGCAATCGTGGTTTTGTTTGTAAATCGTTGATTAAGCATGGGTTTAACATTTTCTTGCTTTAAAAATCAAAGATTATACTTTAACATTTTAATCATTTGTTAATAATTCAAGATACTCAAAATATATATTGTTTTACATCACTTGAGAATTCTTGTAACTTGAACATGATTAACAAAGGTTTCACCACGAATTATGAAGATAGTCTTGTTAACAATAAAAGAAAACAACTAACTAACTAACTAAACATACTAATATCTAACTAAACACACTAATTAACACTAATCTACTACAAGAATAAACATGAACAAGTAGGTTAAAAGCATTCATCATTCCATAACACGTTTAAGAACAAGTGTTTACACATAATTGCTAGGATTTCGGTTGTTTAGAGACCTAATCACCTAACTACATGTAAATGACTTTCATAATCATAGGAATTAGTATACTAACCTCTTGGCCAAATACTCTTGCAAGAACACTTGAAAGATGAAGGAAAATGGAAAACAAAACAAGATGGAATTGAAAGTGGATACGACTTTGCAGGCACATTAGTTGGTTTTTTATCATGCAAAATTGATGGGAAAAAGACAAAAGGCTGAAAAATGTCAGGTGGTGTCATTTTTTGTCGAACACGGGGGCGTGCCCTTTGAGCACGGGGCCGTGTTCATGTGTTAGTGTTCGGTTTCAGTCTTTTGTTGTTCCGTTTTTCAGTTTCGCGCGTTATGTAATTTTCCCGGTTAAGTTTTATCACTTCCAAATCATCAGAAAAGATACGAAAATAGTCCTATAGTTAAATAACACAAGCCAAATTGAAAATTACATTCCCTAGGATACTACGGTTACACGATACGTTAAAAGCCGAGAATCTGAAACAGCAAAACCAGACTCTTTAACGCGCAACAGCGCACTTAACACATCACGGAATGCTTCTAAAAGAAACCTCCACACATTTCGTGTGGAAGGTTTGGCATGGGATAGTGAGAAGTGCGGTTGCTCAATTCCGCAAGCTGCTGGTTAATGGAAATGAGTTCCTCGCTCATCTGTTGAACTTTTTGGATAAGTTCAGCTAAGCGTTGGGAAGCAACGAGGTTCATTTCTGTCAATTGCTTGATTAGTTCATGCATTTTGAAGAAATATTCTTGAGTCGTCGGCTCTCGCGTTTCAGAACGCGGGTTTCTTCGCAGGATTCCAGTTTGAGCTTCCGTGACTTGATTCTTTCATTTTTAGACGTTTTTGAGCAGGAATAAGTGTGATGAAAGAATGGAACAAGTGTGGTATTTTACACAGGTCGTGAAAAGTGAACACGGGGGCGTGCTTGGCTAGGCACGGCCCCGTGCTTGTCAGAAATCGTCTTAAATTCGACCTGCAACGTTCCAGAGTCGTCAGCGGAGATCGTGGAAAAATTTTGTCAGAGACACGGGAGCGTGCTTGTGAAGTTATAAAAATTGCTAAAAAGTGAGAAAAATTTATGTATAGGTGTCGCGTTTAAGATTCGGGTCTTCGGCATGACCCTTCCCCACACTTAGTTTTCGTTGGGTGGAGGTTTAATTCCTCCGAAGGAATCTTGGTTGGTCCATCGTTATACGGTTTCAAACGATGACCATTTACTTTGAAACTTAAACCTGTGGTTGTAAATTTCAATGGCACCATTCAGAAACACGTTTTTGATCGTATAAGGTCCAGACCAACGTGATTTCAGTTTTCCGGGAAATAAACGTAAACGAGAGTTATACAGTAAGACACGTTCTCCCACATGAAATTGTTTTGTGCTCTTTAATCGAGCGTCGTGGAATTTCCTTGTCTTTTCTTTGTAAACCCTAGCGTTTTCGTACGCTTGTTCCCTCAATTCCTCCAATTCGTGAATTTGTAGGAATCGATTCTTTCCTGCAAGGTCTTGGTCCAGGTTTGCTGCTTTAAGTGCCCAAAAGGCCTTGTGCTCTAGTTCTACAGGTAGATGACACGACTTCCCATAAACTAGTTTAAACGGTGTTGTGCCGATGGGAGTCTTATAGGCTGTTCGAAAAGCCCATAATGCATCATCTAACTTGGTAGACCAGTCCTTGTGATTTTGACCTACAGTTTTCTCAAGGATTCGTTTGATACCTCGGTTAGTGACTTCGGCTTGCCCATTCGCTTGTGGATGGTAAGCAGTTGTAAAGCGATGGTGAACTCCATAACGTGCCATTGCTCTTTCAAGCTGATTGTTACAGAAATGAGTTCCTCGGTCACTAATCAGAGCTTTGGGGGCACCAAAACGAGAAAATAGTTTCTTAAGGAATTTGACAACGTTCCTGGCATCATTAGTAGGCAGGGCTTGAGCTTCAGCCCATTTTGAAACGTAATCAACTGCTACCAAGATGTAACGATTGCCAAATGACACCGGGAATGGCCCCATGAAATCAATACCCCATATATCAAATATCTCGCATACTTGAACTGGTTTCTGAGGCATCTCATCCCGTGTTGAGATATTGGTTGCTCTTTGACATGCATCACAGGTGCGTACCATGTTATGAGCATCTTTGAAGATCGTGGGCCAGTAAAATCCAGAGTCGAATACTTTCTTGGCTGTTAAGGTTGCTCCATGGTGTCCTCCTGTGGGTCCTTCATGACAGTGCCTTAGAATTTGTTCTGCTTCACTTCCGTATACGCATCTTCGAATGAGTTGGTCTGCACCGATTCTGAACAGATACGGGTCCTCCCAATAGTAATGTTTGATATCAGTAAAGAACTTCTTCTTTTGCTGATAAGTCATTCCTTTGAGAAGGATTCCGCTTGCTAAGTAATTTGCAAAATCGGCGAACCAAGGATGTTCATCGATTGAGGATTGAATGTGCATAAGGAATTCGTGAGGAAAATTGTCGTTTATTTTGGCTTCCTCAGTTTGTGAAGGACTTGAATCCTCAAGACGCGAGAGATGATCAGCCGCTAGATTTTCCGCTCCTTTCTTATCACGAATTTCGATATCAAATTCTTGAAGCAGAAGAATCCAACGAATCAATCTCGGCTTTGCATCTTGTTTGTTGAACAAATAACGAAGGGCTGCATGATCGGTGTAAACAATTGTCTTTGAAAGGATGAGATACGAGCGGAATTTATCGAATGCGAAAACTACCGCAAGAAGTTCTTTTTCGGTGGTAGTGTAGTTTTCTTGTGCGTCGTTTAGGGTTTTGCTCGCATAATGAATTGGGTGAAATTGCTTGTCTTTCCTCTGTCCTAATACAGCTCCTACCGCGAAATCGCTTGCATCGCACATGAGTTCAAATGGTAGCGTCCAATCTGGGGAAACCATGATTGGAGCAGTTACCAATCTCTCCTTAAGCAATTTGAATGCACTAATGCATTCAGAAAATACGAATTTCGCGTCTTTCTCCAGAAGTTGAGTCATTGGTCGAGCGATTTTTGAGAAATCTTTAATGAAACGACGGTAGAATCCTGCATGTCCTAGGAAACTTCTGATGTCTTTCACGGTTGTGGGATGCGGAAGTTTAGAAATAGTGTCGACTTTGGCTTGATCGACTTCAAGCCCCGCTCGAGAGATTTTGTGTCCTAACACTATTCCTTCCGTAACCATGAAGTGGCACTTTTCCCAATTTAAAACAAGGTTGGAGTCTTCACATCTAACCAGCATCTTTTCCAGGTTTTCAAGACATTGCTCAAATGAGTTTCCAAAGATGGAGAAATCATCCATGAAAACTTCCATTGAGTGTTCAATCATGTCATGAAAAATTGCTACCATGCATCTTTGAAATGTAGCAGGAGCATTACACAATCCAAAGGGCATTCGCCGATAAGCAAATGTGCCATATGGACAGGTGAATGTTGTCTTTCTTGATCTTCGGGAGCAATAGGAATTTGAAAATAACCTGAGAAACCATCCAGGAAACAATAGAACATTTTTCCAGACAATCTCTCAAGCATTTGGTCGATGAAAGGAAGAGGGAAGTGATCTTTCCTTGTGGCGTCATTGAGTTTGCGATAGATAGTCTATGCAAACTCTCCATCCTGTAACCGTACGAGTGGGAATAAGCTCATTCTTCTCGTTAGTTACAACAGTCATTCCTCCTTTCTTTGGAACAACTTGGACGGGACTGACCCAAGGCGAATCAGAAATAGGGTAAATCAAACCGGCATCTAGCAGTTTGATTACTTCTTTCTTCACCACCTCTTGCATGCTCGGGTTTAAACGTCTTTGAGGTTGAATGACGGATTTGAAGTTCTCCTCCATCAATATTTTATGAGTGCAAAAGGATGGATTGATTCCCTTGATGTCCATGATTTTCCATGCAATTGCTCGTTTGTGTGCCTTAAGCACATTGAGCAACTTGTCTTTGAGGCTAGGACTGGAGGGTTCTTCGATAGAAGGTTTGGCTTTGGTTCTTTAAGTCTTGCTCAATGATCTCAAATGCTTCTTGATGAAATGATGTTTCGTCAACTTCAAGTCTGGAATGGTTTGGTTTTCACAGATGGGTTCGGTGATTGTGACTTCTATTAATTGAGTATTGCAAGCTTCATTTTGAAGGGCTTCCTTCAAATGACGGCTTATGATCGAATCGCAAGCATCAACGTAATAGAGTGAGTCATCATGATGTTGAGGGTGTTTCATGGATTGGCCTATATCGAAAGTTACTTCCTCCTCGTCTACTCTAAGCGTGAGTTTGCCTGTACAAACATCAATGAGGGCTCGAGCAGTCGCTAAGAAAGGTCGACCTAGGATAAGAGGAACATTTTTGTCCTCATCCATGTCTAGGATCACAAAATCAACGGGAAATACGAATTTGTCAATTTTAACTAAGAGATTTTCAACGATGCCCCTCGGATATTTGACAGAACGGTCAGCTAACTGGATGCTCATACGGGTAGGTCTAGGCTCACCTAGGTTTAATTTTTCAAAAACCGCATAAGGCATAAGGTTAATGCTAGCACCTAAATCAGCTAACGCATTACTGACAGAAAGATTTCCTATTAGGCAAGGTATGGTGAAACTTCCTGGATCAGTCATCTTTTGAGGTAGTTTGTTTTGAAGAACTGCAGAGCATTCCTCATTCAAAACTACGTGTGATAACTCTTCCAGCTTCTTTTGTTTGACAAGACACCTTTTAGAAACTTAGCGTAGTTTGGCATTTGTGCTAAGGCCTCCACCAAGGGCAGATTGATGTGGAGTTGCTTGAACAACCCAAGGAATTTGCCATATTGCGCCTCCATTCTTTGTTGTCTCAAACGACCTGGATATGGAGGTGGTGGATCATAAGGTGGTGGTGGTGGAACGTATTTCTTTGCTGGTTCTTCAATAACAACAGGTTGCTTTTGCTTATCACTCGCATTACTTGGAGTTCAGTTTCTACTTCTTCAAGGATGGGTTGTAATGCGGGTGCATCACCTTGAGTGGTTTTGCCACTCCTGGTGGTGATGGCTTTGACTTGAGCATTAGGATTTGTCACAGTGTTGCTGGGCAAAGCTCCTTGAGGTCTTTTAGAGAGTTGTTGTGCTATTTGACCTACTTGGTGCTCTATGGTCTGTAATGATGCTTTGTTGCTTTTGATGTCAGCTTCGTTTCTTTGGAACCTTTCCTCATTTCTTCGATCAGATTTCCGGATGTACTCATCTGTGGCTTGTGTGGTTAACAACAATTGCTGTAATAAGTCTTCCATTGATGATGCTCCACGGTCTTGGTTACTACTGCTTGGACCTTGGTATGGTGGTTTCTGTTGTTGGTAAGGTGGCCTTCGGTTGAATCCAGATGATTGTTGGTTACTGCCAGCATCTCTGTAATTCGAGTTGTTTCTCCAATTTGAATTGTATGAGTTGTTTGGGCCTCCTACGTAGTCAACATCTTCAACCATCATAACGCCTTGTGGGCACTCGTTGGTCTTGTGTGAATTTCCACATGTGTTGCATCGTGTTGGAGTTTTCTTTAGCTCGCTTTGCAATTGTTCAAATTTTTTGGTTAGAGCTTCTAATTGGGCTGCAATTAGGGTTTCAGAGTCTACTTGATGAATACCTTTAGAACTGGGTTTGGTTCTTAAAGGATTGTAAGCAAAGCTCTTCTTAGCTGCTCTTTCTAAGGCTTGATATGCTTCTGTTGGCGTGACACTTCCAAAATCTCCTCCCGCACTTTGGTCTACTGCTTGCTTGTGGGCTCCGCATCGCATCGCATAAAAGGTTTGACACTGCAGCCACAGATCAAGTCCGTGATGTGGGCATCTCCGAAGGAGACTTTTATATCTCTCCCATGCTGCGTGTAATGATTCATCGTCGTCTTGGCGGAAACTTGTGATGCTGCTTCTTAGTTTGGCAGTACGATCGGGTGGAAAGTATTTCAAAAGGAATTGTTCAGCGCCATTCCCGCCCATGTGGTGATGGAACCAGGCAGAAGAAGTGAATCAAGCCAATCGATGGCTCGGCCTCGAAGTGAAAATGGAAAAAGTCTTAGTCGATGGCGTCGTCCTGAACAGTTATTGATTTTGAAGGTCGCACAGATACGAAGGAATCGTGAGATGTGAGGCATTAGGATCTTCGTCTTGTAACTATGGAACTGAACAGAGTTTCTACAAGTTGGATAATACTAGACTTAATCTCGAAATTATTGGCCGCTATTGCTGGTTGGACAACACTAGACTCATAACCATCTATTGACGGTGTGGCATAGTGTGTCATCTTCATTTCCTCGTCTTGGTTAGCCATGTCTTCTTCGGATGGTGATATTCCAAAATGTCTTCTTCAATGACTTGTGCTTCTTGTTGTGATCTTTTGCACAATCTTTGACGGGGAAAAGTCGTTCGGGTTCCGGAAGAGGCGGAACAAGTCCAGAACTAGACGAATCGGACATACACTAACTAAGGAAGCATAAACTAACTAAGGCTTAAAATGAATCAGGCAAAAATAACTAAACTAACTAAGGCAAACTACCTAAAAATGAAAATGAAGTTTAACCAAAAATATATTTACAGGTTATATGCAAGATAGTCAAAAATTTAGTTTGTCTTTCAAACTGCCGTGCATCCCCTGCAACGGCGCCAAAAACTTGATGGAGTGCAGATAGTATATGTTTTTGATAAAGATTTATTGCACAGATTCAGTTTTAATTGGTTGTTACTAATACTAAACCACACACACAAAGGGCAGTGTACCTGTCGTGAGGTAATATAGTGTTGGTAAGAACCGAGTATCAATCCGTGGACACACCTAGCCTACTCAACAAACTTGATGTTTGACTATCAGATTTAGTTTTTGTTAAAGAAAGTGATATTTTGTATTGGAAAGATTTTTAGGGTTTAAAAGTAAACAATAATAAAAAGAAAGTAAACTAAGAATTGAAGCGTTTGGATTTAAAATCAGGGAATAAAAGTTATCATCCTAATTAGACTCCACTTATGTAATTGTGATGAATTGGTGATGTGATTTAAAGATATTGATTAATGTAATTATTTTAATGTTTATAAAGATGAGCCGGCGCGATTTCTCGTCTATCCTGCTGCCGTAGTGACTTGATCCTGTCAGGCTGAGTTTACTGCTCAGATCAAAGCCCTAGTAATGTAGGTGAATCTTTGTGTCCTATTTGACATACGAGTTCTGAAAACATAATTTAATGTTAAAAAGAGAGTTGATCAGGTTCCTTCCTAACATACCATTAATTTTAGAAAACCGTAACAATTACTGAAGTTTCCGAACTAATAAAAGGGAACCCGCAAATGATCAGAAAGTTAAAGTGATATGATTTCTAATAACCATTTCTAGTTCATTTGCCATGGATTTATTATGAAGATCGGTTTCGCGAATGAAACTTAATCATACGGTTTTCAACCTTGTATGACAATCACAATCACAAACCATAAAGTTATAACTTCCCGTTCAATGTAGATGCTACCCATCAATAGTTTTCCCAAGACCACCATAACATTAACATAATATTTATCACACCATTAGTTCATCACAAATTACATAAGTTTCATCCGATTAGGATGATAAATAGAGTTTAGCTCATGATGAGCTTTAACATAACAACAGATAACAAAGAAGATAGATAAGTGATCATCGGTGAAATGGAACAATCAAACCGATAATCCACAATGGATGACGTTTAGGTGATCCCAAGCTTCTTCCAAGTGTTGTATGCACCTCCCAAGCCTCCGAACTGATCTTGAAGTCTTGATTCCCGAGAGAATTCAGCAGAGTAACTCTCCCACCAAAGCTTGCCAAAAATGGTGAGCTTAGGCTTCTATTTATAGGCTTTCCGGAGTGTTTAAGCACGACCCCGTGCCTAAAAGGCACGGCCTCGTGCTAGTACAATGCTTACGAAGGTTGGTCGGCTCGTACATGCAGGTTGTGTCGGGCACGACCCCGTGCTAAATGGGGCACGGCCCCGTGTTGGAGGTGGGGCAAGGCCCCGTGCCTTATGGGGCACGGCCCCGTGTCTACTTTTAGGGGACAGTACTTTTGTCCTTGTCAGATGTCCAAGCACGGAGGTGTGTTAATTTAGCACGGGGGTGTGTTTCTGGCAAGGCATGGGGCGTGCTTAATGAGGCACGGCCCCATGCTTGGAGTCCAAAGCTCGGATCACTTCAATTTCTTGTTAAATATACTCCTTTTGTCCATCTTGCCCTTTTAAACACCCGAAAACACAATTTAACACTTTTAAGTACATTTTCATCATTTTAAGGAAGATATTAAGGAATAATTGATGTGCTTTTGATAGGATTTTTATGTATAATTTGGAGCACATCAAGTATTTACTATTGTAAGTGAGGATGGTGAGTCCTCAATGTCCATACTCTCTGAAGAACTCCCAGGTTCTATGACTGTAATTACTTTCTCCCCTTTTTTGGTAGCATCACCCTACTGCATAAGTGAGCTAGGAGTTAGGTCAATCACATTCATAGGTTCTTGTGTTCCGGGTTGAGCTCTCTTTAAAGGTCTCCCAGCTAGTTTTTCCTTGAGATAAGATATTTCAAGTTGCTGATCATTGACCCGGTTGTGCAGGGTAGTCACATGAGATTCAAGGTGACTAACCTTAGAGACCAAATAGGAGCATGTTTTTGACAGTTTTTGCACCTTAAGTCTCAAATCCCCCTCATCTTCATCGGAAGAATCATTGAGGGATAAGATGATTGGACCAAAGTCCTCTCTCTCACCACTAGCTTCAGGTTCTTAGCTGCTGTATTTGCTCTGCATATTGACAGCCTCAGTTGAAGTGTCAATGGAGTGAGTTGACATGGTTAAGGTCTTAATGATGTAATCACTTGCAGACGTGAGAGCCTCTTCCATATGGACCTCCTGAACAGGTTCAGGGAGATCCACCTCAGTGATAGGTGACTGATGTGGGCTAGACAAAGGAGACTCAAGAGTACTCATCTCTCTTTAAGTAGGGGAAGAGTAGAGAGACTCATGGTACTCATTGAAACCTAAGTCTTCATCAATATAGAATTCAAGGTTGGGAATAGGTTGATTTAACTCTAAAGGCTGAGGATGGTAATAATCCCCTGAAGGTTGTTTACTTGAGTGTTGAGACTCAGAGTGAAGGCTTAAGGCAGTTGGGCTTGTGAGCTCATCAGACTGAGCATAAGGAACCTTCGCACTGATTCTTGAAGAGATGGGAGTGGTTTGCTCCTTAGGGGAAGTGGGAGCTCTAGTTTCCACTTCCTCCTGTATGGGTGAGTGTATGGGGGCCTGCACAAGCTCAATAGCTTGAGTAGGGGTTCGTTTGGATTTTTATTGGTAGGTGAGGGTGATTTGTGGTCTTTTTGGTGGTTAGGAGGTAGAAGGTGTGGGTTCAACACTAGCTTGTGTTGCTAGGTTGTCACCTTGAGCAATGAGCTCTAACATTTTTGGGACAAGATGCGGGGCTTCATCTGTCCCAATTTAAGAATATTATCTGTTTCCCTCAACTGTGAGCCCAGTTCGCAGTTGAGAATGTGTTGAACATATCTAGGAAACATATAATACTATAAGGAGTCCAAGTTAGCAAGCAAATTTGTATAAACAAACTGAGAGTACCTGAACTTGACCCCTTGAACCAATCCATGCACTATGAAGGAGAGATCCTCAGGAATCTAGTCCCACCCTCCATGCTTGTTTGACAAGCTGTGGATAACCACATGAAGCAATTATTTCCACTGGGATGAGACCTTCCTTTTCCTGAAGGTCTTTATAGAGAAATCTCCCTCATAGCCCATCTGCTCAAAAGAATGATTAAAAGCTTCTTTTGGGAAGGACAACTCACCTTCTTCATCATCCAGCTGCAAGTGAGTGTTGATGATGGCCGGAGTGATGAAGATTGTCCTCCCTTGCACTATGGCAGATAGTGCCTTCTCCCCATCCATAATGACCTCTTGGCAGGTCTTCTAGAATTCAAGCAGATGATCCTCATAGAGAGTAGGATCAATGGTTAGGGAGGTGAAGTAGTTGTATAGAGCCATAAAACGGCAAACCTTTGAGAAACTATCATCTTTCTCAGAGTTCAACAGAGCAACTTGGTTGTGTTGCCTATGAAGTTGCATGGAGAAATCTGGATTGTTTCTGCAGTGTAGGTTGGCCATTTTGAGAAGCTTAAGGGTGAAGAACAAAGGCGGTTTGGGAAAATTTAGGTTTAAGGAATAGTATAATTGAAGAAGATAGTGAAAAAGGGGGGAACCGTTAGGTATTTATATGAAAAGGATTTGAGAAAAAGTTAATGAAAGAGGATAAACTTTGAAATCCGGATGTCGGTCCCACCTCTGAAAAGTAGTTTACTTTTGCCCAAAAAGTAGTTTTCTTGGAAGTCGAGAAATCTTCCGAAGGTTATTTGCTTCGGAAGTTCTGAAGAAAAAGCTTTCGAAGGTAAATTGGCTTCGGAAGATATTTCAAAGGTTTTTGAGAATTTTGCTTCGGAAGAGAATTAACACTCAGAGTTTTTATTCTAAAAAAATGAAAACTTCCAAAGGTAAATTGCTTTCGGAATAAAATTGTTCTTTTAAAACATAAAAGTACTTAAGTTGATTTTAAGCTTCAGAAGATATTTAAGAAATTTCTTTCGAAGGTAAAATTACTGAAGTAGTTATTTGTTTATCAAGACATAAACTTCTTCCGAAGGTAATTTTAAATCTTCCGGAAAGGAAAGAGATCAAAATATTCAAAAAATCTAAGAAATGTCTTTTGAAAAGATTTCTTCCAAAGAAAACAAGGGCTTATGAAGATTGATGAATAGGACAAATTAGGACACAAATGTTTGAAAATAATTGATAGTTTTAAGAAAAGATATTCAAAGTGAATCATCCCAATAGCTGATACAAGATATTTAAATCTTTGTTCATCAAAAGCTTTGGTAAACAGATCAACGTATTGTTCATATGTGTTAATGTTGATACATGTATGTCCCTAGATCAGGATATGAATGTAATAGATCTTGTTTATCTGATTCTGATGTAATGTTTGAAATGATTAATGAAATGATATTGATTGTTTGTGATTTATAATGTTTAATATTTCATTAATGAGTCGATGTTGAATTGGTTAATTAGGTTTGTGGTTGTTTGAATGGTTACACATAATGTTATATTAATTAATACATTCAAACTTAACACAATGAAGTTCTCATGCGAATGGCCCATGCGAATGGACCACACGCATGAATAACTTCATACGAATGACTCAGTCGCACGACTGAACCAGGAGACTGGATCAGTCGTATGATTGTAACATAAGATTGGCTCAGTCGCACGACTGAACACTCAGTCGTGCGGATGAATCAACCGCATGGTTCAATCGCACGACTGAACCATACTAATGGTTCAGTCGCACGAATGAACAATACTAACCTATAAATACAACCCAATTCGTGGAAAAACGTAAGCATTCATTCTATTTCGACTCCAGACGTACCCTAGCCGTCCAGAAGCCTCCCAATTCGTTCTCCAAGTTCATAGAACGCATTAGATCGATTCCCAATCGATTCTTAACGTTAGATTCAATACTTATTGATTCTTCGTGCGTTCTCACTGATTGGATCGCCAATCAAATAGGATTCCGCACTATTTGGTTTGGTTTACACGCTAATCATTCGGTATTTCGTTCAAATACCAGGTCCTAACAAGTGGTATCAGAGCTTTGGCTCTTGATTACGTGTGATTCAATCAAGATTGATAAAAAGTTTGTGTTTTTACACTAAAAACGCAATTTTGTGTCAAAAGTGATCTTGGACGTTCCCTGCTCATCAAGTTTTGGTTTCTACGGACTTAGGCGATTAGATTTGGCGAAATTTCGAATTTTACGGCTAAAACACGTTTAACCTAGAAATTTTCGCAAAACAGCAGCTTCAGTCGCACGAGTGAGCCATTCGCACGACTGGACTTCATTCGCATTGCCCAATTCGTACGACTGAACCATTGGTCCGCGGGTTCATACGGCTCAACTTCATTCGCACGACTGAACCAATCGCTTAGTTCAGCCGCACGATTGAACCAGTCGCATAGTTCATTCGCACGGATAGCCCATTCGCATCCTCCAGTCGCACCAGTTGACAGTTTGTTTAAGTACACTTAAAGTTATTCGAGATGGAAGATCAAATGTCAGCCTTTACTGCTGGGAAGGACTCAAGGATCCAGAACCTGCTGTTACTTGAGAGTGAGGTGGGTAATCATAATAAACCACCAAAGCTCTTAACGTTAGATGAGTTTCCCCACTGGAAACAACGTTTTGAGATCTACCTCAATGGAGTGGATCCAAATTGTGGGAAGCTATCGAGATTGGGTATAGTATGCCGGTGGGAGCAGATGGAGTAAAGCTTACTTTAGGAGGGATGACTGACGCGCAGAAGGTTAAGTATAATGCAGAGAAGAGAGTCTATGCATTGATCACACAGTCTATCCCTAAAGACATTTTCCACCAGTACTCAGAGAATAAGCAGGCCAAGAAACTATGGGATGAGCTGGAAAAGAGATACGACGGGAATGCTTCGCTGAAGGCAATCAAGGCTAAGGAGTTAAAGAAGGAATTTGACAACTTCTCATCGATGGGAAACGAGAGTTTGGACGATGTATTGATAGATTCTACCATCTGATGAGTGAACTGCATACACATGGGGTTGCTACTACCATGGAAGAAAAAGTTACTAATTTTGCAGACGGATTGCCGGAAAAGTGGGCTTCATTCGTGTCTAACCTGAGACAGAATGAAATGCTGGCAAAGCTGGATATCAATGACTTCATTCTAAAGCTGCGAGAAGAAGCACTTAGGATGAAGTACAGAGCTCAGAAGTCTTCGTACACTCAGAATCCAGCTTTGTACAATGCCACGCCTCAAGCTAAGACATCTGGAGCACCTCTCCAGACTGCATTTGTGTCTAGCTCATCGGGTCCTTCACATGCTTCTCCTTCAGGATCAGACACGTCGGGGTCTTCTTGTACCCATTATATTGGATCTGAAGCGAATGCTACTAGACTGAAGACCGAGAACCTCGGTAATGTGACTGTGGAAGTAGCTCGAGAGCACATGGATCTCTTGGCAGCAGTGGTTCATTCCTATGATGGACTTGTTGCTGGGAAGATTGGAAACTGCCATCTGGCAGATGAGGACTACGAGCAGGTGGATGAAATGGAGCTTGAGAGGATGGACATTATGTGGGCCTTAGCTAGTGCTGTCCGGAGGGCGAAGAAGTTTGTGAAAAAGACCGGACAGAACTTGGTTGCTACTAAGGATACCACATTTGGCTTTGACAAGAGTAAAGTGACCTGCTTCAACTGTGGAGAGAAGGGGCACTTCAAGAGAGAATGTGTTAAGCCAAAGAAGACGGGTAACGGGAACCCATTCTCGTCCTTCACTCGTCAAGACAAACAAGCTAGCAGTTCTACTTCATCAAGCAAGGATCCAAAAGCCTTGACTGCTCATGATGATGAAGGACAGGACTGGAGCTTTAGGTTTGTCTCTCCAGGGGAATCAAACATTGCAAGTGTAGAAGACTTAGACGATGATTCCGCGAGTGAAGGAGATATTGCAGTTGAGATAGCGATGTCAAATATTGAAGAGACAACTGCAACTGAGGTCAGCTACAAGCCTGAAGAAGGGACTTCCACAGCAAAGACAGAATCACCAGAACCAGAGACATCTGATGCTGCGTTGATGGCTAACTCTTCTGAACCTCCTCAGGTAAGTACCACTGACCAACTGTTTAAAAATCATGCTTGTTCTGATTGTGATACTTTTAGAGATAGCATAGATGAGAAATTTGCTAGGTTATTAGATCATAATGATAACTTAGTAAAAGATTTGCAACTGTGCACTGAGGCTAATAGAGTATTAAAACAAAATGAGCATAGTTACAAAGAAAAGATAGACCTTTTGACTAAACAGCTTAGGGAAACTGAAGTAGTTGCATTTAACCAAGCTAATGACATTAGGTACTATCTTAACTCCCTAGAAGACACTAAGAAGCAAAAGGCAGTTCTAGAAGTAGAAGTAAAACTCATTAAACAGAAACTGCACAGTTGGACAAGTTCATCACACATTGTCCAACACTTAGTGAGAGAAAGAAACAACGGGGAGGGGTTGGGTTATAAAGTGGTTCCACCACCACCTGAGACCTTGATGAACACTAAGACTAGACCATTAAATAATAACCCCATCAAGGATCATGTGGTGTCTACTCCTCTTGTTAGTGATCCAGATTCCTCATGTTCATCTATTGAATCTGGAACCAAACAAAAGGAGGCCACTTCAAAGGCAAAGGGTAAAATGCCTTGTGTTAATCTGGAAAAGAATTCGAAAAGGTTAATATAAAGTCTGGGTCAAACAGAGTCTAATCAGAACCTAAAAGGACTGTTAATGTTAATCTTTCACAAGTTTCAAGTCAAAAACTAGTTAACCAAAAGGAAAAAGATGTTAAAAACGTTAAAACAATTAATTTTGTTAAACAAGAGAAAACATCAAAAGAACCAGAGTCAAAACCTAAACTAAGTGATGTTACTAGGGTGTCACACACATCTCCACAAAGAAAGTTTAATCATAAAGTTGATAGCAGGTCGTGCTACAACTGTGGAGAGTGTGGACACATTGCTTCCTATTGTCCTTACTATCAGACACCTAGGAAGAAGATTGAACTTCAGGATTCAAAGCCTAGGTCTTCTAAGAGGAGTTCTTTAACTCCACCTAGAAGAACTAGTGAACCTAAAGTTCAACCCATTAGCCAGTCGACTGTTTATCACAAACAGGCTTTGCACAAATCTGGCTTATGGAAAGAGAAGTCATCCTTGTGTCTGATAATGATGACAAGAAGGAACCTGAGCTACCCTCACCCTCTAAGGGTCAATGGGTTGAATTCATGATGTGTGATGCCTCTGGGAAACCCAAGCCAGTAAAGGCTTGGGTTCCTAACCTAAACTAATCGTTTACATTGTATGTGCAGGGTGTTCGCTACAGTGCTGAAACCAACACGTGGATTGTAGACAGCGGAGCATCCAGGCACATGACAGGAAACAGGGCTCTTTTATCAAACGTCAAGCAAATAAAAGGAGGGCATGTTTCGTTTGCTGGAAACAAGGGAGGCTATATCACAGCTCAGGGAGAAGTTGGGAATCAGAAAGTTAAGTTTGATAAGGTGAACTACGTTCAACAACTTCAAAACAACTTACTTTCTGTTTCCCAAATCTGTGATAAGGGATTTAAAGTCATATTCGACAACAACAAGAAGTGTTACGTGCTAAAGAAAGACTACGTGATTCCAGAGGACCAAGTTCTGATGACAGCTTCAAGATATAAAGACCTTTATGTTTGGATCTGTCAACAGCTTCTACAACGGATCATGAAGTTCAGTGCTTTCTATCAAAAGAACTGAGAAGGACTCCATCTCCTGGCATAGGAGAATGGGACACACAATCAACAAGGAAGATGAATCACTTGATCCAGAAGGATCTCGTGAGAGGAGTCAACGTCAAGAATTTCCAACTTCCTGATTTTTGTGTAGCTTGCAAGAAAGGCAAACAGACGAAGAAGTCTCATAAGGAAAAGAAAGTTCATTCCATAGAACTTCCTCTTGAACTTCTTCACATGGATCTGTTTGGTCTAGTCAGTACAAAGAGCATTGCAGGCGACTTGTACTGTTTTGTGGTTACTGATGACTACTCAAGGTTCTCTTGGGTAATGTTTCTGAAGTCCAAATCAGAAACATTTGAGTCATTCAAGGAGTTAGTAACCACACTGGAATCTCTCTACAAGCTGAAGGTGAGACAAGTACGCTCAGACAACGGGACTGAATTCAAGAATCAGTGGATGGAGGCTTACTGCAAGGAAAAGGGAATTGTGCATCAATTCACTTATTCCTACACGCCTCAGATGAATGGCGTTGCTGAGAGAAAGAATAGAAGCTTGATAGAGACAGCACGGACAATGCTGGCAGACTCGAAACTGCCTATCCAATTCTGGAATGAGGCAGTGGCTAATGCATGTTATACATTGAATCGAGTTCTGATAGTCAAGCGCCACGGAAAGACATGTTACGAGCTACTACAAAGACGCAAACCGAATTTGGAGTATCTCAAACCATTTGGCGTGCCGTGCACACTTCTAAAGAAGACTCAAGAAGGTAAATTCAGCGAGAAGGCTGATGAAGGAATTTTCCTAGGATACAACATACCGAACAAGAGAGTTTACAACAACTCAACGGGTTTAGTAGAAGTGTGGTGTAACGTTGATGTTCAGAGATATACCACACCACCTACTGGCAAAGGGCCCGCCTACTTTTTCGACTATGATGGATTCTTCAAGTCCTTCAACATCCCTATCTCTCCTTCGGATGATGAGTTAGCTACTCGAATGATGTATGATATCTTGCATACACCATCTCATGATTCAACATCATCTAGTTCACAGGGAGAATCATCTACTCAGTCAGGGGGAGTAGTCGACGACAGTGACTCCTCCTCTAAAGATGAAGCTGAAGAAGATGACCAGAACAGTCAGGAGGAACAGGTTCCAGTTCCTGAAAGTCCACAAGCATCTAACAGTGATGCACCTTCGACTTCGGAACCTCAAACTCCAACTACCTCAGATGCAGAACCAAATGTTCATAATCTTGGCTCTGAGGTAGCTGTTCCTACTACTCCAGGATCACGTCTAAACGTCTATCATCCCCTAGACAATGTCATTGGGGATGTCAGATCAGGAGTACAAACCCGAAATCAGCTATACTCAGCTGATTATGCCTCTGTTATGGAAAAGGGATATATTCATGATGGTGCTTATCGGTGTTTTGTCTCGCAGTTTGAGCCAAAATATGTCAGTGATGCACTAAATGATGAGGCGTGGGTGAGTGCCATGCAAGAAGAACTTCTTCAGTTCAAGAAGTTAGGTGTATGGACTCTGGTAGATAGACCTAAAGGTGCTAAGGTCATTGGCACCAAATGGGTCTTGAAATGCAAGAAGGATGACCAAGGGGTCATTATCAGGAACAAGGCTCGACTGGTGGTTCAGGGATTTCGCCAAGTCGAGGGGATTGACTACAATGAAGTGTTTGCACCCGTGGCTAGGATGGAAGCCATCCGTATCTTCCTCGCCTATGCCTCGTACATGAAGATTAAAGTCTATCAATTAGATGTGAAGAGTGCATTCCTTCATGGGGAAATCAGAGAAACAGTCTATGTCAGTCAACCCGAGGGATTTGAAGATCCTTATCATCGGGATAGAGTTTACAAACTCGACAAGGCTTTATACGGGCTTCATCAAGCTCCAAGGGCCTGGTATGAGAAACTCTCGACTCATCTTGTGAAACACGGCTTTCGCAGGGGAGTCATTGACTGCACGCTGTTCATCAAAGAAAAAGATGGAGACCTACTGCTCGTACAGATCTATGTCGATGACATAATCTTCGGTTCAAAGAACGAAGATTTATGCAAAGAGTTTGAAGCAGTTATGAAGAAAGAGTTTGAGATGAGTGCTATGGGGGAGATGAAGTTCTTTCTCGGGTTACAGGTGGATCAGACACCAAATGGGATATTTCTACATCAGACCAAGTATGTGGGAGACATTCTCAGTCGTTTTGACATAGAGAATGCTTCTGCTGCTGGGACTCCACTTGCTACCAATCACGATAAAGCACCTGATGAAAATGGAGATCTGGTAGATGCCACAATGTACCGAGGAATGATTGGATCCCTCATGTACCTCACTGCCTCAACACCTGATATCATGTATGCTACATGTTTATGTTCTAGATATCAGGCTAAGCCTAAGGTGAACCATCTGATCGGGGTCAAGAGGATATTTCGTTATCTGAAGGGTACACCCACACTTGGGTTGTGGTATCCTCATGATGATGATTTTGAGCTCACGGCGTATAGTGACTCGGATTACGGGGGCTGCAAGATGAACTACAAGTCTACATCAGCAGGGTGTCAATTCTTTGGGAGGAGATTAGTTACCTGGCAGTGTAAGAAGCAGACATCGGTTGCATTGTCAACTTGTGAAGCCGAATACGTTGCTGCTACAAGTTGCTGTTCACAAATCATCTGGATTCAACAGCAAATGCGGGATTACGGTTTAAAGTTTTCTTCTACTCCTATTTTTGTTGATAACTCTGCTGCAATTGCAGTAACTAAATATCCGGTCCAACATCCAAAGACCAAACACATCGGTATTAAATACCATTTCATAAGAGACTGTTTTGAAAAGAACTTAATCAATGTGGTAAAAATTAATACTGATTTTCAACGCGCTGATCTCTATACTAAAGCCTTTGATAAACCACGTTTTCAATATTTGTTAGAGGTCAACGGCGTTAAAAAGAAAAGTGATGTTATTCCTGATGATGATCATGTGTAGTCCGATGTAGTTTCGTTAAGTTTTCTTGTTTATTTTATTTTCTTTATTTATTTTAGTCTGTTTAAATTAAACTCATGTTATTTAGCTGTTTATTAAAATCCTAAAATAATTAAACCAGTTATGATTTTAGTATTTTAGGGGGAGAATAAGTCAACAAGTAACATGAAAAAAAAACGAGGGAGAAGGAGTGGATAGCTGATATAAGGTAGATCGTATCTGTGATACCGATTCAAACCCTTTGGAAAATGATAGTACACAGGAAAAAATCAAGAGGAACTTTAAAAATTTAATTTAAAAAAGATGCAAAATTGAAAGTATAAGTCTGTGTAGTCTAAGCAATATAAAAGGGAAGATGATAGAAAAACTGGCAACTACTAAGGTAACACAAAGAAAGTAGACCTAGAGGTTGCTAGACCACAAATGATATGTCGGTAGATTCAACACAATAGATGATTAGACCTGACTGGTGATCTCAAGATCTAACTAAGTTGTTCAACTGACTGTGGGCTTCCATCTTATCACTGGTTAACACAATCAACAATATTCCAATAAGGGGTAATGAGCATGTAAACGCCACGAATGTGTGCAGATGACCATAAATAGAGCAAAGCACGAAAAAAATGAAAGACAAATGCTATCAAGCTAATGACTTATGTTGTTGGTGCATTTTGTGCAAAAGAAAATTAAGCTGCTCTAACAAGGAGATAGGTTGTGTGCCTCTCTGCTGTGCGATGGCACTGACCTGAGGATAAGCATAACCTAGATATTCTAGAATTCATTGTTGTTTGCCGCCTCTCTACTGTGCGATGGCACTGACCTGAGGATTGGTTTCTCTTTGAAAGCTCTAAGAATAGTCTCTTCTTGTAAAAATACCCGTAGACCGCTCAAAAGCTCCTGAGGAATGTTGATTACCATATAAGTGTGGGATCCACAAATGTTAGTTGAAATAATTAAACCTAAAACTATCACCAGTTTGTGTCAAAAGTCTGTGTATGGATTTAAGAGGACAAATATACTGACATTCATTATGGCTGCAATTCTTGAAAGCTCAAATCAATGTGGGAATCTAATAGTTCCAGTATGATTTCCTAAATTTGCTAACGACTCTGGATGAAAACCAAGAATTGAGTATCAAAAGATTTTGATAACAAGTCCTAAATGATTTGACTTGCCTGTATGATTCCAAAATTGAATTGGTCCAGGTGTGGTCAATCTAAATTAAAACTGCCTATTCCGGAACCAAATCCAGTAGATTTCTATCTTAGGATTTATCTCTCACAAAAAGCCAAAAACAAGTTTAATTTTTGTACTTTAGTTTAATTCTCTAATTTATTTAGTCATTTTCGTTAGTTTGTTTATCGGACTACATCATGAAAATCAGTAAGGGATCAACTCAACTAAAAGGGTCATGTCTGAGATGACCACATGCGTTTTCAAAGTTTAAAAGGGTGAGGTGACTAAATTGTTTAAAAGGATCACGTCTGAGGTGATCAAAAAGTTTTCAAGTTAAAATGATCATGTCAGAGATGATCAAATGCTCATAATGTTAATTTCAATAGTTAAAATGGTTTTAAATGTAAAATGGTCAAAATGGCAGAAAATTTCATAAGTCTAACCCATTCGCACGATTGGACCATAAGTATGGACCAACCATGCGAATGGGTCCCATTCGCACGACTGGACATGAGATTGAGGCATTCACCCGAATGGCTTATCAGACTGATCCATTCGACTGAATGAGAGGGTGCGAATGAGTCAGTCGACCGACTGAGACTCAGTCGGTCAACTGAAGGTGCGAATGAAAGGGTACGAATGAGTCAGTCGACCGACTGAACCTCAGTCGGCCAACTGAATGCGACTGACTAGGCCAATCGCACGACTGAGATTCAGTCGCCCGAATGAACTGAGCAAATGAGGCCAGTCGGCCGATTGAACTCAGCTTCAGTATTTAAAGGGCCACAGTCGATCGCATTTTACTCATCACCCTCAAGCGCTCCTAAATCGCACTTCGTACCGTTACTCTGCCAAAATTTCTCTAGATCTCGTTTCTACATCTATATTGATCTTCTGACTTGCGTTGACGTTTATACAGGTAGATTGCAGTGAAATCTCACCAAAATCAGAAGAAAGGGAACCCTAATTTGTGATATTCGAGTGAAAACAAGAAACGGACTGTAAATGACCTAATAACCAACATAAACTAAGCAAAATGTCAAAATTGAGTTTAATAGGTTATTAGTGACAAGATGGCGAGTCTATTGGACCATTAAACCATGTTAAATTACTTGTTTTGGTCAAGATTCGAACCACAGGCGACTGAACAGTGGGACATGCGAATGGTCGTCCGGATGAACTCCAATCGCACGATTGAATCTTGCGATTGGGTCAATCGGGCGAATGCACTATGTGAATGAACTCAGTCAGCAGATTGAACTCAATCGCATGTCTCATTCACCCGAATGATCTCAGTCGCATCAGACATCCAGAGAGTTCTTGATTTTGGGGATGATACTGATCACCCCACCAGACTACATCCACTTACAGTTAGAGTTTGTTTTCTTAGGATTAAGTACGCTGGGGACATAAACTCAGGTGTGCTCAACAAGAGCAACCTGTGTCCCCAGTACAAGTACTTGGCGCATGTGATCCTGAAGTGTATTGCTTCCAGGAGGGGTGGGTTCGATGACCTATCAGACCAGATTGAAAATGCCTATGTGGCACTGGTGCTGAACCACCCCTTCAGCTTCTCGAGCATGATCTTCTCATATTTGGTGGAGAACTTGGAGGCCAAGGGGAAGGAGGGTTTTTGTATGTACCCCAGGTTTCTGCAGCTGATCTTCAACGAGAAGCTGCCTTCACTTCCCAAGGAGAACCATGATGTTGTGGCCTTGGAGATTATGGATGACACGACTCTGGGTCGTATGAGAATGTATAGGGGCAAGCAGGTAAAGCCCCAAGTGAAGAGGTTGATCGGCCATCTGGCCAATGAGAGATATGTGGCGCCAGGGAGACGCAAGTGGCGTCATGATGACAGCGATTCAGACGACGAGAGGCTATTGCTCCCAGAGCATGATTCCGATGATGATGACAGTGGGGATGCTGGGGATGATATGCCTACTCCACCGAGGGGCACTGCTACAGATGTTATACCTCCAGTGTCTGCCCCAGCTGGTGACATAGCTGAGTTTGCTGGTTTCCATCAGGACTTTATTCCTGGTGAGGAGGAAGAAGAGTCTGACGAGGAGCCCTTAACGAGGACTGTGGGAAGCAAGGTTGTTCCCACAGAGTATGGGCTAAGGGCGGTTGGTGAACGCCTAAGAGAGTCAGGAGAGACAGCTGCAGATCCCAGTTATGCACCTGAGTCAGCTAGCTGTGTTATAGGGGGAGCATCCACCTCGACGGGAACAAGGAGAAAAAGGATGGCTCAGCCCCACGGCCAAAAGAAGAAGAAGAGAAGACTGACTTTCGTTACCACCACAGCCACCACAGCTACCACCACCACTACCACCCAGACAGCCACACCATCCACCACCACAGCCACCACAGCTACCACTACCACCACTCCTCCCACCACTGTACATATTCCAACCACCACCACATCTTTCACTCCTACATCACCTCCACTATCTCACAAACCCAGCCCCATCTTCACTACAGCCACCACCACCACCACTAGCCACCAAGCGGGACCCTCAGCCCATCCCTCACATACATATGGATCACCTCTACCTCCAATTGGGGTAGAGGAACAGCTTTCCGCGCTAAACCGGATGGTGATGCGCTTGTTAGCTGCTGACGAGGAGAAGACGGCTCAGATCCGTCAGCTGGCTGATCTTACTGCTGCACAGTCTCAGCAGATCTCAAAGCAGGCTCGATTGATTGAGGAGCAGGCCCAACAAATGGCTGCTCAGAGCCATGAGATAGCCCAACTCCAGGAGCACAGTGTCACATCTGCCAAGAAGATAGAGGAGTTGGAGGAGGCTAAGAAGACAATCATGCTAAAGCTAAAGGGATCTAAGGATGAGCCCCTAAAGATTAAAGAGGGAGACGGAGATGATGGTGATGATGATGATGTGGATGACGATGAGGATGATGAAGATGAGACTGAGGAGGATGAGGGGACTGAAGAAGAGGACAGAGGAGAAGGATGAGGATGATGATGCAGAAGGAGGAGATGCAGCTGCATCGGCCTCTGCTCAAGGTCAGGAAAGGAGATCCAAGAATAGACAAGACCAACAAGCTTCCTCCACTGCTCCACCAAGCGATGATCCAGTGATTCAAGAGAAAAGTAAAGATTAGATGTCTATGTGTGCAGGACCGTTTAAGGGCTTAAGCATAATTACAACACAACAACACAATGAGGAGATTAACTAAGCTCTAATCAAACAGTGAACTGGGTAACCAAAGGTGATACAAAGAACACAAGTAAAGCAAGAGACAGAACAAGAGAGTATGGGTTTCAAGAGGCAGTATATTGCTTTCTCAAGTTCTTTTACAAGTGTTACAAAGCATAAAGAAAAGATACAAGAACTTGAAATACTTATACTACAACCTACAGCCGGCTATACTTTGAAAGCCAGCTGGATACAATTGACTAGACACTAACAAAATCAATTGTAGGATCAAAAGGCATATCTGCCTTTTGACCTTGTGACTATGACATGCCATAGCTCACATCCTTATACAATACAAAAAGGATAAAGTACATAAAGTGGAAAGTTGAAGACTCAAGACCTCAATGTACAGTTACCAAAAGCAAGACCCTTTTCACCAACTCATGTAAGTTGGTGACTTTACAGAGATGCAGCGGAAAAGGTGCTTTATGGAACAGTACATCAGATAAAGCATGTGTACTAAAAGTCTTCGGAAGAAATCTGTCTTCATAGGTTGAAGCTTCGGAAGACTTTGTCTCTGAAGCTTCGGAAGACTTCATGTTTGGCTTCGGAAGATATTGGTCTTGGCTTCGGAAGATTTTACACTTAGAGTATTTTCTAATGCTTTGTGTAAAACTTCCGAAGCATTCTTCACTTCAGTACTTAGTGCATGTTGCTGAGACACTTAGGCTGTTTTGGGTTGCATCAGACTTCAGGAATCCTTACAAACTCCCCCTAGGCTGATGCTACCAAAACACTTGGAAGATCTTCAAATGTTGGTAGTCTTCAGTACAATCAGGACCATTCCTTTCTTCATGAGATGGTCAGGATCATCAAGACTTTCATAGTATCTTCTCATCTCAAAGAGATCATGCAGAGGTAAGTTGATTATGTCTTGCCATGAGTAGACATTCTCAACACCTTGATCTCTGATAACAGTCCATCTCTCTGGATTGGTAGAGTAAGTCCAGGACAAGATGGGTGTCTCACTAGTTAGAGGAGCCACTTGAATAGGAGTTGATTGGGCTGCCTCATCATGCACTTCCTCAGGTTGATCTGATTCAGCCTGAGGTGCAGAGGTAGATGACTTTGGCTTCTTCTTCTTAGTCTTTGGTTTAGAAGCCATCCTCTTCTTCCTCTTGGATGTCTTTAACTGAGAAGACTGGTCTGCAGCACCATGTTGATCATCAGTGTCTTTCTCAGTTGGGTGTTCCTCCCTCACAGGTTCAGAAGGAGAGGGAGTTTGACCCTGCCTAGGATCAGAAGATGAAGCTTGCTGAGGCTCAGCTGGAGGTGCTGGTTGAGGTGTCTCTGGTTGTTCAAACTTGACCTCCACTTCAGGTGGGACTTGACTTGGAAGAGAGTGCAAGTCAATGAGTTCTCCACTTTTAATCTTCTGCTTGATCACCCTAATATGCTCATCCATGGTGGATAGAGACATGGGGCCAAGTCTCCTTCCGGAGAATCCATACAGCTTCAAGAAGCTCACCATTCTTTGTCTGTCAGCAGACTTCTTTGCATTCTTTTGAATGATGGCTCTTGACTTTGCAGCTTCTTCCCTTAGTTTCCTTTTAGTTGTCTTTCTTTCCTTGACTAACTCAAGCTCAAGTTGCTTTAGATACTCGAACTCAATGAAGTCATAGGACAAAGGGAGAAGTGCATCTGCCTGATAGAAGCCTGTGGCACTCAGGTAGTTGATCATCTTGATCCTATCTTCCTCTTTATCTACCTGAGGTTCTTGTGGAGCCACATCTTCCTGTGCAGGACTTTCTTGAACTGGTGAGAGAGTAGGAGCATGCTTGTAAAGTCTTTTCTGTCTCTTCTCCTCTTTGAGTTGGAGAAGTATCATTGCATCCTCTTTCTCCTTCAACTCTCTTGACACTTCTCTGTCAGCCAGTTCATTTAGTTCTTCTAAGGGGAGGGAGATGATCTCATCAATGTCATAGTTCCTGGTCTGTAAGTAGGTAATCCTGACTGCCCTTAACTCATCATCTTGAGTATTTGGTCTGGGAGCAGCCCTGATTGCAGCTTGCATGAAGCTAGATGACCCAGTGGAACTTTCTCCCCTTAGTCTCCTTTTCCTCTCTCTCTCTTCCTCCTCAATTTCCTCAGGAGTCATTATCCTTTTCCCTTTGTCACCAACAGACCTTTGTGACTCAGGGTGGATTGAAGCTTGGCCTTCATTGCTTGGAGTAGCTTCCATGCTCTGGCCAGAGAGAGGCTGAGAAACACCTTCACCAGCAGGTGTCTCAGATGGAGTTTGGACCTCAGCAGCAGTTGTTGATGATGAGACAGGGGTCTCAGGTTCTGTCACTGGGCCTTCAGTCAAGGTTTCCCCTATGAAACTAATCTTAGGGTCCACCTCAACATCCAGTTGACCGATGACATTGCCTGATTGCCTAAGTCTCCTTCTTAGAGAGAACTCTGCAAGGATCCTGTCTTGGATTCTTTGAGCCAGCCTGTCAGCTTGTCTTGAATTGCTTGGATTGACAAGTGGCAAGTTGACTAAATCCAGTCTTTCATAAAAGCTCAGGCTTTGGAATTGAAAAACTTCTTGTTGGCCTTGAACTCTTTGAAGTATGAGGGCTCTCCTGTCATCATCATACCTCCACCTTATGATGTGATTGCCAGTTCCTAGTGGTGGAGATGAGACAGCCCTTGGTATACCTTCCTCAAAGAGACTCCTGATGAGAGAGTCTATAGAGTCCACATTAATGTGAACTTGAGGAAGTTGCTGAGAATGCACAACAGCAAGTGAGGATGGTGAGTCCTCTATGTCCATTCTCTCTGAAGAACTCCCAGGTTCTGTGGTTGTAACAACTTTCTCCCCCTTTTTGGTAGCATCACCCACTTGCATAGGTGAGCTGGAGGATAAGTCAATCACTTCCACAGGTTCTTGTGTTCCTGGTTGAGCTCTCCTTAAAGGTCTCCCAGCTAGTTTTTCCTGCAGATATGAAATCTGGAGTTGCTGATCATTGACCCTGTTTTGCAGGGTAGTCACCTGAGATTCCAAGTGACTAACCTTAGAGACTAAGTAGGTGCATGTTTTTGACAGTTTTTGCACCTTTAGTCTCAAATTCCCCTCATCTTCATCAGAAGATTCATTGGGGGATGAGATGATTGGACCAAAGTCCTCTCTCTCACCACCAGCTTGAGTTTCTTGGCTGCTGGTTTTCCTCTGCTCACTGGCAGCCTCAGTTGAGATGCCAATGGGCTGAGTTGCCATGGTTGAGGTCTTAATGATGTAATCACTTTCAAAAGTGAGAGCCTCTTCCATATGGACATCCTGAACAGGTTCAGAAGTGTCCACCTCAGTAATAGGTGACTGATGGGGGATAGACTGAGGAGAGTCAGAGGTACTCATCTCTCTTTGAGTAGGGGAGGAGAAGAGAGACTCATGGTACTCACTGAATCCTAAGTCTTCATCAGTGTAAAAGGATAGGTTGGGAATTGGTTGGTTGAGATCCAAAGGCTGGGGATGGTAGCTGTCCCCTGAAGGTTGTTCACTTGAGTGTTGAGACTCAGAGTGAAGGCTTAAGGTTGTTGGGCTATTGAGCTCATCAGGGTGAGCTTGAGGAACCTCAGCCCTGATAGGTGAAGTAATGGGAGTGGTTTGCTCCTCAGGAGAAGTGGGAGCTCTAGTGTCCACTTCTTCCTGTAAGGTTGAGTATTTGGGGGCCTGCACAGACTCAATAGCCTGAGCAGGGGTTCGTTTGGATTTTCTTTGGTAGGTGAGGGTGATTTCTGGTCTTTTTAATGGTAGGGACAAAAGAGGTGTGGGTTCAACACTAGCTTGTGTTGCTAGGTTGTCACCTTGAGCAATGAGCTCTAACATTTTTGGGACTAGGGCTGTTTCTACCCCAGAGAAGCCTACAGTTGGCTTCTTCATTATTTTAAAGATGCCGGGCTTCATCTGTCCCAATTTAAGAATATTACCTGTTTCCCTCAACTGTGAGCCCAGTTCACAGTTGAGAATGTGTTGAACATATCTAGGAAACATGTAATACTCTAAGGAGTCTAAGTTTGCAAGTAAATTAGTATAGACAAATTGTGAATACCTGAACTTGACCCCCTGAACCATTCCATGAACTATAAAGGAGAGATCCTCAGGAATCTGGTCCCATCCACCATGCTTGTTTGACAAGCTGTGGATAACCACATGGAGCAGGAATTTCCATTGGGATGAGACCTTCCCTTTCCTAAAGGTCTTTACAGAGAAATCTCCCTCATAGCCCATCTGCTCAAAAGAATGATTAACAGCTTCTTTTGGGAAGGACACCTCACCTTCTTCATCATCCAGCTGTAGATGTTGGTTAATGATGGCCGGAGTGATGAAGATTGTCCTCCCTTGCACTGTGGCAGACAGTGCCTTCTCCCCATCCATAATGACCTCTTGGCAGGTCTTCCAGAATTCAAGCAGTGATCCTCATATAGAGTAGGATCAATGGTTAGGGAGGTGAAATAATTTGACAGAGTCAAGAATTGGCAAATCTCTGAGAAACTTGCATCTTTCTCAGAGCTTAACAGAGCAACTTGATTATGTTGCCTGTGTAGTTGCATGGAGAAATCAGGGTTGTTTCTGCGGTTAAGGTTGGCCATTTCAGAAGCTTAAGGGTGAAGAAAGGTAGAAAGCAAAGGCGGTTTAGAGAATTAGGTTAGAGAAACAGTAGAATTGAGGAAGATAGTGGGAAAGAGGGGGAACCGTTGGGTATTTATATGAAAAGGGATTTGAACCAAAGTTAATGAAAGAGGATAAACTTTGAAATCCGAAAGTCGGTCCCACCTCTGAAAAGGTAGTTTACTTTTGCTCAAAAAGTAGTTTTCTTGGAATTCGAAAAGCTTCCGAAGTTTATTTGTCTTCGGAAGTTTTGATTTAAAAAGCTTCCGAAGCTAAAATGGCTTCGGAAGATTTTCCTGAGAGTCTTGATAATTTATGCTTCGGAAGAGAAATAAACCCTTGAATGCTTTGTATGAAAATAAACAAAGCTTCCGAAGGTTAATTTTGCTTCGGAAGGAAAAGGTTCTTAAAAATAAATAAGTGTCTGAGATAAGAATTTTAAGCTTCGGAAGATGAATTTGACTTCTTCCGAAGGTAAAATCTCTTAGACAGTTATTTATTTTGAAGACATGTTTTTCTTCCGAAGATAAAATTTTATCTTCCGAAGTAAAAAATTTTCAAGAATCTAAGGAAAGTCTTCAAAAAGAATTTTACATCCAAAGAAAACATGAGCTTATGAAAGTGATGAACTAGACAACTTAGGACACACATATTTTAAGAAGAAATAATTAGAATTAGTTTTAATAAAAAGTCTACTCAAAGTTAATCATCCCAATAGCTGATATCAGATACTTAAATCTCTGTTCATCAAAAGCTTTTGTGAACAGATCAGCATATTGTTCATCTGTATGAACTTTGACTAGTTTAATTAATCCTTTTTCATAGTTATCCTTATTAAATGATACCTGATGTTGATGTGTTTGGTCCTTGAGTGCTGCACAGGGTTCTCAGTGATAGAGATAGCACTATTGTTGTCTATGTGGATAGGAGTCTCTTTGAAGTTAAATCCATAGTCCAGCATCTGATTTTGAATCCAAAGCACTTGAGCACAGCAGCTTGCAGCAGCAATGTATTCAGCCTCAGCAGTTGATGCAGACACACAGGATTGTTTCTTGCATTGCCATGAGACCACCCTTCCACCAAGGAATTGACATCCCCCAGATGTAGACTTTGCAGTCATATTGCAACCACCATAATCACTATCTGTATAGGCATACAGATTGAAATTTGGATTCTTTGGATACCATAGACCAAGTGTTGAAGCACCTTTGAGGTATCTTAAAATCCTTTTCACAGTGATTAAGTGAGACATCTTAGGGTTGGCTTGATATCTTGCACAAATACATGTAGCAAACATGATATCAGGCCTGCTAGCTGTAAGATACATAAGAGACCCAATCATAGCCCTGTATAAGTGCTCATCTACACACTCCCCCTCAAGATCTGGACCAAGGGAGTGGTTTCTGGCTATGGGTGTCTTAGCAATCTTACAATCAGTCATATTGAACCTCTTGAGTATGTCTTGAACATACTTTGACTGACTTATGAAGATGCCATCTTCAACCTGCTTCACTTGAATTCCCAGAAAGAAGTTGAGTTCTCCCATTGAACTCATCTCAAATCTGTCTTTCATCAGCTTCTCAAAGTCTTTGCAGAGCTTTGGATTAGTTGAACCAAAGATGATGTCATCAACATATACTTGAACCAGCAATAAGTCATTTCCCTGTCCTTTGATGAAGAGAGTTCCATCTATAGTACCTCTTCTGTATCCATGCTTACAGAGATACTCAGATAGTGTCTCATACCACTTCCTGGGTGCCTGATGCAGCCCATAAAGAGCTTTGTCAAGCTTGCAGACATAATCAGGATGATCAGGGTCTACAAAACCAGGTGGCTGTTTGACATAAACCTCCTCATCAATCACTCCATATAAGAAAGCACACTTTACATCAAGTTGGTAGACCTTGAAGTTCTTGGATGCAGCAAATGCCAGGAATATCCTAACAGCTTCTAGTCTTGCTACAGGAGCAAAGACATCAGTGTAGTCAATCCCTTCTTCTTGTGTGTATCCTTGAACAACTAGTCTTGCCTTGTTCTTGATGATGATTCCCCTATCATCCTTCTTGTTTCTAAAAACCCATTTGGTTCCAATGGTAGTCTTCCCATGAGGAAGAGGACAAAGGTTCCAAACTTTCTGCCTTTTGAATTGAAGCAGCTCTTGTTGCATAGCTTCAACCCAACTTCCATCCTTTAGAGCTTCATCAACTTTCTTGGGCTCTATCTGAGATAAGAAACAAGAGTGAAGACAAACATTTGCTTCATGGGTTTGTCCTCTTGTTCTTACCCCTGTGACAACATCTCCAATGATGTTTGTGGTGGGGTGAGACTTGTGGATCCTTAGCTGAGGGATCACAGCAAGTTGTTGAGAAAGATCTAAATTTGAGAAATTTAAATCTGGTCTTGAAGATTCACCCTCCACATTATCACACTTATCAAGATTAACTTGATCCAATGAGTGTGAGACATCATTGATGTTGTCATCTATGGTATGGTTATTAGCATCAAGAAATTCCTGATCACTATCACCATCACCATTGTTGTCTTCTACAAGTGAGGTGTCTTTATCTGGTTGAGAGGCCTCTGAGCTGGAATTTGAAGGCATGCCAGATGTATCAGCTGAATTTGTCATTGTTGTGCTGATAGAAACCTCATTTGCTGAAGTAGTTCCAACTGGAGCTGAAGATGTATGAGTTGAAGGTCTTCCTAGCTCAAATCTTGGATCAGGATCACCTGTATTTAGATTTTCTGCAGATCCTGAAACATGCTCACAAGATTTGTTAAAACAGTTGGTAACTAAATCAAGATCAAACAGCCAATCCGGACCAGAACCAGCCACACAAGGAGTGTGCTCATTGAAAGTCACATTGGCTGACTCCTCAACAATTCTAGTTCTGAGATTGTATACTCTATAAGCTTTAGCTTGAGAAGAGTATCCAATGAAATGTCCATCATCTGATTTCTCAGCAAACTTGGCAATTTGATCTTTGGTATTCAAGATGGTGCAGGGACATCCAAATGACCTGAGAAAACCAATGAAAGGTTTCCTCTTGTGCCAAAGTTCATAAGGAGTCTTACCATGTGTCTTAACTACTAAAACTCTGTTTTGCACATAGCAAGCAGTATTGACTGCCTCTGCCCAGAAGGTGATAGGCAGTTTAGAGTCAGACAACATAGTTCTTGCAGCTTCAATAAGTGTCCTGTTTCTCCTCTCAGCAACTCCATTTTGCTGAGGAGTCCTGGGAGCACTATATTGTCTTGTAATACCCTTTTCATCACAAAATGCATCAAGGATTTGGTTCTTGAATTCAGTTCCTGATCACATCTTATGGTTTTGACCTTGTGATCACATTGATTCTCAACTTTTAAGATGAAATTCTTCAGAATCTCAGGGGTTTCATCCTTAGTTCTAAGGAAGAAGACCCAAGTGAATCTTGTAAAATCATCTGTGATCACCAGACAGTAAGAGGTCCTTCCTAAACTCATTACACTGGTGGGGCCAAAGAGATCCATATGTAACAAGTGTAGGGGAGTAGTGATGGAGTTCTTTCCTTAGGCTTGTGAGATACCTTGTGTTGCTTCCCTTTCAGGCATGCAACACAATGATCATCACTAGTAAACTCTTTCTTTGGCATTCCAGTTACCAGATCATGTTTAATTAATTTATTCATGTTCTTAAAGTTTACATGGCACATTCTTTTATGCCATAGGAAAGACTCATCACTATTTGCTTTAGATAGAAAGCATGAAACTTCTCCTGAGGGAGATGTTTCTTGCAAATCCATCTTGTACATGTTCCCTTTCCTGGGGGCTCTGAGCAGGATATGCTCATGAGGAATGACCACACCAGGTTTGAGAACAATGCACTCATGCTCAGTAAAGAGCATGTTATGACTCTGATCACAAAATTGGGATACACTCAGAAGATTGTACCCAAGCTCCTTAACAAAGTTTACCTTCTCAATGCTGAGCTTACCATTTGTGACCTTGCCCCTTCCAGAAATGTAACCACCTTCATCTCCTCCAAAAGCAACTGGTCCTCCATCAATTCTCTCAAAATTATGGAGTAGAGACCTATTGCCTGTCATGTGCCTGGAACAGCCACTGTCAATTATCCAGACATTCCTGTTGGTCTTGAGCTGTTCCTGCACAGAGAAAATGATTAGTTACATTTGGAAACCCAAGCCTTACTTGTCTTGGGCTCATTAATAGTAATAGAAGGTAATGCAACAGTAATAGATCCTATGGTTGTACTATGGGGATCTTCAGCTGTTGTTGATGGAGAAACCTCAGTCATTTGGTCTTTCTTAGACTTCCACACCACCTTTGGAGTCTTGGACTTGACCTTCAAAACCTTAGAAGCTTTTGGAACTTCACAAGTTTTGATGACTGATCCTTCGGAAGAATCTACAGTCACTGCAGCAGACTTTAGTGCTTCGGAAGAACTCCTTTCTTCCGAGACCAACTTTGCTTCCGAAGGTAATTTTCCACTTACCTTCTTCTTTGATTTGGAGCTTCCGAAGGAAACAGACTTTCCTTCCGAAGCTTGAGACTTCTTGAGACTCTTTGAAGTCTTTGTTTTAGTCATGTGGACAGTACTTTTAGGATTGTATGGGCAATCCTTAGCAATGTGAGAAGTACTTTCACACATAACACACAACATTTTCTTCTTCAAAGAAGTCTCCCTTTGAGAGCAAGACTGGCTTTGGTCACATCCCTTCTCCACCTTCATCTTGGTAGATGCTGAGACAGTTCCTTTGGGCTGTGAACTGTTCTTGGAGTTTGATGGTCCAGGCTGTGCAGCAGTGGTACACAGCAGCTCAGTCTTCTTCTTGGCACTGAGATGATTTGAACAAGAACCATGACTCTTAGCTGAGGAGTCTTGGTTGATGTCTTCAGTCCTTACTACTTTGAAACCTGCAGAGATAAAAACTTGTTTCTGCTTAGCATCAAAAGTAGCCTTGATTTCTTGAGCCTTCTTTGCCTTTCTTTTGCTCTTTCTGATCAAGTTCTTTCTTTTGGACTTGGTCATCACAGTTGATTTCTTCTCCTCAGAAGGATAGTGGCCCTTGGAAGAATCCTCTTCTTCACTCTTCTCAGAGGAATTCTTCACTATCACTTCTTCATCATCCTCACTTACAGGATCTATGAGAGGAAGCTCATCTTCACAAGTTCCACACCTAGGAGATCTTACAGACAAGATTGTGTGTGGAGGAGCTATCTCATTTGATCCCAGTCCCTGTCTATTTTGATAACAAACCTTGTTGTGCAGGGATGAGGATATCATGTTCTTGAAGGTCTCTTCTTCAAGAACACTCTTCTCTGCCTTGGCTTTGCTGATCACAAGCTCAGCCTGGCACTCAGTTAACTTAGTGATGAGATCTTGGATCTGAGTTCTGAAATCTGTATGTTCATGTTTTAGTACTGAAATGGTTTTCTCCAAGTCCTCTATCTTTAACTTGTAATCATTTTCAGACTTTCTAAAATCAGATTTTAATATTTTAATGACTCAAGATCAGATCTCATCTCTAGGTTATAGGACCTGTATCTATTTACTTTAGCAATGCATTCAGGGGAGCAAAGATGTTCCAATACCTTGGCTTCATCATGGTCAGCCATCAGTGCTTGGTTTGGAGAAGCATCCTCCACCTGAAAACTCCAGTCAAAGCCTCCTTCTTCAACAGCAACAGCAGCATGTTGCTTTGTCTTCTCAGCTTGAGGAGCTTTGTCAGTAAAGTTTGGTCTGGGTTGTGTTTGGCCCCCATTTGCTTTAGGTGCCTTACACTCCCTGGCAAAGTGACCCATAAGGTTACAGTTGTAACACTTAACTTTGCTTTTATCCAGCCCAAACTTACTGCTGGTAGCATTGCTTGGAAATCTTCTTCCTGTCCTCTTGTAGAACTTCTTGGCTCTGTGAGTGAGGAGAGCCATCTGCTGAACTATCTCCATGTATTCCAGGTCATCTGGATGGATACAGTCCAGGTCTTCAAGAGTGAAGAGATAATTCCCACAGCTTTCATCTGCAGACACAAAGGCTTGAGAAGAACTTGTCTCTTGGAATGGGCTTCCTTGAGTAAAGTTCTCCCTTGGTGTCTCCGGGAAGGTGATGAAAGGACCCTTTTGTGAGTTGTCAGGGTAGCATAAGAGATGATGCTGAGGTTCTATGCTGTCCCTTTCAACCACATGAAGGGCTGAACCCATTTGATTGTTGGAGTTGCCAGATGAACCTTGCATGTTCATCTCCATCTGGTATCCACTGAGAATCCCATACAACTCTGTAAGAGTAAGAGTCTTAAGGTTCTCAGTCCTCTTGATCACCACACAATAGTGTGTCCATTGCCTAGGAAGTGAGGACATGAACTTCCTTACAATGTCCCTGTTCTCAAGAGGAACTCCTCCATCCACTAGGGTATCCACAATCTCAACATACCTGAAGTATTGTTGGGTCATGGTCTCACCTGCTTTGAAGGTGAAATTTTCAAACTGCTGCTTCAGAAGATCTTTCTTGTTCTCCTTGGCTTCAGAGGAGCCTTCATACATCAGCTTCAGTGCATCCCACAGCTGTTTGGCTGTCTTGCACTTCTTAAAACCTCTGTATACAGAGTTTGGGAGAGCAGTCTGAAGAGCAGTCATGGCCTTCCTGTCAATCTCTACTCTTTTTCTATCTTCATCTGAGTAGTTGGCCACATCTTTAGGAATCATACCAGCACCAGTAGCAGAGGGGGTGCTGGGTATGAAAGGTCCATTCTCAACAGATTCCCACATTCTTGAATCAAGAGACCTGATGAAGCCTTCCATCCTCATGCACCAGGTGTCAAAATCATCAAGAGTGATCAGTGGGGATTTGTTCATGGTTCCAGTCTCCATATCAGTCTTAGAGATGGCAGCCATTTGAAGAGTTTAGCTTTTGTGTGTGTGAGGGATCTTAAGATGGTTAGATCTTATATCAAGAGCCTGGAATGCTCTGATACCAATTGCAGGACCGTTTAAGGGCTTAAGCACAATTACAACACAACAACACAATGAGGAGATTAACTAAGCTCTAATCAAACAGTGAACTGGGTAACCAAAGGTGATACAAAGAACACAAGTAAAGCAAGAGACAGAACAAGAGAGTATGGGTTTCAAGGAGGCAGTATATTGCTTTCTCAAGTTCTTTTACAAGTGTTACAAAGCATAAAGAAAAGATACAAGAACTTGAAATACTTATACTACAACCTACAGCCGGCTATACTTTGAAAGCCAGCTGGATACAATTGACTAGACACTAACAAAATCAATTGTAGGATCAAAAGGCATATCTGCCTTTTGACCTTGTGACTATGACATGCCATAGCTCACATCCTTATACAATACAAAAAGGATAAAGTACATAAAGTGGAAAGTTGAAGACTCAAGACCTCAATGTACAGTTACCAAAAGCAAGACCCTTTTCACCAACTCATGTAAGTTGGTGACTTTACAGAGATGCAGCGGAAAAGGTGCTTTATGGAACAGTACATCAGATAAAGCATGTGTACTAAAAGTCTTCGGAAGAAATCTGTCTTCATAGGTTGAAGCTTCGGAAGACTTTGTCTCTAAAGCTTCGGAAGACTTCATGTTTTGGCTTCGGAAGATATTGGTCTTGGCTTCAGAAGATTTGACACTTAGAGTATTTTCTAATGCTTTGTGTAAAACTTCCGAAGCATTCTTCACTTCAGTACTTAGTGCATGTTGTTGAGACACTTAGGCTGTTTTGGGTTGCATCAGACTTCAGGAATCCTTACAATATCAGAGTGCTAAGTACAAAATATAAAACTACTGAGACTAAAACTACTGTAACTACAACGACTGAAGAACAAGCTCTTCAGAGTTTTACAAAACTACTGAAAACATAAAATACTGAAAGTAAAACGTCACAAACTACTGAAGAAGTCTTCTTCAGCTGTTATGAAAACGTCTGATACTGGTCTTAGCACTGTGTCTCAGACATTTGTCTTTCAGCCTTGTGTCTTCAGACTTTGTCTTCAGCACTTGGTCTTTAGACTTTGTCTTCGCACTTGGTCTTCAGACTTGTCTTCAGCCTTGTGTCTTAAGACTTTGTCTTCAGCACTTGTGTCTTCAGACTTTGTAATCAGTTGTTTTCTTCAGGTTGTGACTTTAGCGGTTGTTGTGACGTCTGTGGGACTTAAAGGTTTTTCTGATCCGGCTCATTGGTTCTTTTGGTCCAACAACTTTTATCCTGTTTGTAATATATTTGGATGTGAGTTATGGCATGTCATAGTCATTAGTGAAAAGGCAATCTGCCTTTTGACTCTACATTTGATTTTGTTTTCTAGTCTTTTGTTTCCAGCTGGTCTTCTAAGTATGGCAGGCTGTAGGATGTAGTATAAAGTATCTCAGGTCCTTGTAACTTTCTTCATGCTTTGTAATACTTGTAAAAGAACTTGAGAGCAATATACAACATTCTTGAAAACCATACACTTATGTTGTTTGCATCTTGTTCTGTCTTATATTTTACTTATGTTCGTAGTATCATACATATAAGTTACTAGTTCCCTATTTGATCTGTCAAGTGTTCTAAAGATTTTTCCTAATTGTGTTGTTCTGTTGCAAGTGACCAGCCCTTAAACGGTCTTGCAAGTAAATATGAGACAGAACAAGAAACAAACAACACAAGTATTGGCTTTAAAGAATGTTGTATATTGCTCTCAAGTTCTTTACTAGTGTTACAAAACATAATAAAAGATACAAGGACCTGAGATACTTTATACTACATCCTACAGTCGGCCATACTTAGAAAGCCAGCTTGTAACACCCGGAAATTTTAAAAAGAAAAAAAAAGAAGAATTAAAGAAAGAAAAGTCAAATAACCCAAGTTGAAGGGTTAATTGTGTACAAGGAACAAAGTTTATATTTATTTTGTTCAAAAAGGTTGTGGCCGCCCACACCACCCTTGTACCATCTTTTTGTTCGGCTTAGAGAGAGAAAGCCAAGGAGCTCTCGAGTTTTTAGAGTGAAGAACAAAAAGAAGTCGAATTTAAGGTAAGAATTCGATGTTTTGAAGTGTTCTTGACTGATTTTCAGTCTCGGGTTAGTGTTTATGTGTGTGTGTGTGTTCGGATATGTGTTATGGGGTGTGTTTAGGTGTTTGAACTCCAAGAGCATTCGGGTTGAAGAAGTCTACTCGAAAGTTGCAAGAGGTGAGTTCTAGAACCCCACTTGTACATGTTTAAACTGATTTTGGGGCTGGTAAATACATTTTTAAACGTTTTTATGATGTTGGGTATGTATACCCGTAGGTATGTGTATGTGAAATGTGGGTGGGTGTATGTTTGGGATGATTTATGGTTATGTTTATGTTATGAGCATGTTTATGTCGCTTAGAATTTTAGAACTAAGCTTAGAACATGTTAAAATTGGATTTGGGGATTGATTTATGTTGTTAGTTGTAGGTTAGTTGCTGATGTGCTTGAACAGTAGTCCATGAGCCTAAGTCCCCATGCGCCTGAAGTTTATGCAACCTAAATAGTATTCATGTGCCTAGGATATGCCTAAAACTCCTAAGTCTTCACATGCGCCCTAACTGCCCATACGCCCAAGTGCCCATGCGCCTAAGTCAGGCTCATGCGCCCAAATAGTGCCTACGCGCCTAGAATGTTGCCTAGAATGACTAAGTGTTAGCCATGCGCCCATATAGTGCTCATGGGCCCAAAAGTTTCCCATGCGCCTTAGTGTTCCCATGCACCTGAGAGACCATGCGCATGCATAGTGCCCATGCGCCTAAAGACTTAGAATTATTTCTGAATTTTTGAAAAAACAAAGTTTTAGGAGATGTTCACCACCCTTTTAAAAGATGTAAAATGAAGAATAAAAAGTGAATAAAAAGGAGGAGATGCAATTTAACCAAATTTAATGGGTTAAATATGCAATTTACAAAATTTTATTATATTTTGTACAAAAAGGTGGTATGGCCCATACCATCCACTCCACATTTTTCATTCGGGTTTTAGAGAGAGAAAGTAATGAAGCTTCGGGTTTTGAAGAAGAAAAACCGAGTTCAAGGTAAGAATTCTATGTTTTGAAGTGTTCTTGGCTGATTTCAGTTTAGGTTTATGCTTATGTATGTACTAGTATGTTCGTATGTGTGTTTTAGTGGGTTTCTAGGTGTTTGAACTTATTTTGCATTCGGGTTGGAGAAGTCTTGCCTGAAAGTTGCAAAAGGCGAGTTCTAGATCCCCTAGTTTACATGTTTTAAACTTCTTTGTGGTTGGAACTGCATGTATGTATGTTTTTATAAAAGAGGGTGTTTGTACCCGTATGTATGTTCGAATGTGTGTGAGGGTGGGCGTATGATTTGGATGTATATGATGTTATGATTAGGTTTTTTATGTGTTTATGATGCTTAGAATGTTAGAGCTAAGCTTTGAACACGTTTCAATGATGATTTAGGGACTGAAATGATGATTGGTAGCTAAGTTAGTTTCCATGCGCCTAAGTCCCCATTAGCCTGAAACCCATGCGCCCAAATAGTTCCCATGCGCCTAGGTTCATACCAAAATTGGATAAATGTTCACCTGCGCCCAGCCTCGCTTAACGGATCAAAGGTACGCTAGGGATAACAGGTTGATGACTCCCAAGAGCTCTTATCGACGGAGTCGTTTGGCACCTCGATGTCGACTCATCACATCCTAGTGTTGAAGAAGGTCCGAAGGGTTTGGTTGTTTGCCGCTTCAAGTGGTATGTGAGTTGGGTTTAGAACGTAGTGATATAGTTCGGTTCCTATCTACCGTTGGTGTTAAAGGGAGAACTGCGAGGAGCCAGCCTACCCATACGCCTAAGTGCCAATGCGCTTAAGTCAGGCTCATGCGCCTGCATAATGTCTATGCGCCTAGAAAGTTGCCCAGAATGACTAAGTGCTGGCCATGTGCACATATAGTGCCCATTCGCCCAAAAGTTCCTATGCGCCTAAGTGTTTCCATGCGCCTGGACATATGCCTGCATAGTGCCCATGCGCCTAAAACTTAGAATTATTTCTAAAATTTTGGGAAAATGGAAAGTTTTTGGCTATGACTAGGGATATTCCTGGGGATGATGTATGACGAATATATGATGATGTATGATGTTGCATGCGGTGTTTATGATGATGATATGTATGGTTATGTTATGTTGTCCTAATGTTCCTATTATGTATTATTCTGTGACTTTACGTGGTGTTATTATGGTATTATCTTAACGAAGTGAAAGATTTAAGATAATGAATGTGGAACATAATGAAAGAATGTATGAAAGTCATGCAATCAAAGGTAAGGGGTTCACAACTCAATGAGAGTTGTTAGCCCGACTATGTGTTATAGTGTGATCGTGGTTGACCCTTGAGGGTTCACACAGAGGAGTTAGTATTGGTGACTGCTCCATACGTGCGATATGGGATCCTTGTCGCATAACCCTAGATGATATGGCTTTGTACCCAAGAGGGGGGTTAAGCATACGACAGGATCTAGATAGAAGTGAAAGATAATAAAAGTGCGAAATGTACAAAACGTGTGATATGTGCAAAATGAACGATGTTCGAAGATAATAAATGTTACCTTGATATATGTACAATGTATGATCACGTGTGATAGTAAAGAAAATGTTTTAACTAAATAAAAGTAATATATATATTTTTTAAAGCTAAAACTCACTCAGCAACGCTGACTTTAATATATTTTCCAGTTGGCAGGTGATTGTTGCTGAGGATGGCACGGAGCAGCTACTTGGCATTTTGGACAGCATCCATTTGTATAACTATGATGTTTTTGTGATGTAATGGAAACGATGATATTTTTGTAACAGTTAACTATGTTGTATTGTTTTGCAAAAGCAAGCATTAATATATGAAATGGTTTTTAAGTTATTCCACTGTGATGTTTTAATTAATTAGATGTATATTATATGTTTTATGTGCGATGATTGTCCAACTGTGAGCGTTCCGGGAACGGGGCCTTACAAGTTGGTAGCAGAGCCAAAGTTTAAGTGAAATGGGTAAATATTTTCAAAAACCTAAACTTAAAATGAGAATGGGACAAAATGAAAGGATGCTAGTCCGAGTAGCTACGTGCCATCAGGTATTTTATCTAAAGTAACTGACATTATGTGCGCATGTTATTTGATCTGTTTGCCTTTTGTAGATTTGGATACTGATGTAGTCAAGATAGGAAATGCTTGGGGTATGAAGAGTAAAGTAATTGGCTAATCAGAACTGGCCACTGTAATTAGGGAGTTAGTATACTTAACATAAACAGAGCTATTACCTTGAAGGACTGTGTTAGTGTTTGAATCTTATAGTGTGTTTAGAGGATGGCTGGAGGTAGATCGTCAAAGGCTACGCGAGGAGGAGGTTGCGGTGGACGTGGTGCTGGACCACGGGTCACAAGAGGAAGGGCTAAGACTACTGAGATGGCTCATGAAGAGCCCAAGACCCTACATCCGAACGGTGGGGACGAGAGTGCCAATCTAAGGGCCTCAGTGAAAGAGGCTATTGTCGAGGAGGTTCACCAGGTTATGCATACGATTCTACCGTCTGTGGTGACCGAAGTGATTAAGGCTTTGGGGGAAGGTGAGAGGAAGGAGAGGAAAAGGCCCACGAGGCAGAG